>CAMZMU010000065.1:36479431-36795463 GCA_947311845.1 Poa pratensis
GGGATCACGGCAGATGCCATAGGTATGGCTAAGATGGGGCCGAATGGTCGTTGGGGGAATCCGGGGAGGGTTTATGCACTCAAGAAGTGCACACGCAAGAACACGCAAGAACACGAACAAAGAACCAAGAAAGCAAGAACACAAAACACACCACGATGTACCCTGCTTCGGGGCCCTCTTGCGGAGGTAACACCCCTACTGCAGCACTATCCTAGTCAGTGTATAGCTCAAAGTGACAAGTACAAGCTGCTCCTCGAGCTGTATGATGATACAATGGTGAGAACTCGAGGTGGAAGATGATGCTACAAAGAGAGGAAAAGGCAGTCCGAGCCTGAACCGAGGTCTCTCCGAGGTGTTCCGAGCTTCCTCTCTCTCTCTCTCTTGATCTTCGATCGTCGTCGTCCCTTAGCAGGAGGGGGTGAAGCCCACTATATAGGCCAGCCGGGTTACCATTGTGCCCCTCGCAGAACACTGTTGCCATGCCTCTGCAACGGTCACCACCGTACCACCGTACCTCGGTCGGGGACAAGACGTGGCTTGCCCATCTCCTGTAGCCTACGGCAGAGCTAGCATGTCCCCTCTGACCGAGACAGGACGTGGCCTGGCAGAGCTACCTCGTAGCCTTTACCCAGACCTCGCGTGGTCAGCGGTCGGAGACGTGCAGGCCCGCCGAACCCGGAGCACGCCTCTGCCATGCCTTGACAGACGCTCCCGTGTCAGGCGCTCTAGTACCCGGCTGGAAGTGACAGGAGCATTGACTCCGGCCCGACCTACAGCCCATCACCTCGGTTAGCTCGGCGCGTCCGTGCCGTACCTTGGGTCTTGCGCTTAATATCTTTTACTAGCTCGGATCTTACTTCCTTCCCACAGCTTCTCCTGCACCCACAACGCAAACCACCGCACTGAGGTAGTTAGGTCGGCAGAACATAGCTCGGACTGTGAACCTCGGCCCTGGCCACTAGTATACCTCGGACCCCTCTGGGCCAAATAGGTCGGCCTGTATTCTCCAGGTCAAGATGAAGCTCGGACCTTCCCAGGCCCAAACAGGTCGGCCCTTTCCGTACCTCGGCACAACTTGGAACACCACCTTATGCCAAGCCTTGACCCTACCCGGGGATACTCCCCGACATTAGTCCCCGAAGCTGGTGCGGTCCTACGACCTCGGAAGGAGGGCCGTAGCAGGTTCAAAACAAGCCTTACACCACCTCCTAAACCGACCTCCAACATAGTCATGCCGAGGTACCTCCCATACACCACCATCCAATCCGAGGTAGATATGCGAACTGAACTCTCCGAGCTATCTGACTCAGCACCAACTTGCCTCAAGATTTTCCGAGGTACGTGGCGAAGAATCTCTGCCCGGGCTTCGGAATCCGGACCTCTGCCAAGCAGATTCTGACCACACGCCGCCCTCGTCAGCCGGACCCACCGAACAGCGCACCTGCGCACTCAAGTACTTGACCGCCCACGACCCCTCGATTTTTGTGCTGACCAGCGCAGGAAATCCGGGGTGGGCGGTTGCCACTCTGCGGCCCACGATGTGGCCGATCGTGCGGCCGCAGACCGCGCAACCGTGCGCCCACTCGCACACGATCCCGCGCCTCCCGATAACCGCGCGGTAGTGGCGCAGTTAAGCGGGCAGTTACCGCGCGCGGCTATAAGTAGGGCCCCACGGGTAACTTCGCCATCTTCTTCCTCCTTCACTCGCCCTCTCGCCTCCATCGCCACCAGTGCCGCCGCTTCCGGTTGAGAAGAAACACGTTCCCGCCGCCGCCGACGAGCAGCTCCTTCGTCGCCGCTGCGACCGCGTCACCGGCGCCGCCCTTCAGCACCTCGTTTTCACGGTATGTACTCCCTTTCCTGATACCCTAGGCATTGCCCTAGGTTTCTTCCTCTTTGCGCTGTGGTTCTTCATATGTTCTTGAATAAAACTCTATTTACCTCCTCCGGTAGATCTTACTTGCATACTTTTTTGGGTAGTAGCGAGTTTCATACCTCGGATAGATGCTCGCCTAGCATAGATATGCCTCTATGTATATTAGATAGCCGTCCAACTCCTCCTGAGTTAGCCAGATATAGCCTAGATTCCAGATTCACTTTTTCTTTGCTAAACTTCTGTGCACTCTTCTGCAGATTGATTCTGCCGAGATGTCTCCTCCTGAGACTTCGGAACAAACCGAGGTTCCAGACCTCGAACTGGAGGTCGGAGAACGAGCCGGCTGGGAAGGTTCGGATGTAACTCCGGATGAAATCCAGTGGCTCAGGGCGACTCGGCGGATTCCCGCCGGGGTAGAGTGTCGCCTGCCAGAGGGCGAACTCGAGCCTCAAGTCAAGGAAGGGGAACGGGTGGTCTTCGTCGCGCACTTCCAGCGCGGCTTCGGACTGCCCGTTAGCGATTTCTTCCGGAGCTTCCTCGACAATTCGACTCCAGGTTCATCACCTCCCCGCCAACGCCATCACCACTCTCTCCTGCATCGTTTCCTTCTCTGAGGGATACCTCGGCCTCAAAGCCACGGTAGACCTCTTTTCTCGCTACTTCCAACTTAAGCGGCAAGTGATCCCGGATCCGAAAAACAAGGATCTGCCCAAGCTACTAACCGCCTGCGGAGCAGCCATCATAGCTCCTCGCCGAAACTCCATCTTCCCACGTATCGCTACTCCGGACACCGTTCGCAAGTGGCTCCGGACGTGGTTTTACGTGAAGAACTCCGGCGAAGAGGACTTCCTCAATCTGCCGGTGTTTAACCTCAGCCCTCCTACCGAACCGCTCAACTGGGACTACACTCCCCCTCTCACCAGCGAAATCAAGTCCATCCATGGGTATGTTGCGAAATGGCAGGACCCGGAGGACCCTGCGAACGACGGGAAAGTCCTGACGGCTGACGATCTGGCCTGCACATTTGTGAAGCGCAGGGTCTCCCCTCTCCAGGCGAGGACTCACAAGATCTGCCACATGAGCGGTCTTTATGATCCAACCCGCCATACGCATGTTGCACTGGACAACGCCGCTGTAGCTCGGCGAGTCCGAGCTATCACCAAGTCCAAGATCTCTGACGCTTGGACATGGGGAAGGGAACCCCACTACAGGACCAAGCCACCAAAACAGGTACGCTGTTCCGACGTTTTCTTCGGTACTCCTTTACCACCGAGGTCTTGCTACCGACGTTCATCTTGACCATTTCTTCCTAACTCCTTTTCATATGTCTGCCATATAGCTGTTCTCCCGCCAGACCGCCGAGGATGGAGTCCATCCTGCGGACCACTTCGGCAAGGATCTTCCTGTCGAGGACCCACCATCCAACGAGGACCCTGACAACGAGGATTACATGCCCATTGCCTCGGCCCGCGTCACCACCGCGGGTAAGCCTCAAGCACAAGCTTCAGTTCAAGAGATTTCGGATGACGAGGAGGGATTTCTCGTCATGGAACCAATAAACGCGGTACCTATCTCCTGCCTTCCTCACCTTCCGAACTTTACTCCAGCAACCAGCCGGAAACGCGCTGGTGCCGCAACTTCGGCCGCCGAACCATCCGCCACTGGAGCCTCCGGACCCACTGCGGCTCCGGTCAAGAGACGTCGGCTGAAGAAGTCCGGAAATCCTCCTCATGCCCGAGGGGGCAAGAAGTTTCCTACTTCGGATGGGTAATGCTTTGCTTCTATAGCCAACAAAGTTTGTTGCTTAAACTTATCACCTCGGTACTAACACTTGACCATCTTCCTTCGTTGCAGTGACCCATAGAAGTGGATCAGGAGGTATCCTCCATGACTGCACCCGTTGGTGCCTCTGAAGCCACGACCACCCCGACGAACTCTCGCCCCGTATCTCCTCCACCGAGGTCTGGCCCGGCCTTGGAGAAATCTGCCCCCACCCGAGGCCAGAGTTCTCCGCGTCCTCAAACGGTGCGGGGACCAATCGCGCCAGCACTCCGGCTACCGCCTTGCCGGAGCCTCGACTCTCCCCCCGCAGCCAGACTGCCCGCAACCAACAACAGCAACAGCAGAAGCTTCAGCAGAAGCAACAGCCCAAGCAGCAGCCCAAGCAGCAGCCCCAAAAACCAGTTCGCCAGACTACCTTGCCGTTGGAGAAAGGCAAGGAGAAAGAGAAAGAGATGGTGAAGTCAAGGTCACCCCCAAACCAACATCTGGGTCTGGCACCCTGACTATCTCTTCTCCTCAAGGATGCAACCGAGGTCTCCTCCCCGGTGTCACGCCGAATCCTCCATTTGCCGCACCCGTTGATGAGACTGCTCCTCCGGCCGACGAATATGCTCGGAGGACATCTCTTATACTGGATAACCGGCCTGCTTCAAGCTCCGAGGCTGCTCAAGCCTTGGAGGCCTCGGTTAGGGGCATCGAGCAGGGCGGACCGTGGGGATATCCTCCTCTGCGCACTGACAGTGATCAGAGCCTCGGCTCCTTGGAACACTACAACGCAGACTGGAATTCTGCAGACGAGGTCTCCTCGGCCTCCCTAGCTGCTCCGGTAGGTGAGCACCCTGCGGGAAACAGCGCCTGCGGCCGAAGCGTCACGACCTACAAGTCGCTGCCCTGCGTGCTGCTCAAAACATCGACGTAAGTCCTATTCTCTTTACTTTCATGCAGTATCTCATCTAATATCCACCATTCCCAGTCCCCGAGATTCGAGGTAAACTATTGACGCTCCGCCGGAGTTAAAATTGTTTGGCTTGAATCTCAAACCATTTTACCTTACTTTATCATGCACCTCGGGTACGAGTCCCCGAGACTCCTGTCGAGGCATACCCCGGCAACATTTTTCCAATGATTTGACTCCGAGTCCCCGAGACTCTTGTCGAGGTATAGCCTTTCTAACCGAGCTATGTTTTTCTTCCTTGCAGAATACTATGAACGTCCGCACGGACATCTTCCATACCCTCCTGTTTGACCACAAGAAACTCCACGACGAGCACAAGGCCGTCCTTGCAGAAAAGAACTCTTTGGACGAAAAGCTCCAACTAGAGAAAGCCGAAGTAGCTCGTCTGGTAAAGGAACTGAAGCGCATCACCGAGCTGCGGACGTCGGAAACAGAGCAGCTGCAGGCGGAAAAGGCCAGTGTTGTTGAAACAGAGAAGAAACTTCGGGAGGATGCCGCCAAGGAACATGAGAATGCGCTCCAGTTAGCCGAGGCCCGCGCCACCTCGGCCACCGAGGCTTATGAAGCCCTTCAAGCTTCGGTTAACCAGCTCCTCCCGACGCTGGAACGTATCAACAAAGAAATGGACGGTAAGCTTCTTGCCCCCCTTATCCTTGCTTTGTCCTCAACAGTACTGGCTCTTTGCCGAACTGTTTCTTTCATTATTAACAGGCTATTCTTCTGCAGAGCACTTCACCTACACCCAAGTTTCGGCTCGCAATATCACTGATCAGCACAGGAAGAGGCGTAGCGAGACGAACCCCGCCTGGACCATTGAGGACCACATCGTGGCCATCAAAGCTCGGATCCATCCCTTGAAAACCATTGGGTCCGAACTCCTTGATGCAGGTGTGTCTGCTTTCCGAGCCTTGTGGCCTCTTGCCGATGCTCCCAATACTACGCCTGAGCTCGCCGCCAAGCTTCGTGAAGCCGAACAAAGACTTCGAGAGTGGCGCTCATCCTCGGCTCGCGCTGGAGCTGATGCCGCTCTCAAATTCATCATGACTTGGTGCGAGAAGCTCGACCTCGAAAAGATGGACACTCTTCGCCGAAATTCGCCCTGGTCCACGGACCCAATTCTCATCCAGCGGCGCGAAAAGATGGCTTCCTTCTTCGCTGGATATGCCAACACCAAGAACTTGAGCGAGGGAGACACCTACTCCGACGCCGAAGATGACGAGCCAGAAGAGGATGAATACGAAACAGAATCCGACGTCGAAGCCGAGCAAGGTGACGATGGTGACACCCGCGAAGCAGAAACCGAGGCTTCTCCACAAGCTGGTGCCGAGGTTACTGCCGACGTTGCCAGCACCTCCCAGGCTACCTCGGCTGCTGCCGACGTAATTCCTGATGCCTCGACCTGAACTCTGTTACTATCATGCTTGGCCAAAAAACTTCATTAAATCCCCGGTATGCCGGGACGCAGATGTAATCAAACTTAAGTAGTTCCTTTTGCTACCTCTGTTACTATCATGCTTATCCGAACCATGCTTTTCTAAGCTTTACGTCGAATCCTTTTGAATGATTGCTCGAGTTTACTTTCGTGTTTACTATGTTTGGCATTCTTTGCTCTTGACTACCTTTTAGGCAGATGCCAGTCGAGTCACAAGATTGTTGTTCATAGCATACAGTACTTGGTAAATTCCGAGGTATGTTTCAAATCATCCGACATAAACGAAAGGTAAAGACAGGGGTTAGTAAACGACACATGCCGAACTATAATTTTGGACCGAGTCCCCGAGTTCATTTTCATGTCTCCCACGTTTTTTC
Organism: Poa pratensis; assembly: GCA_947311845.1. NCBI lineage: Eukaryota > Viridiplantae > Streptophyta > Magnoliopsida > Poales > Poaceae > Poa > Poa pratensis. The sequence continues at coordinate 36,485,854 of CAMZMU010000065.1, forward strand.
CTCTTTGCTCTTGACTACCTTTTAGGCAGATGCCAGTCGAGTCACAAGATTAGTTTCATAGCACACATTACTTGAAGTTTGAGACGAGGTTCAAAATAGTTCGGCATATGAACAAAACTGACAAACAGAGATAAAACATAAGCACAAGAGCGAGGCAGTCCCCGAGCTTTTACCTCGGAGTGCCGACATTTTTATTAAGGATTAACCGAGGTACATACATTGCGCCTTTCATGAGTAGAAAGGTCGGAGTAGAGCTACGTTCCATGGTCGCCTGACCTCTGACTCGGGGTTGTCCAGCCCATCTTCCCTTGGTTCCTGCGCATCTATAAGATAGTAGGAATCATTGAGCAGAGCTCGGCTCACAACGAACGGTCCCTCCCATGGAGGTGACAACTTGTGCCGGCCTTTCTTGCGCTGCACCAACCTCAGCACCAAATCTCCCTCGTGAAACACACGAGGGTTGATACTCCGGCTATGATAACGTCGGAGACCTTGCTGGTAAATTGCTGACCGAGATGAGGCCAATTCTCTCGCTTCCTCAAGCAGATCTACTGCATCCTCCCGAGCCTCTTTTGCCTCGGCTTCAGTGTACATTGCCACTCTGGGCGCATCATACTCGATGTCAGTGGGTAGCATAGCTTCTGCCCCATAGACCATAAAAAATGGCGTATAGCCAGTCGATCGATTTGGCGTGGTCCTTAGACCCCACAGTACTGCTGGTATCTCATCTATCCAACACCCCGGCGTTTTCAGCAGTGGTTCAATGAGCCGAGCCTTGATGCCGGCCAACACTAGAGCATTTGATCTTTCCACCTGTCCATTAGACTCCGGGTGTGCCACCGAGGCTATGTCCAGCCGGATTCCCTTGTTCATGCAAAACCGAGCGAACTCTCCAACAGCAAAGTTAGTGCCGTTGTCCGAGATAATGCTATGGGGGTAGCCATATCGCAGAATAATCTCCTTCAAGAAAGTCACTGCTGAATGACCATCCAACTTCCGGATTGGTTTCACCTCGATCCACTTGGTGAATTTGTCCACCATCACCAATATGTGTGTCATGTTACCTCGGGCTGGTTTGAACTCTCCCACCATATCCAAACACCATACCGCAAACGGCCAAGTGATAGGAATTGTTTTGAGCGCCGAAGCCGGCATATGCGTTTGCTTGGCAAATCTTTGGCATCCTTCACATCTCCGGACTATGGCCTCTGCATCGGCAAGAGCAGTGGGCCAATAGAACCCATGCCTAAACACCTTGGCACCAGAGCTCTTGTGCTGCAATGATGACCACACTCTCCTTGGTGGATCTCCAAAAGCATCTCCTTGCCTTCAGCTGGCTCAACACACCGTTGCAACACCTCGGTTACGCTTCTTTTATAGAGCTCCTTGTTGATGATGGTGTACGCCTTGGCCCTCCTTTGAATCCTCCTAGCCTCGGTTGTGTCACTTGGCGTGCTTCCCTCCGTTATGAACTTCATAATTTGCTCCGCCCACTCCGGCACCGGGTGCAAAGGAAAAAGTTCCTCATCCACCTCCATTGGCTCGGCCACCATAATCTCCTCCATTATTTCCTCCACCATCCTGCGACCAGTCCCCGAGTCTGGATAAGCAGTCCCCGAGCTCTGCCACGCAGTCCCCGGGTCCGACCAAACGCATCCGACGTCTACCTCCATTGGAACAGGTCCGGGCTCTTGCTCCGCCGGGATGAAAATAGATTCGGATTCAGGAGAAGGTTTGATTGAAGGAGTTCTCAAGTGATTCAGGGCTACCCTGGTGGTACTGCCTCTTTGATGAACCGAGCTTTGACAACACGTCGGCAGCATCATTTTCTGCCCGAGGTATATGCCTGTACTCACACCCTTCAAAGAACCCGGATATCTTTTGCACATGGAACCGATATAACGCCATGTTGGCATCCAGAGCATCCCAAGTTCCAGAAGATTGTTGCACCACCAGGTCGGAATCGCCGAAGCACTCTACACGCCGGATACCGATCTCCTTTGCCACCTTGAGGCCATGGATTAAGGCCTCATACTCCGCCACATTGTTTGATGCTGAGAAATGAATCTGCAGCACGTACTTCAGCTGATCTTGCTTTGGCGAGGTGAGGACTATACCAGCCCCCAGCCCGATCTTTGTTTTGGACCCATCAAAATGCATTTTCCAATAATTATAGTCCGGCCTGGGTGGCTCATACTGCATCTCGGCCCAATCACAAAAGAAGTCCGGCAACGCCTGGGATTTAATTGCGTCTCTTCTCTCGTAATGTGGTGCATATGGAGACACCTCAATCGCCCATTTGGCAACTCGGCCAGTTGCATCTTTGCACCCGATGATCTCCGAGATTGGAGCTTCGCACACCACCGTCATGGGATGCTCCTGGAAATAATGCTTCAACTTCTTGACCGCCAGGTAAACACCGTACGTCATCTTCTGGTAGTGAGGATAGTTCTGCTTCGAGGTAGAGATCACCTCGCTCAAGTAATACACCGGTCTCTGCACCGACCTGCCACCTTCTTCGCGCTCCACCACCACTGCCACACTTACAACTCGGTTTGTGGCCGCAATGTAAAGTAACATCGGCTCATTGTGCAATGGTGACGCTAACACCGGGGCAGTGGACAACATCTTTTTCAGCTCGCCAAACGCCACGTCGGCCTGCGGGGTCCATGTAAACCCGGTACTTTTCTTCATGAGCTGGTACAAAGGTAAGGCTTTTTCTCCTAGCCGAGCTACAAATCGGCTCAACGAGGCTAGGCACCCTGTGAACTTCTGCACATCTTTCAAACACTTCGGTAACTTCATGCTCTCAATAGCTCGGATTTTGGCCGGGTTAACCTCGATACCTCGGCTGGACACCAGGAATCCGAGCAACTTCCAGCCGGGACACCAAAGGTGCACTTGTCCGGGTTAAGCTTCAACCGATACTTTCTCAAATTCACAAATGTCTCCTCGAGTCCTCGAGGAGAGTATTTTTCCTTAGTTTTGATGACGATATCATCGACATACACTTGCACATTTTTGCCCATCTGAGAGTGCAGGCATTTCTGCATACACCTCTGATAAGTTGCCCCGGCATTTCTCAGACCAAAACACATGACACGATAGCAATACGCCCCATACGGGGTAATAAAAGCGGTCTTTATTTGATCCTTTGGGTTCAGTGGTATCTGGTGAAAACCAGAGTACGCATCGATGAAAGATAACAGTTCACAACCAGCAGTGGAATCGATCACCTGATCAATCCGAGGTAATGGAAATGGATCTTTTGGGCACGCCTTGTTGAGGTTAGTAAAGTCAATGCACATGCGCCACACCTTGACCACGGCTGGCTCGTCTTTCTTCTTTTCCACCAGGACCGGATTGGATATCCAGTCCGGATGCAGTACCTCCATTATGAACCCGGCTGCAAGCAACTTAGCCAGCTCGTCCAGCACCACTTGTCTCCGGTCGTCTGAGAGACGACGGGTCGGTTGCCTCACCGGTTTCACCTCTGGCCTAACAAATAAAGAGTGCTCTGCCAACTCCCTCGGAACACCTGGCAGGTCCTTAGCCGACCATGCAAAGATATCCCGATTCTCACGGAGGAAGTGACAGAGCTCGCCTTCCTATTTCTCGCCTAGCCCGGTCCCAATGATGGCCACATGCTCTGGGTGCTCCGGGTCAATGGGGATCTTCTTGGTCTCCTTGGGTACCTCGAACGCCGCAGTTGAGTCCGGGCTCATCAGTCCGGACAGGCCGAGCTGTGTTGACTGCGCCATTGCCACCACTTGATGCAGCTTCTTCTTCTCGGCTGCGATCACCAAAGACTCGGCTAGGTTAGATCCCGCCGAGGCACACTGAATTGCTCGCTTGTAGTCACCCGAGATGGATATGATCCCATTAGGCCCTGGCATTTTCATCTTCAGGTATGCAACATGGGTGGAAATCATGAACTTGGCCAAAGCCGGCCTTCCAAGCAGTGCATGGTATGCACTCTCCAAGTCCACCACCTCGAACTCGATACTCTCAACTCGGCAATTTTCCTTGGTTCCAAATGCTACATCCACCCATATCTTGCCCATGGGTGCACAGGAAACGCCGGGCACAATCCCATGAAAAGTACAACTGCTTGGCATCAACTGATTAGGCGAGATGCCCAATTTCACCATTGTGTCTCGGTACATGATGTTGATGGCACTGCCATTGTCCACCAGAACTCGGGTGAACCTCACATTGTTGGTAGGCCCACACAACGTTGGATCTACCACCAGGGCATACTTTCCAGGACTCGGCATGATCCGAGGTGTGTCCTTTCTGCTCCAAGTGATCTCCTGCTCAGACCAGTTCATATAGGTCGGCACCACCGGCATTACTGCATTCACCTCCATGGCACGCCTCTGCACGCTCTTCTTGTCAGTTGGCTCGGTCACAAAGACCACATAGCTCGCATGAACCTCTCTATAGTCATTTCCGGGGTATTCATACTGCTGCTTGGTCCGGCACCATTGTTGTTGTTATTACCTCGGACATTCACCACATTCACGGGTCTTGCTGCTGCAGGCCTCGGAAGAGGTGCAGTGGTTACCGGGGTAACATTTGCTCCGGACAGATTAGGGTGGGACCTCGGCTGAAATCTCTGAGGTGGTGGTCCTGTTCTGATTCCTCCGGCCCTTGCCCCCTCTTCTCTGATTCTGCGGTTCCAGCTGCACTGCCGGGTTGAATGGTTGGCTGGCTTGCGCGGGTCAGTCGTATGGTAACAGCACGGACCATCTATCATTGATTCATAGGTCATGGGTGGCTCCTGGTTCGGACTAAATGCCGGACCATTGATTTTTGGCCTCTGGACACCTCCAGCTCCGGGCTGATCCGGGTTCACCGCTGCAACTTGGTTGGATGGTATGGATAGTCCGGCTCCCTCCTCTTCTGTCCGAACTCCTGACGGTCATTACACCTTGGTCCGAGCCGGTTGTTTATTGGCTCCCTCCTTCTGTTACGTGCTCCTGCCTCTGCTGCTGGCTGCATCGGATCACCCAGGGCATAAGAATCTGCAACCCGGATGGTTTCTGCTAGGGATCTCGGCATATCTCTCTGGAGCCTCTGCCACAGCATGCTGCCATGTCGACAGCCATCTGCAAACCAGGAAATGGCCTGGGCCTCTACCACTCCTTCACAGGAATTCCGAACATTGCTCCACCGAGTTAAGAATTCTCGGTCAGTTTCATGATCATCTTGCTTACATGCCGCCAGGAGCTGAGGTCGGTTTGGCCTCTTGTATGTACTAGCAAAGTTGCTGTTAAACGCCAGCTCCAAGTCTATCCAGGAGTTGATACTATACTCCGGCAAATTATTCAGCCAGATCCGAGCTGGACCTTCCAACATGTGCGGGAGATACCGGACCGCCCATCGGCGATTGCCCCCCGCAATGTGCACCGAGGATACATAATCTGTCAGCCAATCTTGTGGCTTGGTGCTCCCATTGTATGGCTTGGTGTTCCGACCTAACTGGAACTGAGATACTGGTGGTGGTGGCTCCTTCATGATCCGAGGTCCAAAACATGCCGGACCAGGAGGGCCTTCCTCCTCCAGTTGCTCAGACAAGTAGAGTCTATCCAGCTTGTTACGGACATCGCCTGGGCTAACATCCGACCTCCTATCCGAGGTCCCAACGCCCCATCCACTCTGTGGTATCCAGCTCGTGCCATGGCCGAGTCTCCATCATCATATCGGTCATCGCCTTGACCGACGTTCTGAGGTTGCTGAACATACTCCGGCTCTCGCTGATACTGCCCCTGCTGCCGAGGTTGTTGCTGATACCTCGGGGGCGGAGGTGGTTTACCTCGGCCAGCCGATGCCGCTTGACCGCCGTTCTGATTTCCCTGACCGGAGTTACCCTTAGCCCGGCTCGCATTGCCTGGGCCGGGGTTTCCCTTAGCTCGGCTAGCATTGCCCTGGCCCGCCTTCTGCTTTGCTGCTAGGACTGGATCATACATCTGCAGCTGCTGGTTCTGACCCGAGGTGACACTCCGGGCTCGATCGGCTCCTCCGACGAGTGGAGACGAGGCTTGCCCCTTGGACACCTGACTGACTGGCCTAGCTGAATAAACCATCTCTGAATCACCAGCCCCGGCATTTGCTCTGCGGAGAGCCTCATTCTGCTGGTTAGCCACATATACTAACTCATTAACTCGCTTCTGCTGCGCACGCCATGCATCTCCAGATAATCCGGATAGCTCGGCCCTGCCTGCCTCGGCAGCTCTGAGGTTCTTAGCAGGGGAACTATACACCGGCCTTCCAGTTGACACGCGACTCCACTCCTAGCCGAGGTGGTAGGTCGAGCCTCCCTGTTTAGCTCATCATTGAGCCCCTTGCCTCTCTGCCGCACCTCGGCTCCCCTATGTGTATCAACCGCTACCGGGGTGAAGCCATTCGCTGCATTGTACTCGCGCAGATCTCTATTGAACTCATCTCTAGCTGTTATCATTGCTACAGCCTCCTTCTGCAGCAGGACACGCTTTGCCTCTAGGTCGGCCACAGTCACCACTATGTCCACCCTGGATTTACTGGGTCTGCCAGCGTATCCACTATCTCTACCAGGGTCGCACCTCGGCCCCGCAGCTCTGGGGTGCCAGGCAAGTCCTTCTCTAGCCTGGGCTTTGCAGATCTCACCTTAGCAACCTCGGCTGCCTTGGACTGGCTGGCATCTACTTTGCCAGCGGCGTCAACCGGACCTGTCACCATCACCTCTACGCAGCTCTCGGGGCGAGTGATGCGCCGACCTAAAGCCGCGAGGAGAGGAGTTTCGTCGTCCACGAGCACCTGCTCCGGGTACCCGCGAACAACCTCGACAGCAACGTACGTGACGAAGCTGCCGAGCATCATGGTGAAGCCATGCTCGGGGAAGGGCTTGCCGGCGAAACACCCCGCGTTGTCGCTGATGAAGGTGAACTCTCCGATCTTGGCGACAAGCCCGGAAAGAACACGCTCGCCTGAGCCCGTCCGGATGAAAACTCCCTCCAACGCCTCAATCTGCCCCACGGTGGGCGCCAACTGTCGTGGTGGGATCACGGCAGATGCCATAGGTATGGCTAAGATGGGGCCGAATGGTCGTTGGGGGAATCCGGGGAGGGTTTATGCACTCAAGAAGTGCACACGCAAGAACACGCAAGAACACGAACAAAGAACCAAGAAAGCAAGAACACAAAACACACCACGATGTACCCTGCTTCGGGGCCCTCTTGCGGAGGTAACACCCCTACTGCAGCACTATCCTAGTCAGTGTATAGCTCAAAGTGACAAGTACAAGCTGCTCCTCGAGCTGTATGATGATACAATGGTGAGAACTCGTGGTGGAAGATGATGCTACAAAGAGAGGAAAAGGCAGTCCGAGCCTGAACCGAGGTCTCTCCGAGGTATCCGAGCTTCCTCTCTCTTGATCTTGATCCTGGATCAGTCCGTCCGTCTTCCAGCAGGAGGGGGTGAAGCCCACTATATAGGCCAGCCGGGTTACCATTGTGCCCCTCGCAGAACACTGTTGCCATGCCTCTGCAACGGTCACCACCGTACCACCGTACCTCGGTCGGGGACAAGACGTGGCTTGCCCATCTCCTGTAGCCTACCGGCAGAGCTAGCATGTCCCCTCTGACCGAGACAGGACGTGGCCTGGCAGAGCTACCTCGTAGCCTTTTCCCAGACCTCGCGTGGTCAGCGGTCGGAGACGTGCAGGCCCGCCGAACCCGGAGCACGCCTCTGCCATGCTCCTTGACAGACGCTCCCGTGTCAGGCGCTCTAGTACCCGGCTGGAAGTGACAGGAGCATTGACTCCGGCCCGACCTACAGCCCACCACCTCGGTTTAGCTCGACACGGATGTGACGGGCTCCGTACCTCGGGTTTTGCGCTTAATATCTTCTACTAGCTCGGATCTTACTTCCTTACCACAGCTACTCCTGCACCCACAACGCAAACCACCGCACTGAGGTAGTTAGGTCGGCAGAACATAGCTCGGACTGTGAACCTCGGCCCTGGCCACTAGTATACCTCGGACCTTTCTGGGCCAGAATAGGTCGGCCTGTATTCTCAGGTCAAGATGAAGCTCGGACCTTCCCAGGCCCAAACAGGTCGGCCCTTTCCGTACCTCGGCACAACTTGGAACACCACCTTATGCCAAGCCTTGACCCTATCCGGGGATACTCCCCCGACAGGTCGCATGGTCTTTTGAGTAGATAGTACATATCTCATTCCAGTTGTGGATTACCTTGTTCTTGTAAATAGCTGCCTTTTCATTAGCCTGAAAGCACGTACAAACATGAGTTACATTGCCGAGTTACAAAAAATTAGAATGAGCTAGAGACATGTCACATACCTCCACATATCTATCCCACACTTCTTCGCTGTCCATTTGTAACACATTCTTGTCCCAATCCCAGCCAAATCCACTCTGAGAAAGAATTTTGCTTACAATCTCATAGTGCTTGTCAAAGGTTTTGCACCTTGTTACGATTTTGTCCTTTGTGACGCCCACCCACACTTGTCTTTCACATTCTTGATAGCATGGCGATACACATGTGACTTCCATCCATTTTGAGCATGGTCTCCATTGTTGTGATGCTCAACAAGCACGTCCAACAAGGCACGGTCCATCTCCGGAGTTCACTGCGTGTAAACTCTTCCAAACTTCTTGACCGGTGCTCCCTCTGCTCCTTGTGCTCCCTCCGCTCCTTCTGCTCCCTCCATGGACCTGCACAAGTAATAAGAAGCAAGAACAGTGCACAGACATATTAGCAATACAAAACACTCCATGGACCGGATCATATTATATATATATTAATTTGCTTGTCACAATGACGCATGTACAAAACACTCCAAAAGCACCATCTAGTGACCAAACAAAGCACCCAAAATATCCACGGGCAACAAGGTAGCTAACCCACTAATCAACACTACTACCAAAATATCCACGGGCTTGACTTCTAGCTAGCTAACCCACACAATATAGCAACCATAATTTTTAACAACATCACACAAGCATATCACACAGCATGCTAACCAAAACAGCACCTCGAAAATTCAGCACATCACACAATAATATATAGCAACCAACACTTCGAAATTTCAGCACTCCAATCAAGGATTCATCCAAATAAATCACTGCCTTCTTCTCTTCCTTCTTCTATTTTCTTCGGAATAGAAATTATGTGTGATTGCACAAATTTTAGCATCTTCAAAATTATTATTACAAGCATGTTATTCAAGCATCAGTAAAAAAATTGAACACATCACATAAGCATAGCACACAAATCATATAAACAACTGCAATATGGGTGGGGGTGTCAAAGGAGATGAACGAGATGAACATCCATACCTCCCCACGTAGCTGCAGCGCCTGAATCCGGTGCGCCGGCCGGTGGAGCTCCCAGTCCGTCCCTGCAAAACAAAAAAGAGATGGTGAGATGGGCGCCGGGAAAGTGGAGCTGGGGCGGGCTAGGTGCCGGGAAGGACGAGGCATGGCGGGTTGGGCGCCGGGAAATAGGAGGCTTGAACGGATGGGCGCCGGGAAAGTGGAGCTGTGGCGGGTCGACGCCCGGATGGCGGAGGCGGGGCCGAGCGGGTGGGTGCCGGGATGGAGGAGGCGGGGCCGGGCGGGCGCTGGGATGGAGGAGGCGGGACCGGGCAGGGTTGGCGCCGGGCTGGAGGAGGCGGCGCCGGGATGGAGGAGGCGGGGCCGAGCGGGGTGGGCGCGGGCTGGCGGAGGCGGGGCCGAGCGGGCACTGGGATGGAGGAGGCGGGACCGGGCGGGGTTGGCGCCGGGCTGGAGGAGGCGGCGCCGGGATGGAGAGGCGAGGGAGGCGGGGCGAGGTGCTTCCCGATGCGCCGCCGCTGTGCTTCGGACGGAGGAAGAGAGAGCCAGAGAGGACGGGGCAGACGAGGCTAGCACGAAGCGAATATCGACCCCAAATGTCGAGCCCAACAGCTCGACATTCGCTGGGAATTTTTTTGCACTAGCCATGTCTTTCTCGATATCTGACGCGAATACCACGTTTCAATACCTAGTACATCTAAACAGACCAAAACTAGATATTCGGGTTAGCAGGCCTCCGAATATCCAATATCGACCTTCAATACAAACATCCGAACGGGGCATTAGTGGTTTAACATCAAAAATTGAACAATCGGCGTTCTAGACTGAAGCAAACAAATTCCAGTGCTACTATTGCTTTGTGAGGCTACATTGTAAATGACCTTAATACATGATCTTGGGGTTCTCCCTGCGTTCATAATATTTGAACTTAGACATAATTAACAAGTCACAACAGTAAACAAGACAAACACAATAGCATGATTATTGTCTAAAGTTTTTCAAACTTATCATTTGCCTGATATAGCAAAACGAGCAATCAATCAGAACTTCCAACCACTCCTTATAATCATATGAACCCACACTACAATGTTTGTTTAATCATCGACAAACTTGTAATGAAAAGGACAATCATGTAATTAAATCAGCGTGTGCCTAATATAGGCAACATATACAATGAAATAAAAAGTCAAACATTACGTGCCTTATATAGACTAGTCAGATTATTTCAGCAAACGAGTAATCAAATATTGTGTGCTTCATATCAACAACATGATATTTTCAATGTTTTATTTATCTGCCAACTTGAAAAAATAAAAGAACAAATAAGAAATTGAAACATTGTGTGATGATTATAGACTATCTCCGTGATGGAATCATTCTGTAGCTGGAGAAGCAATAGTTGTAGGCAACCAAAGTTAACACTTTTTGCACCTACAACTATTAGATCTCCATCTGCCCAAGGATACACTGTTTTAATCATCGTCCAAAACTGATAGTGCGGAAGATAAACGAACAATTCAATCATTGTACTCATCATGTACATTAGCTAGCTAGAAAATGGATGAAGAAATCAAATGCTAGGTGCATCATATATTTTTTTCCGAACAATTCAAGATGTATATCCTACATATATAGAGTCGATGAGAAGTGTATGAGATCTATTACGCTCCCACGGTAGAATGCGGTATTTTTTTAATTATCCAACCAACTCAATAAGGAAAATGACCAATAACAAAATAAATATAGCGTGCCTCGTATAAACTACCGAGATCATATAACAATGAATTCGACTAGATATAAAAGAGGTGCCATATTTTGAATCAGCGGGCAAACCAGATAGTGACTCAGACAAACAAGATATTGAATCCTTGTATACCTCATATAGAGTAGTAAGATCATTTGAGACGAACAACCTATCAACCATTGAGAGCTTCATATCAATAGTCTAGTCATTTCAATGTTTTAATGATCGGCAAAGGTCAGTAAAGCAAATGACAAACAAGTAATATAAGCATTTTGTGCTTCATACAGACTACCTATTAATAAAATGAGCAATCAAACATAGATCAATATATAAAGGCTGGAAAGATTCACCCCCCTCCACCCTATCCACGTCGCCTCAAAACCAGGACCGTCCGATCTGTGCGATCCGACGGCCAGGAAACGGCCATGACCTCTCCCAGCGCGCGGTACTGTTCACGGCCGAATTTCTACCAATCACGATGCGCCACGTCGCCCGGTGGCCAGCCGGTCACCTGCCGCTCACGAATTTTGACGCGGCAATTTTGCAAAAACGCCCTCGCAAAAGCAAAAATTGCCTCCCGGTCCACGTCTCCTCGCGGAGAGGGACTAATTTGCATTTTCAGGAAAACCGAAGGACCTTCCGGCAAAAACACCCCACATCTCCCCTTCCTCTTCTCTCTCTCCCGCGTGACCCCGAGGTCGCCGCCGCCGCCGACGCGCGCCACCGCCGCTCCGCTCCTCCCCGGACGAATCCAAGCACTCAGGGAGCTCCGCCGCCGTCTCCTCTCCATCCTCGCCGAGGATCGCGTGCCGGAACGCCGCACGCGCGCCGGAATCGTCGTCGCCGTGCTCGATGTCCGCCGCCGCCGTTTTGTTCGCCGCCGGTGACTCCGGCGACCAAATGCTCTGCCGCGCCGCCCGCCCTGCTCGCCACGACCTCCTCTCGCGGATCCACGCGGTCCCAGCCCCGCGCGCGCGCAGCTGCTCGAGCGCGAGCTCGGCAGCGCCGGCGCGCCGCCGCCGCCGGCTGACGTCACATGCCGACGTCATCCCGGCCCCACATGTCAGCGTTCCAACATTTTCGTAAAGATTTCCATATTTGATTAAATCCTGCCGTATGGGACCCACCTGTCAGAAATTTCACAATTACAGAAAATGCTGAAATTCGTAAAATTTATATCTTTTAAACTGTGATTCAGAATAATGCAAATAATATATCGAAATTTGCAGAAAATTAATTCATGTTTAATAATTACAGAAAAAACTGAAATTTGTAAAATTTATATCTTCTAATCTGTTATTCAAAATAATGCAAATAATATATCAAAATTTGCAGAAAAATAAAACCTTTACAACTATTGCATTCCCTGCATGATTAATCAACTTTAATTCCTGTTTAATTAGAAGAACTAAAATCGCAAAAGTTGAATTTGTAGAAATGACGTCTCTTACTCAGTGCAACTCCATTTAAATTGATCTACATATCTTAGGGGTGCATTTCAATACCTTTAATTTGTCATATCATCCATATTGTTTGCAATGCATCGACGCCGTATGTTGATTGCTCTTTTCCTTTTCCGGTGTTTCGTTCTTATCGACAGAACACGAATCCGGAGTTGGTTCTGAGAGCACCGACAGTCCGTACCTCGCTTCCAACAAACAAGGCAAGTGTGACCCAACTTTTGAGAATTTCTATAGTATGTTTCCCCCAATTATTTTGAGTCCCATTTTGTTTGGAAATCTCAAGATCATCATAATATCTTCAGTTCAATTGGTAATTTACCTCACACATTAGTGACACAATTGTCCATAGACTAGACCACACAATATACCGACATTTTTTAAAAATAAATTTGTTTTTCCATCCTCATGTGTTAGTGTATTTTGGGACGAAATTTACGTTGCAATGGCATTTTCCGACAATAGTTGATTTTTCCCGTGGCGACATCCTCGACGTGCACAACAATATTATTTCAGCTCCTCTTTTCTTAATTCCTAACCGTATTCCAACAGTATTGTCCATTGTAAATTCCGAAGAAAAAAAACATCCCCAATCTCCTCAGCGATAATTTTCAGTCGATAATATTTAGCCGCATCAGACAAATTAACGGGAAGGGTGCGGCGTGTCGCCGCGCCAAGTTGCCAAGTTAAGCATAAACGAGCTAGATTTTATGCAATTGGAGAAACAATAGTTGGACGCAGACAAAACTAAGTAACACACAATGTTCTTTATGTCGTCTACTACTATCAGATCTCTAATTGTCGAAATACGTCATTGTTTACATCATCTCGGTCAAAACAGGTAGTGTCAAAGAAAAAAAGTAATTGATATCATGTGTCTTATATAGCCAACAGGTGGGAATAAAACAAGGGACTTGGAATAGCTTTTTGTCAATCTCACTGCACCTTATCTTGCTGTTCGTGGTTTGCTACATTCGTTAAAATTGTCCACTGTTACCCGTTGTTACCAGTACAAGAAGAGATCGATGGTTGTTGCTCCTCTGCATGATGGTGATTACCTCTGCCGTGGTTCGTCTCGGAATTTGTTCCGGTTCTCTATATTAACTGAAGCAGTGCCTGCTGCCTTCCGTAAAAAATTACCTCTGCCGTGTAAGCTTCTGCATTTCGTATGGCATCTGGCACACAATAGCCTGTCGCTGAGAATGAAAATAAGGCATATGGGAATGGAATTGGACAGAAGATGCCCTTTGTGCTTCAGATTTAATGAAAATGCCGGCCAATGTGTTTGTAAGTGCAAATTTGTGAAAGCCATTTAAAGTACAACACTATTGGAAAACTGTCGACTAATACTAGCCGAATGTTCAAATACAGCTTCCGTGATTGAAGAAATTATACAGATGGAGGAACAGAAGCGTATGAAAATTCGCACTCTGTTGTGGATTTGGTGGCATCAACGAAACAAGGGCAACATGGGAGATAAAACAAGGACAACTGATGAAATTGTATTTTCAATTCAGCTTTACTCTACGGAATACATGAAGGGCTATCTCTATCTGAAGAAGAAACAAAATGGTCAAGTAAAGAACCAGGTTTGGACTCCTCAAAGTGATTTTCCGAAAATCAACACCGTACCGAACAAATGTGTATGCATGACTGGTATGTGGCCTTCTTTATTTGTAAAAAAAATACTAAACAAATGTGTATGCATGACTGGTATGTGGCCTTCTTTATTTGTAAGCATGCAACCGTACTCTCTCCTCAACTGGGCCCCACAGAGTGAGTGCATGCATGATTAGCAGCAGGAGCTTAATACAGCTCAAAGCAGGCCCCACCACATCCCGCCATTACCAAAGGCGGAAAGGACATTCCGCCGGTCCGCATGGCCGGAAGAACCTCACGCCATCCTATATGGCGGGATGAGACACGTGTTACTTTTTTAGCATCCCGCCAGGCTATTTTTGACAATAATTTTCAGGGTGGCTATTTTTGCCATTAACACTGGGCAGAGGGTCACATTTGTAAAAAAAATCGGTCCAAGAGCAGGAGCAGCAGGGCCGGGAGGAGGACCACCATTGCCTTATCATCGGCCTCGAGCCCTCGACACGGAGTGGCACATAAACTTCAAGGACGGGAAGCGTCGGGACCAGATCGCCGTCCTCCAGCTCTGCGTCGCCGACCGCTGTCTCGTGTTCCAGATTTACTACGCCGATTACATCCCCGCCGAGCTTGCGTACTTCCTCGCCAACCCGGACTTCTGCTTCGTCGCCGTCGGAGTCGGGGGCGACGTCAAGCGGCTGCGGGAGACTGCAACCTGGAGGTGGCCCACACAATGGACCTGCCTCATGTCGCGGCGGATGTGCTCGGCCGGCCAAAGCTCCGGCAGAAGGGGCTCAGAGCAAGTATAATAAGGTACAGTCAGCAGGCTATAAGGTTTTAAATAATATATTTATGCTTACATGGATGAGAGAAGAGGAGAGAGAATAAAAGCGGGCTCTCATGCAAGAGCTAGCTGCACCACGTGCTCCTAGGCACTATGTGAGAGTGCAGTGTGGACCATGCAGTAATAAAGTAATGTACGATTAAATCTAGCCATTGTACATGTTGACTATTAGGTTGGCTACAGCTGACATGGCACAACCTTATAGCCGGCTGTTGCCCATACTATTGCCCTTGCTCTCAAGGACCTCGCGCGTGGTGATGGGCACGCTTATCGAGAAGCTGTCGTGGGACTCGTGGGACCTGTCGACTGATCAGATCGCCTAGGCCTACATCGACGCCTTCGTGTCCTTCGATGTTGGACGGCGGCTACTCTGCAAACCTTGTGCTTGAAGTTTTATAGATGCTTACGGTCAACATTAATTGCGATTTTCGCAGATGTTTGACGTTTCGTAGTTTCAGTTGTTGTATGCGCGCAAGTTTGTTGCCAACTTAACGTGTTATACTGAAACTGGAACGCTTTGTGCCGCCAAACTAGTTTATTCGACCATCTTGCCGTTTACTTTTGTTGTATAAGCGTTAAGTTTCTTGTTATCGTATTGTATAAATATCCTAGTGGTTTTCTAAGCATTGATTTCGATTTGATATTTAGATGTAGAAAGTAGAAACCAACGCCTGATATGAGTTGCAGCTGAATCCCCCTCAAACAAAAATTGCATAACTTGTATACTTTGTATTGTCCGTTCTCATTACTCACAAAATGTTCTTATTACTCACCAAATTGTGCTTTAAACTTTGATGTGGTTGGTGTTTTGTGACAACACAAAATGGCACTTCTATTTGGTATTGCCAGACAAAATAGCTGTCAAGTAGATCCTGAAACTTTGGGATGTATTTTTTTTAATTTTGTAAGTAGTTAGTTTGTTAAGTGCATGAAATTTATATAACATGCTGTTACTTTCTGAACTTTTTCAGGGTGAATTTTCTGGATTCTAATACGTAGTTTCAGCTTGTCAATTGCATAACTTGTTCATTTTGAAACTATTTCAGAATGAATTATATCTGAAGTTCGTCCTGTAGTTTCAGCCTGTTGCGTGATGCTTATTAACTTCCTGGTAATTTGTGAGCTTTTTCGAGATGTTCCTTTTGATGTCTGAGATGTTATCTCAGCTTCCTTGCATTTACTTTCTATAACCTTTTAGCTTCTGAACTTTTTTCTGGATGTATTTTCTGAAGTCTGGGATGTTGTTTCAACTTGTTACAATTGCTTTATATAAGTAAAAAAAAAGGTTTGTAAAGTTTTCCCGGTGTAGTTTTTGAAATCTGTCATGTAGTTTTAGTCACAGCCCGAAGTTTTTGAAATGTACATTGTGAAGTTCAAATGCATGTGGTTCATAAAGCGTTACTTTTACAATGGCATCCGCTAAAGTTTGCGAGACGTTGTTTGCTATAGTATTTTTCTTCTAGATTAGCTCCTGCATAGTGCATATCATATTTTTGGTGGTTATTGAATTCCAATTTTTGGTGGGTCAAGAGTTCCAATCTTTGCTATAGTATTGAGAAGTTACATTTATGGTGGGTCAAGAGTTCCAGTTTTTTTGGGTTGAAAAAGTTACAATATAGTTGGAGAAGGGGTGATGAGCTTCAGGTGTCATCTTAATGGCAGAAAGCAGGACTTGTACAATTTTATGCTCTGTACCATGTTTATCTGCTAGTATTGGATGATCTTCGTCCTTTTCATCAGGTTTTTGTATGTGATTTTCTGAACAAAAGCTTCGATCTGCTATATGTAACTTGTTGAGTAGATGGGAAGAAGAGAGACTAGGTTTGGGGACGGTACGCGGCAAACTAATCCAACGTCACAAAAGGATCCCGATCCAGAGGGCTACCCATTTTGTTGCAAATAACAAGAAACAAGATCTCTTCTTCCCAATAATTCAAAAAAAAATCTTCTTTCCAATAAAATCTGGAATTCGTTTTTAAAAGACAATAGAGAAATCAAATACGTAATTAGCATTAGTTGGCAGAAAATTAACTGGCAATTAATGCGGAATCCCCTATCATAATTGCAGCAGATATGTCTTGCACATATCGTATCACAATCATATCTTTGATATTTTATTTGTCTCATCTTCCAATGCTATATATATGTCGTAGCCTGTTTAGTTGTGCATCTATTGTACACCCTCGCTTACTAGCCTTTGTACCTGTTAATTCTCCAAGACATGGGAGTCCTCAAGGCGCAAATCGTGCTATGCATGCTACTGCTCACGTCGCTTCTCTTTGTTCCCGGTAAGTGACGTCTGGAAATTTCATACTGAAGGCATTATCTTTGCATTATTTGTGCGTTTGCCACTCATATAGGAAGATCAGGGCACTTTCTCAATCCATTATCTGTTGGTTTGCCACTCATATATTAACTTCTTGCTACATTACACATCTATCTATTTTGTTTTTGTGGATCATTGCAGAACCTGATCTTCTTTCATACACCATATTATGGTGATTGTTTTGTAGGATCGGAAGCCGAGATCTGCAAAGAAAGGAGCGAGACCTATCACAAGCATCCATGCAATACCGATCCATGTGTTGCGGCCTGTCAGAATGAAGGCTATACCGATGGGGCATGTATCGTGGTCGCTATAGACCACCTATAGATACGTGTTTCTGTCAAAGAGAATGTTGAACAAAAGCATGTAGCAACTGTCGTAATATGTGTGATGTATCAAATAATATGGCTCAGTAGTACACTGAGTTGACAATGGTTAATACCTGAAGTTGAGGCTTACCAAATATTCCTTGAGCTCTTTTATGGTGATTGGGACGGTACCCGTGGTACTTGAGTATGTTTCTTTTAGCCATTGATTATGTCACAATTTATTTCGGCCGTTAACTAAAACACGATGAAGTCTACCGTTAACTCTATCAATCTTTACTATTAAATGGAAGTTCGTACGTTGGTACGTCAAACCCATTTTCTGCCATCCTCTGCTCGATCGCCGTCTCGATAGTTCCCTCATGCTTAGGCCCATACCCGTGATCCGACCCAACAATAACCATCTTTTTTGAACGAGGCAAAAGCTTTGCCTTTATATTGATATAGGAGAAACAAAGATAACAAAAGGGCGAAGCCCCAAATTACCGATTACAAAGTCTCCCTAGTTTCAAAAAACATTGCGACAAACACCCGATGATTTCGGCCAACTTCTTGCACTAGCTAGGATCCAGCTCCTACTTTCGGTCTTGATGCGTTGGAAAAGGACGGAGGGCATCGTGAATTTGTTGTTGAAGACCCTTGTGTTCCGCTCCTTCCAAATCTCCCATATGATCAAAATGATCGCCATCTGCATGCCCTTGCGAGAGGGAGATATGGCGCCGTGGCTAGCCCCTTCGAGTAGTCCAAAATGGTGGGCTTGGTAACAACTAGGCTGCTAGTGATCGATGGCGGGGCAGTGGATCCAAGGGGAAGCCTCTGCCCAGATTCTTCTAGAGTAGCGGCACTCGAAAAGCATGTGTCTGCCAGTCTCAGGCTGACATCTGCAAAGTTGACACACGGCCTGGTGTGTCCACCCTCTGATGGAGAGACGGTCCGACGTCCACAGCCGGTTCTGGACGGCGAGCCAAGTGAAGAAAGAGCACCTTGGAGGGGCCCAGGTGTTCCAATCGACGCCCATGAACGAGCAAGAAGAGGCGCCGATGAATTGCGCTTTGTAGGCAGACTTGGCCGAATAAACCCCAGAAGTTGATAGGGTCCAGATGATGGTGTCATCGGTTCCAGGGGACAAAGTGAGCCCCTGCAGGAGGTAGATAAGTCGGCCACATCGGCTTGATGAGTCAGTCACATCGGGTGGATCAGTCGGCCGCATCGGGTAGATGAGTCGGCCGCATCGGGTGGATCAGTCGGCCGCATCACGTGGAGAACACCAGGTAGGGTGGATCAGACGGCTGGATCGAGTGGAGTTAATAACCCTGATAATCTCTCAACTAATCTTTGTAGCATCCATTAAGCTTTAGGAAATTCTAATACACATACTACAATTTTTTTAGATAAAAGGCACGGGCCCAGCATTGAATTAACAAAGCCAATAAAGATAGAACGATGCCTTATGTTTTTAGATAGACTGAACAAATCGATAAGCGTACCAAACTTCGTAACCCCAAATTTAATATAGGGTAAAAACAACATTAGATAATAACATGTATGATTCCTAAAACGATGACGGCTCCGTTGTCGCCAGCTCGCCGCGTTGTTTTTTCTTACTTTCTCGATATAAGGAACAAAGAACCACTATGTAATTATGCCGGCCATCTCCTTATCTTCTCGAGCTTCTTTTCTAGCCGAATTCCTCTAGATCTCAGTCCGAGTGCAATTACTTCTATGTTTTCAAAAGCTGCTTTAACGCTGCTACTTATGACTTCCTGGCCACCAAGATAATTGAGAATCGCTAAATTATGGAACTGGGTTGAGAAGGAACAGATAAACCTCATGGACAGAAACCAACCTCTAGCAAGTTTTTGACATTTGATGTCCGCCCTCTTCAACTTACTCTTTAGACCAAAAAGAACATAAGTACGAAAATCCGAGAAGAAAGATAACACAAAACAAACAACTAAATAACACAGATGCATCACACGACCAACAAAATAAACAAAAAAGGAAGAATATACAAATATAGACGGCAAGAAAACAGAACCTAATCTCAAAGGAGACGTACTTGACCAGATGACCAGCAGACAAATAGACCGACGAGCTGAAATGAAGGAAAAGAGAACAATCATATAAAAGAGAGCAAAAAAAACAAATGCACGGATAAAAAACAAAACAACACGCCGCCACACAAAAAGAAACAAAGCAATATATAAAACAATAGGAAAACAAACCGTAGAAAGGAAAGAAAAATAGAAACACACAAACATCTCAACATAACTCACCTTAACCGGACGAACGGGAAACCGGCTAACCGGCGACCTGCGACAAAACAAAGCAACAAACACGAACGAACTGTTAGAAACACAGAAAACAAAAAACAAGAAAACAGAAGCAACAGAGAACATAAAACACACAGATCTAGCACATGGTAGACGACATGAACAAAGAACGACCAAAAAAAAGAGAAAGCAACACATGGTAAGAAAACTCCACCTGATCTCACCGGAACAAATGTGCAGAGATAAACAGCAAACGGATTCCATGGAAACACGACAGAACTCGAGGAGAACACGGCGGAGCAAGACATGCGAGGGAGAAGAAAAGGGGGGAAATGAGAGCTGCAGTACCCATCCGATCCCAAACCCAAACTATATACCCCCTCACCCCAGCACAGTGCACAGTGCACGCGGCAACCAAATAGGTCGGTTCTGACTAAACGTACCAATGGCGAGACGCCAGCTAGGTCACAGCGAAGGTGGCACGAAGGTTCCTCTGGCGGCCGAACAGTGCAACGTACTCGACGCCCGTGCGACATACCGAGCGTGCCCCGACATACTGTAGAAAATACGCAGCACCCGCACACGCACGAGAGATTTGGGCGGAAAACCTTTCGGTAAATGAACAAAATCAGCCAATGGGAGGCACGCAGAGGGAATCTGGCCACGGCGCCACAACGATTAAACGCGCAGCGTGAGGCCGACGGGTGGGCCCAGTGGCTCCAGGTGGCGTCGGGGGAGGGCGTCAGCGAGAGTGGGTGCACGAAGGTTGGTACGCGGAGCGACTTTGCGAATCCATGTTCATGCCGACTGGGTTAGCCGATCAGGATCGGACGGTGCGGAGGCAGGAAGCGGGAAGAATCGACGGCCAGAAAGCTCAAATCGCCGTGGTGCGCTCAATGGGTCTCACCATTTATATCATTAGATGTCAATATGTACATTTTGATTCAGACGGAACTAACAAATCACAACCAGTTTTTGTTCTCACTTAGCCAACTACTACTGCTCCTCCTCATAGTTTTCAAGGCACTTTACCAGAGAAAAATGCAAAATGTATAATTTTCAAGGCACGCTAGTTTTTTTTTGTGAAAATAAAATGAAAACTCTCTTCGGCAAACTTGTTCGTTATTCCAAGATACAACCTTGTGCACAATATGAGATCATTTGAACAAATTATGTCATGAATTTGGCCATAACATTGGTAATTTGATTTGAAACTCATGAAACTTCACACATGATAGCTCATTTCTAACAACACCTTTTCAAAATATTTGTATCATTCCAAGTTTTTTATTTTCTTTAGACACTAGATAACATTTCATGATGCAATGCGAAGGTTTTTCCTTTATTTTGATTTTTCTATTTGCTTTAGGCCAATCTCAAAATGCGATCAAAATGGCGGGCAAGACCGTTCTTGGGTAGGGGTTGAATCTTATGAAACTCTTGATGGATCTATAATGAAATAGGTACTTTTTTTTAACCTAAAATGATTTTTGTAAAAATTCACAAGAAAACTATGAAGCACTTGCAGTTCAAATTTGACCCGGTTCCAGCTGGATCAGCTAATATTTGTCTTTTTTATATGAGGTGGATTGAAAGCTTTTTATGTGAAACCATTTGGTTAACTGTACATAGTATGTGGTGTAGTATTTT
The DNA here is from genome assembly GCA_947311845.1 of Poa pratensis. Classification (NCBI taxonomy): domain Eukaryota; kingdom Viridiplantae; phylum Streptophyta; class Magnoliopsida; order Poales; family Poaceae; genus Poa; species Poa pratensis. The sequence goes on from CAMZMU010000065.1 coordinate 36,507,411, forward strand.
ACAAATTTGTTTTGGTACAATTTTCCAACAAATATTTGGTAGCTGCTTCACAAAAAAACCCAGTTTTGGCACTCAGAAAATGAAAAAAAAAATCGTGAAAATAAAATGAAAACTCTCTTCGGCAAACTTGTTTGTTATTCCAAGATACACACTTGTGCACAATATGAGATCATCTGAACAAACTATGTCATGAATTTGGCCATAATATTGGTCATTTGACTTGAAACTCATGAATCTTCACACATGATAGCTCATTTCTAAGAACACCTTTTCAAAATATTGCTATTATTCCAAGTTTTTTATTTTACTTTTACATTAGGTAATATTTAATGACGCAATGCGAAGGGTTTCCATTTTTTCATTTTTTCTATTTGTTTTAGGCCGATCTCAAAATGCGCCCAAAATGGCGGGCAAGACCGTTCTTGGGTAGGGGTTGAATATTACTAAGATCTTGGATGATCTATGATGAAATATGTACTTTTGTACCTAAAAATGATTTTTGTAAAAATTCACAAGCAAACTATGAAGCACTTGCAGTTCAAATTTGACCAGATTCCATCTAGATCAGCTAAGATTTGTCTTTTTGATAAGAGGTGGATGGAAAACTTTTTACGTGAAACCATTTGGTTAATTGTACATAAAATTTGATCTAATATTTTCTAAATTTATTGTGTTACAAGGCTTGAACAAATATTTGCTAGTTGCTTCACAAAAAAACCCTAGTTTTGGCACTCGAAATATGAATTTTTTTTTCGTGAACATAAAATGAAAAATCTCTTCGGCAAACTTGTTTGTTATTCCAAGATACACACTTGTGCACAATATGAGATCATTTTGAACAAACTAGGTCATGAATTTGGCCATAATATTGGTCATTTGACTTGAAACTCATGAATGTTCACACATGATAGCTCATTTCTAAGAACACCTTTTCAAAATATTGCTACTAGTCCAAGTTTTTTATTTTACTTTGACACTAGGTAACATTTCATGACGCATTGCGTAGGGTTTCCATTTTTTTATTTTTTATTTGTTTTAGGCCGATCTCAAAATGCGCCCAAAATAGCGGGCAAGACCGTACTTGGGTAGGGGTTGAATCTTACTAAGATCTTGGAGAATCTATGATTAAATAGTACTTTTGTACCTAAAAATGATTTTTATAAAAATTCAGAAGCAAATTATGAAGCACTTGCAGTTCAAATTTGATCCGGTTCCAGCTGGATCAGCTAAGATTTGTCTTTTTGATAAGAGGTGGATGGAAAACTTTTTACGTGAAACCTTTTGGTTAATTGCACATAAAATGTGATCTAATATTTTCTAAATTTATTGTGTTACAAGTTTTGAACAAATATTTGCTAGTTGCTTCACAAAAAACTCTAGTTTTGGCACTCGGAATATGAAAATTTGTTTTTTTGTGAAAATAAAATAAAAACTCTCTTAGGCAAACTTGTTCTTTATTCCAAGATACACACTTTTGCACAATATGAGGTAATTTGAAGAAACTATGTCCTGAATTTGGCCATAACATTGGTCATTTGACTTGAAACTCATGAATCTTAACACTTGATAGCTCATTTCTAAGAACACCTTTTCAAAAAAAAGTATTATTTCAAGTTATTTTACTTATACACCAGGTAACATTTCATGATGCAATGCTTCCATTGTTTGATATTTTCTATTTGTTTTAGGTCGATCTCAAAATGCGGTCAAAATGGCGGGTGAGACCGTTCTTTTGTAGGGGTTCAATCTTACTGAACTATTGGTGGATCTATGATGAAATAGATACTTTTGTACCTGAAAATGTTTTTTGTAAAAATTCACGAGCAAAATATGAAGCACTTGTAGTTCAAATTTGACCCGGTTCCAGCAGAATCGGGAGAGACTGGTCTTTTTGATAAGAGGTGGACGGAAATCTTTTTACGGGTAACCATTTGGTTAATTGTATAAAATGTGGTATAATATTTTATAAATTTATTGTGGTACAATGTTTGAAGAAATATTTGCTAGTTGCTTCAAACTCTAGTTTTGGCACTCAAAAAATGAAAACTTTTTTTTTGTGAAAATATTATGAAAACTCTCTATGGCAAACTTGTTCTTTATTCCAAGATACACACTTGTGCACAATATAAGGTAATTTGAACAAACTATGTCATGAATTTGGCCATAACATTGGTCGTTTGATTTGAAACTCATGAATCTTTACATATGATAGCTCATTTGTAAGAACACCTTTTCAAAAATTGTTTTGGTACAATTTTGCAACAAATATTTGGTAGCTGCTTCAGATACGAGCATTCAGTTTTATTCGACAAGTCGTAGGCACATTCTTTTCGTTTGTTTAGCATTAGCACTGAACCCTGGTAAAATCCAGCTCTAAAACTAAAATTTAGAGGTGAGCGCGGGAATTTTATAGCCCACTAGGAAATTTCACGAAATTTTCTTGTCGGGCCAGGTGGGATTTTTGAGCCCAAACCAGCGAGTGGACAAGGAGTCCCGAAACCCCATCCTATCCATCGTCCAGAGTTGCCTCGTCGCTATCCATCTCCTCACTCTCCCTCTCCCAGCGCTGCCGCCTCCCATGGCACCTCTCGATCTCCTCCCTCCCCCGCCTCCGCCCCCGTCTCGTCACCACCAACGTCCACTGCCTCAGCAAGCCCCTCCCTTCCCTCTCATGGCCTCCTCTCGCCCTTACGTGTTGCGCCCGACCAGATCCAGATCGAGCCGCCGTCCCTGTGCTCATCCTCGCCGGCAGCAGTCGGTGCCCTGCTCCTCCTCGTTCTATGGCGATCGAGCCACGGTGAGTTAGACCAGGGATAGGGAGGCATCGGATCTCCACTTGTGGTGGTGGCTTGTGCGTCCGAGGGCTGCGCGATGGTGCGGCTACAGGAGCTAGTCGGCGGCAGGAGGATGAGCTGCCGGTCACTTGCCCGCAGCTGCTGGTCCCGGCGTCTTTCCCGATCAAACCCCATAGGTGCTGCCGCCGGCAACGTCCCCGACCTGCCGCTTGCCGGCCATGACTCGCTGCTGCTCACGGTGAGCTCCCTCTCCTTCTCCTATCTTATTCTTGGTAAAAGTTGTTTTTCCCTGCTGAATTGAACGTGTAGTCACTAGTGCATGTATGGATAGAAATTTGAGATTTGTTGTGTGCATACTCCATAGGCAGTAGAAGTTGTGTGAAAATGAAGAAATTTGAGATTTGTTGTGTGCATACTCCATAGTACTTATTATGCATAGGCAGTGCTGAATCTTTGTACATTATCAGGTTCAAAGCATTTTTTCTTACGTATAAATAGATTGTTATATACTCAAATGATTGGACGGTGGTAGTGCTTCCATTTTGTTTGGTCATGTTAGCTACTACTAGTCTTTTATGTTTCTCTTATCATTCGGTGATTGTGCTGGTGGTGGTCTCACTTTTTTTTTATCCTATTGCAGTTGGTCAGATTAGTACTATGGCAAAAGTTTCGTTTTGATTGCTATATAGTATAATCGAGTTGGACGGTGATACAGCTTGCAAGCTTTCTATTTTGTTTTGTCTTACTACCTACACTAAGTCATTTCTGTTTTAGTTCTCACTAAGGTTTGCTTACTAACATGCCATGCATCATGAATGCACTCTCACACGACTTCGTCATGCTGCTGCCGTCCACGACTTCGTCATGCTGCTACCGGCCACGACTCCGTCATGCTGCTGCCGGTCACCTCACCAAACCTGCAGCTGCCTGGTGAGATCCTATCCTCCTTATGTGATGAACACTGAGAATCAAGAGCCTTTATCTAGCTAATACACATGGTCTCTAGTGTCCTTCCTCTATGCATCTAGTTGCTCATGACTATTATTTTGGGTTCATTTCTGTAGTCCAAATGATTGGCACTTAAGTATTCTTCACAAAGGTGCATTTGTCAGGAATATAATTGTAATCATATATACTCTTTATGATACTTTTTGTTTGAATATGTTGCTATGTGAAATGAATGATTTTGTTTTTTAAGTATTATATGTTCTTCAGTAACTCTTTTATGTATGTTCATATATACTGATAAGTTTGTTGCGGTTCCACTGGAGCTAAAGCGGTGTGCAGAAATGTCAAGGAAGCTAAAGTTTTTCAGTTATCAGATCAACAAGGCAGCTGTTAAATCTTGTGTTTGGCCTGCACTACAACCTTGGAGCTAGAGGTTGATTGCGTGGATCACACGTTCGCTGGGAGACCCCAAGAGGAAGGTATGATGCAGTATAGAAGCAGTTTTCCCTCAGTATGAAACCAAGATTTAATCGAACCAGTAGGAGCAAGAAATCGCTTCGGAAGGTTGTTGGTGGCGGAATATGGCACGGCGCAGCACCAGGGAATCCGGCGCCAACATGGAATCTGCACACAACACAATCAAACTACTTTGCCCCAACGAAACAGTGAGGTTGTCAATCTCACCGGCTTGCTTGCTGAAAACAAAGGATTAAACGTATGGTGTGGAAAACAGTAGTAAATTGCAGAGAATGAAAATGAACAGTGTTTGCAGTTGGTTGTATTATCAGTGTAAAAGAATGGACCAGGGTCCACAGTTCACTAGTGGTGTCTCTCCATAACAGATAACTAACATGCTGGGTGAACAAATTACAGCTGGGCAATTGACAAAATATTGAGCGCATAACAATGCATATATATGAAATGATGATTACTATGATATTCATGTGGACATTACGACAAAATACATAGACCGTTATCCAACAAAGTCTATGACTAATAATCCACCGCCAGGTTGTCATACCGAGTTCCCCGTTGGTATTAAGTTGCAAGCAACGGATAATTGCATTAAGTAATGTGCGTAAAGTAAACAAATGCATTAGACCTAACGGCGTACCCTTAAGCTAAGCATCGGTTATTTTATCCCTAGTGGCAACAACACATCCACAATCTTAGAAGTTATTGTCACTCTCCCAGATTACCGGAGGCATGAACCCACTATGTAGCATAAATACTCACTCTTGGAGTTACAAGCATCTACTTGGCCAAAGCATCTACTAGTAACGGAAAGCATGCAAGATCATAAATAACATATAAGATAGATTGATAATCAACTTGACATAGTATTCAATATTCATCGGATCCCAGCAAACACAACAAGTAGTATTACAATAAGATGATCTTGATCATGATAGGCACCTCACAAGATCTAAACATGATAGCGTAAAGTGGAGAGACAACCATCTAGCTACTGCCATGGACCCGTAGTCCAAGGATGAACTACTCACGCATCACTCCGGAGGCAAGCATGGTGATGTAGAGCCCTGATGCCCACAAGTATAGGGGATCGCTGAAATCTTCGTTGGGAAGTATTACCCAAATTTATAGTTCGACACGATGGGAACACAAGAATACCAATAAGACTTTGGCAATTGAGGCGTCACTCTCAACCACACCTGTATATCAATAAACTTGCAGCAGTGATAGTGATGGCAGCAGTATGATTCAAGTAGCAAACAGAACAGCAGTAGTGAACAAGGGTTTCCCAGTTTTCACCGGAAAAGTGAAAGTGTAACTCAGAGATTTAAAATGTAGGCATGAGGTGATAGCGGGGTGTTGCATGAATAAGATTGATCATATAATAAGTTATAAATAGCAATGAGACTTATCTCTAACTCCGATATATGTAGGTATGTGTTCCATAATTAGTTGTGCGTACTAACCAAGAGAATTTGCACAACATCTATTGTCCTACCTGCCCATTTCACCGGGGCCAACTTGGAACTACAGGTAATTAAGGTCTACCGTTTCGAATAGCCCGGAACAATGCATTAACACTTCATGAACACATAGAATCCTCAAACTAAAACATCTCCCTCTTGTTTTCCCTATATGTCACTATTAGGGTTCGCAGGTTCAACATAATAGCAGGTGATACACTTTGCAGATAGATACCAAACTCAATTATATGATGAAGCAAAATAAGTTCAGTACTGAAATCATGCCACTCGGGCCCTAGTAGCAAGCATTAAGTATAGCATAAGTCCATCAACACAATACAAAAATATCCTCAAGATAAACCCCTAAGATCTCGAACAACGGGTATCATTACATGATCAATCTCATCCAATCCACCTCACATGCCTACAGCGGACTACTCACACATGGTGATGGAGAGGGGGCTCAAGGTCGATGGAGATGAAGGCGGTGAAGACGGTCTCCGGATCCCTCCACCGAAGGAGAAATCCTGGATCAATCTGTCTCCGAAAACGAAGATCGTGGTGGTGGCGGCGGTGTGTTTCGCGAAAACTCCTCTCCTCTTAGGGTACCCACTTTTTCGTATATATGAGGGGGTACGTCGAAGACCGAAGGCGAGGCGGTGCCCGAGGCCCAATTGGGGTGGGCCCACGTGGCCAGGTACAGGGGCCACGTGGGGCCCCCTCTTTTGGCCCTCGAGCGCTTCCTCGTGTCCATCCTTTGCAAGTTGTCCTCCTTTTCCATAAAAAATGACGTGGTATTTTTCCTCGATTTAATTTCCTGCAAAAATAACCAGAAACGAGACTTTGCTAAAAACAGCGTCAGATTCAGCAGGTTTATTCAAATATGGGAAGATTCCGGAGCAAATTATGAAGCAAAGTGCTTGGAAAAGTAGATGCATTTTAGGTGCATCAAGCCCTCCGGTGATGATTCCCCTCTCCGGCAGGGTGCCGGGAAGAGCTTCCGAACCCTCCCGAGCTAGGGTTGACGGCGGCGGCGTCTCTGGAACTTTTTGTGGATAATGGCTCGGGTATCTAGGGTTTTCGCGTCGGGAGGAATAAATAGGCGAAAGGGAGGCGGCTGCGGAGCCACGAGGGCCCCACACCACCCCACGGCGCGGTAGGGGGGCCGCGTGGCCCCATGGTGTGGGCGCCACGTGGCTCCCCTCCGTGTCTCCTCTGGACTCCGTCTTTGTGTTGGAAAAATGGGAGGTTCTGTCCAAGTTTCGTCCAATTCCGAGAATATTTCCAGACTAGCTTTTCTGAAATACAAAAACAGCAGAAAACAGGAACTGACACTGTGGCATCTTGTTAATAGGTTAGTCCCAGAAAATGAATAAAAATGCTATGAAGTGTATATAAAACATGTAACAATTGGTATAATATCAACATGGAACATCATAAATTATAGATACGTTTGAGACGTATCAAGCATCCCCAAGCTTAGTTCTACTGGTCCTCGAGTAGGTAAAACGATAAAAACAATATAATTTCTGAGGTGACATGCTACAATCATAATCTTGATCAAATAATACTGTAAAGCACATGTTATGAATGAAGTGATCCAGGTCAATGGTCTATAGTTTGCTAGCAAGTAGATAATGAGCAAACAACTGAATCATATAAGCAAAAAAAATTCATGAATAGTACTTTCGAGACAAGCATCAAGGAGTTTTGCATAAGAGTTAACTCATAAAGCAATAGATTCTAAGCAAAAGGTGTTTAACCAACACAAAGGAAGATTTAAGTTTCAGCAATTGCTTTCAACTTTCAACATATTGATGGCGTGGAGTTGACGGGAAAAATATTCTGCAGGAAGCTTCGTATCTTCCCCGGCAACGGCGCCAGAAAGCACTCTTGATGGCCCTTCACGTAGTTACCTGCGTGAAAAGTAAATGGGTTAAGTTGAGACTCCAAGTGCAGAGTGTGTAGTAAGTGGAAGACGTGTTTTCCCCACGAGGGGTGACTCGAGGGTTTAATATCGAACTCTTGGGGAATCAGTAGTGAAGATTTATCTTTCCTATCCTTCTTTTGGTTACCTAGAAAATAAAGTAAATGTTTTGGTCCTCAACCTCACCTAGTGGTTGTCAAGCACAAGGTGTAAGAATGATATCAAGATAATATGCAATGCAAACAAGAAATAAATATGCAATGGTGGTAAATAAATATGCAAGGATGGTGGTAGCAATGATAAATGATATTTTTGGGTTTTATATTATGAATGCAAGATGGAAAAGTGTTTTTGTATTTTCGGATTTTTAAATGGCAGAAAATGGAAAAGTGGTAAAAGTGGTTGGAAAGGTGTTTCTTATGATTAAAAATGGACCGGGGTTCATGGTTTCACAAATGCACTCTCTCTTTAATAAAGCGGTAAACAATGGAACACTAGAGTTGACATATGAGATTGCAACACAACAGTTTAATGACAAGTTACAATTATATGGGCATCACGTCCTAACATAGATACCTTTTGGTTATTAGTCTCTCTTATACTCCACCAAGATGCGAACTAAATCATAACACCTCAGTAATTAAGATAACTCAGAGTATAGCAATAAGTATCATGACATGAAGTTAAAATAAGAACATGCTAGATCTAGTCATGGAGTAGTGGCAATGGTCACACCCACATCTCCGGTAGCATGGTATTTCTTTTTATCCCTAGTGAGGCAACAAAGTAAGGTAGAGATACCCAAGTGGATCGCAGAACTTTCTCTCAGGTTCACTGCACTAGCCACCCCCCGTTACTCCAACTAATGCACATGTTCCCCCTCACACGCTCTCATAAACATGCTTGATCATGACAAGTAAATAAGAACGGGGTACGTAATATGCATCTACTTTCATAACTGAAACAAAACCATTGCAATCTCAAACATATATTAACTCATAAAAAGATCCACCACAAAAGTATTACATAGATGACCGTAATCATGTTCAGCAGCTCATACGGTACTAATTAGTGAAGCTCGAGAGAGAGAGATACATAAGTTACTTCCACAAACCCATAGTCCAGAGGTGGACTACTCCCTCTTCATCATGGAGACGGTGGAGAAGTCGTTGGAGAAGATGGAGACCACGCCGACAGCGCCCCGCCGGAGTTTTCCCCCTCAAATCTGCAACTCCAGATCTCTGTTTCCCTGTTTCTGTGTTTCTGCGGCGCTCCTTCCAAAGAACGTCGGGGGACTATTTTGATAGGCAGTTTTAGGTCAAAACCGAGCCGGTGGAGGAAAGATCGACGGCAACGGAGCTCCGAGGGCCAAAAGGGGGGGGTCCCACGCGGCCCATGTACCTGGCCGTGTGGGCCCACTCATCTGGGCCCTCGGGCCTCCGCTTGTTTGCTTCCTTCGCTCCCACGCTTTGTTCCTTCCAAAAACTGATGATCGTAAATTTCCAGGTCATTTGGACGTCGTTTGGGTCCCTGAAACATTAAAATATAGAAATAGGGTTTTCTGCCTGCGCAGGGTTAATTTCATAAAAAAATAGGAAACATGTCAAATATTCTCAAAATCATTATAAAACAGTGATATAACCCTTATATGATGCAAATATGACTGGAATATAAGTAAAATAATGCAAAGTTCATGTATGCATTTTACATGCATCACATATATATCTCATGGATATTTGTCAACACAAAGCATATAATAAGTGCAATATATGAGCATATAAAAATTGTTGCACCAAAGTTGACACTAGTGTTTGCTTCTAAGATAGAAAGAAGTAGGTAAACTGACTAAACATAAAAGTAAAAGAAAGGCCCTTCGCAGAGGGAAGCAGTGATTAAATCATGTGCTAGAGCTTTTTAAAATTTTGAAATCATATAGAGAGTAAAAATAAGTTTTGAGAGGTGTTTGTTAATTGTCAACGAATCAGAAAATGGAAAGTACAATATGACCCCTGCCAACCAGACTTTTAAGAGCGGCTCCCATGAAGGACGTTATTTCTACCAGCAAGGCAGATCATCCCTCTTTCTCTTTTGTTTACACATGCAGATATTTCACTGTTTGTCATTGCTTGACTGATAAATCAGAGCAAAAATGTGAAGAGAATTAAGCAGTTAAAGTTGTAATTAATTAGGACTGGGCACCCCATTTGCCAGCTCTTTTTGCAAAATTAATGGATAAGTGGATGTATATGCCGCTAGTCCGGTGGTAAAGTCTGTTTGGCAGTTGACATAAAGACATCCACCCCGTCCTCATGAGCTTGGTAAACATTGACACAAAATAGGAGTAATAAAGTTTGAATAGTTTAAAGGTAGCACATGAAAAATTTACTTGGAATGGCAAGAAAATACCACATATAGGTAGTTATGGTGGACACAGATGGCATGGATTTGGTTCAAGGTTTTGGATGCACGAGAAGCATTCCCTCTCAGTACAGAGTTTAGGCTAGTAAGGTTATTTGAAGCAAACATAGGATATCAACCGACACAGCAAGGCTTATATGAAAACATATTGCAAGCATTATAAGACTCTACACTGTCTTCCTTGTTAACCAAACCCCTTTACTAGAAAATATCTAGACCTTAGAGATACCAAACATGCAAACCAAATTTCAACGAGCTTTACGGTAGTTCTTCATTAATAGGTTTTAACTACATGATACAAAAGCTTAATCATGAACTACTTAATAACTCAAAACAATTGACAAGTATCAAATTATCCAATACAGCGATCTACAAGAATATGTAAGCTTTTTCCATTATACCATCTACCACATGCAACATTTTCTGTTCCAACCAAACACCAATCAATTTATTTGAACATAAACTCTCCAAACAATTATAAGTGAAGCAAGAGAGTACTTTCTTTAAAAGAACTAACAGCTCTGAATAAGAGATGCATAAAAAACAGGAGCTAAAAACATAGCAATAGCTAGACAAGAATACTCAACAAGTATAAGTGAAGAATAGGAGTATTCATATGAAAAAGCGGAGCGTGTCTCTCTCCCAATCAAGAATGCTGGGGTCCAATCAAGTTGACCATATGAAAAATAAAATACTGAAAATAAAAACACACAAACGCTCCAAGTAAAGCACATATGATGTGAAAGAATTAAAATATAGTTTCACTAGAGATGACCTGATAAGTTGCTGATGAAGAAGGGGATGCCTTGGGCATCCCCAAGCTTAGACGCTTGAGTCTTCTTGAAATTTGCTGGGGTGATCCATGGGAGCATCCCCAAGCTTAAGCTCTTCACTCTTCTTGATCACATTATATCATCCTTCTCTCTTGACCCTTGAAAACTTCCGCCACACCAAACTCAAAGTAATTCTCATTAGAGGGTTAGTGCACAATCAAAAACTCACATGTTCTATAAGGACACAAACATGACCGTTACTTTTAACATTAGCTACTGCCACTGATGTTATGTGAAGCTCTTCACCTTAAAAAAGAATTCCACTCAACACTAGTAAAAGAGAGAATGCGAAAAATAAAAGACAGAATCTGTCTAAACAGAACAGTCCGCAAAGACGAATTTTTTCGAGACACTTACGTTGCTCAGATCGAAAAACTTTAAACTAACGACAGATGTGTACATATCTGAGGATCACGCACAAAAACTTTCAGATTTAAATAATTTTTCTGTGATTTTACAGAATTAAAACGGTGAACAGAAGAAATCTGTTCCCGCAGAAATCCAAATCTAGCATCATCTTCCTATTAGAGGCAATACTTGACACAACAATGCGATAAAATAAAGATACAAAGGAATTGTTACAGAAGTAAACAACTCCTTGACTCAAAAAAAAAATTGCAGAAATAAAATAATGGGTTGTCTCCCATAAGCGCTTTTCTTTAACGCCTTTCAGCTAGGCGCAGAAAGTAAGAATCAAGTGTTTCCAAGCGATGAAGCATCAACAGAAAGGTTGGAAGTTTTCTCAACAATGCATTGTATCTTATCTATATAAGTTTCAGAAACTCCTTTTTCATTACTTTTAGGCACACTATCCTCATCAAATAAATTTTCAGGAACAATCCAATCAAAATTCTTTTCTAGTGCCTCATGCATGCCTACAAACCTAAAAGGTATTGGTATCTTAACTTCCCCCTCATAATTAGTTTCTTTAGTGTATTTAAGCCTCTCTTTTTCCAATTTCTCAAGTGTATTAGTAACATCAATATAATAGCCAAGCATCTTATATCGAATAAAAACTTTTCTAGCTTCCTTAGCAACATCACCAAATTCTTCAAGCAAGGTTTCTAGAACAAAATCTTTCTTTTCACCATCTTCCATATCATGAAGTTTAAGGAACATATGCTGCATTATAGGATTCAGATTGACAAACCTAGCTTCCAACATGTGAACTAGAGAAGCTGTAGCAATTTCATAATTTGGAGCAAGTTCTACCAAGGGTCTATCTTCAAAATCTTTAAGCCTACTAATGTGACCCAAGAATTCCTCAATGTTATCTCTTCTAATGATAGACCCACTACCCACATATATGTCTTTTAAAGTATACTTAGGGAGAAGCATGATGAAATAACAGAAACTAAACAGAAAATAAACTAAATGCAAGTAACTATTTTTTTTTTGTGTTTTTGATAAATAAAGCAAACAAGACAAAATAAAAATAAACTAAGGAAGACAATAACAAAGTAAAGAGATTGGAAGCGTGAAACTCCCTTTGCAGAAATCCTCTTGCTTCCCAATATGGCGTCAGAAAATATGGCGTTTTGAAGGAAGGCAAGGAGATTGCTGAACCGAAATGCTTCTGCTCCCCGGCAACGGCGCCAGAAAATATGCTTGATTGCGTGGATCACACGTTCGCTGGGAGACCCCAAGAGGAAGGTATGATGCAGTATAGAAGCAGTTTTCCCTCAGTATGAAACCAAGGTTTAATCGAACCAGTAGGAGCAAGAAATCGCTTCGGAAGGTTGTTGGTGGCGGAATATGGCACGGCGCAGCACCAGGGAATCCGGCGCCAACGTGGAATCTGCACACAAACAATCAAACTACTTTGCCCCAACGAAACAATGAGGTTGTCAATCTCACCGGCTTGCTGAAAACAAAGGATTAAACGTATGGTGTGGAAAACAGTAGTAAATTGCAGAGAATGAAAATGAACAGTGTTTGCAGTTGGTTGTATTATCAGTGTAAAAGAATGGACCAAGGTCCACAGTTCACTAGTGGTGTCTCTCCATAACAGATAACTAACATGTTGGGTGAACAAATTACAGCTGGGCAATTGACAAAATAATGAGCGCATAACAATGCATATATATGACATGATGATTACTATGATATTCATGTGGGCATTACGACAAAATACATAGACCGTTATCCAACAAAGTCTATGACTAATAATCCACCGCCAGGTTGTCATACCGAGTTCCCCGTTGGTATTAAGTTGCAAGCAACGGATAATTGCATTAAGTAATGTGCGTAAAGTAAACAAATGCATTAGACCTAACGGCGTACCCTTAAGCTAAGCATCGGTTATTTTATCCCTAGTGGCAACAACACATCCACAATCTTAGAAGTTATTGTCACTCTCCCAGATTACCGGAGGCATGAACCCACTATCTAGCATAAATACTCACTCTTGGATAGGGGTGGAATCGAGCCGAGCCGAGCCGGCTCGTGGTTCGGCTCGGTCAAGCTCGGTAAAAGTCGAGCCGAGCCAGGGCTCGGCTTGGTGCCAGAAATCTTCCAAATAGCAGGCTCGGGGCTCGGCTCGTCAGGCTCGTGGCTCGCTCGTGAGGCTCGTCGAGCCGGACGTTCCCCTAGCCCCGACCCCGCAATACCCCTCACGCGTTCCAGCAGTCACGCCTCACCTCAATCCCCAATCGCGATTTCCCTTGATTTCCAGCCCTGCCGCGACCACCAACGACGGCCGCCACCGCCATCGCTCCAGCGCCCTCTCCTGCCTCCATCCGGACCCCAGGTGTCGGGGGAATACTTTCTGGATTAACCCGCGGCCCAGTGCGACTTAACTTACTCGCACGGACGAAGGCCCACTTGGGAACAAGCCCAATATTGAACCTCCATAAGGAGAAAGATCTAGAAGACAAATCCCGGAGGACGTGAAGACCAAGTAGTCTCCGAGTAGGCCTCTGTGGATGTATTCCTTATGGGGAAGTTTAATTTTTGTAACCTAGCGAGCATCCGTGTATATAAGGAGGACTCGCAGGACTTAGAGCGGGTCAAGCTATCAAGCCCCAAACCCTAGCTCATATGGCGAGTACCAGATCGGATCGCCTCCATTGTAACACCTCGATTATCATATCAATACCAATCTAGGGTAGGCAGGAAGTAGGTCTTTTACCTCACATTGAGGGGGCCGAACCTGGGTAAATCTGTGTTGATCTTTGTTCCTGCGATCCCAAGCTCGGAGATGCTTGACTCGCATAATCCCACACCTACGAAGTCATCTATGACAGCTGACGTGACAAACCCACGACAGTTGAAGACATCAATGGGGTCCCCTTCATCGATGACTCAGAGTGGGGACCCGAGGCAGATCGCATCGAGTTCGGATACATCGTTCCCATCGGATCAGTAAAAGTTTTCGTCGGATCCGTCAGTCGCAGATCTATGGACGCGACTCAAGGAAGCGAATCGGTGAAGGAGCTGCGGCCGGTCAGGGTCCGCGTGTTGGAGGAGCTACAACAAGCTACGGCAAGATTGCCCATCCCCGTCCCATCAAGACCTGTTTGGGGATCTCTACCAAATCAGGAAGGAGACCTCAAGATTGAAGAGATTGAAGCTATCAGGACGGAGCACTGTGAAGAGGCACAAAGACTCGCGGCTGAGCGCGAAAAACTCCAAGAAGAAGGCCGACGACTCCGCGCTGCCAGCCGAAGCACCAGGCGGTGCGAACCAAGACGACATCTGAGCGCAAGAAACTCCAAGAAGAAGAGTGGCGACTCCGTCGTTGGCAGCAAAAACATCAGATCAAGATGGACAGAGGAGAGATGAAATCACAGTTCCACGGCGACCCAGAGAGCAACGTGCACGCCGCGATAGGGATATTGTCAAAGATAGCACCGGTTGGAGACACGCGAGCTGATAAGGAAGCTCGCTATGCGATCGACCTACTGCAAACTGCTGCTTTACAACAAGCAAATATGTATGGAGTCACGCCCAATGAGCCGCAAAACGAGGTATCATGGGGAGGAGAAAGTGCAGCGTCGAAGAAGTGGTCAACCAGTTAGCAGGTTTGCAGGTATCATTGGAAAAAGAAAAGAAGATAGAAGGCGAGTCGCGGACGTCCGGAGCGACTCAGCCATCCCAGATTGAAACTGATTCAGATGAAGATTCAGCGCCAGTAAACTCCTATTCATTATTGAAAGGACCAGCATGTTTTGGAGAGGAAATACGGCTCACTCGTTTCCCCCCGAACTTCGACGAGTCGCAGCGAGTCACCACCTATCGCAGTGACCAAGACCCTGCCTTATGGATAGAGATTACGAGGCAAGCATAACAGGGGCTGATGTGACTCAAAATACGTGCGAAATACTTCCACTTGGCAATACAGGGAGAAGCTAGGGATTGGCTGTTAAGGCTGCCATCAAAATCAATAAGCACATGGGAAGACTTGAAGGACAAGTTCATCCGCAGATTCCAAACAGAAGATATGAAAAACCTTAGACAATGCATTCAAAAAGAGGACGAATCAAGCGGCGACTGGATCAAGAGAATCGCGGAGATCCTTGGCTCCGCCAAAAACTTAACAGTACAAGCTGCAATACAAGCTATGAGAAAGAACTGTAGATTTGAGCCGTTGGTGCACAAATTAAGTCGCGCTGAGCACAAGATTGATAGTTTCGACCAGCTTTTGGCAGTAGCTGACAAGTACGCAAAGACAGATAAAGGGGCAGGCGGCTTATCACAGAACCCAACAGGGAAATTACAAGTCGCGAGATTGAACGTCGCACACCAGATACAGGAGCAAGAGAGTGATAAGGCCTTATCCCTAATAACTGCAAGGGGATCTTCGACGTGCCTTGCGACTTACATCGCAGAGAGATGGCAGGCCAGCGGGTCACACAAAGGCGCAATGTCATTATTACCGGAGGTGGAAAGAAGGCGACACGCCAGACACGGCTCGCAGCGGATCGATGCAGCACAAGAAAATCTAGCTCTCGTCAAGGCCTGACGTTTTACCTAGAAGAAACATAGGACAGTTTCATACAGTGGAAGTACAAACAACGGACGGAAGCCGGAAGAGCGGTCAGATTTCAACGCCGAAAGGTATCGTCGCTGGACAGAGCAATCGGTTATTTGGAGTCGCGGCGATCACCCCCCAGAAGTAAGAGATCCAGGACAGCCAGCTCTGTGGTCACGCCTGAAGTCGCGGGATACAAGTTAAGTAAGGTCCTAATGGACGGAGGAGGAAGAGTAAACATCCTATATCAAGACACGCTCCGAAGAATGAATATACCCGAGACAAGGCTGCGACCATCCAGGAAAGAAATTCAAGGAATAATCCCAGGAGCTGTTACGCGACCAATCGGAAAGATAACACTTGAAGTTAGCTTTGGAACAGAGCGGAACTTCCGCACAGAGCTCCTAGACTTTGAGGTTGTAGCAGTCAAAAGCTCATATCATGCAATCTTTGGAAGAGAAGCCTATGTCAAATTTACCGCTCGCCCCTGCTACGTCTACCTACAGTTAAAGATACCAGGACCAAACGGTGTTATTACAATATATGGAGACAGACAGAGAGCGTTAGAATGCGAGAACGCAGGCTCAGTACTCGCAGAAGAAGCTTGTATCGCCAACTCTTCACATGGTATCAGTCGCAGATCGGGATCGCAGCTCAAAACGAGTCGCGTTGGAGGTACCGCGGAAGCGGCCAACAGGATGCAGCCACCGGATGGTAAATACCCACCGAGAAGTCGCGCATCAGCAAGATAATGCCCCAGAGGTCGCCTTGATACAAAAAGAAGACAAGAAATGGCGCATGTGCATAACCCAGCCTCGATCAACAACCCCAGCCAAAGGGGCTCAGTTATCGTGAGACCTTACAAAGCAAACTCAACTCAACATAAGTCGCAGCTCAGTGCGGCTAATCGCTAACAAAGTTGCTCTCTGCTTCAACATGAGATATACATCGGAGCTATCATGCTCGACCCGAGTCGCTTTAGCGACTCAAAATTGAACCAATCAGGTGTTCAACCCACTCCGTTAGGAGTATTAATTCGCAACTAAGTGCGATGAGTATCAAGTATGCATGGCCTGCGGGGAATAGAAAACCCGCATTAAAGGGCCTGCATCATCATGTAACACCCTGTAAAACATCGAGTGATTATGAAATAAAGCCGGCACCCTTGACATTCAAGGGTTTGTCGTTTCGCCTCAACTATCATTGAGTCGCTGAGTCTTTTGAATTTCATATATCACTGACCCTTGAGGGCTCCTTACGAGCATCGCGAGTACCAATCGCACCTCAAATTTTGCCAAACTAGTGGCAATCCTTAAGCTAGAAGCGTCTTGCATTATGCGACCAAAGTACTGGGGTGTGGCGTCAATCGAGCTTGATTGCCTATCATGGCCGCTCTCGACCCTGAACACACATGTTCCTAGGAAATACTGAGCCGCGCGAGCGTCTACTTAATGGAATTATCAAGAAAAGAACCTGCTTATAGGTCACAAAAATACTGTTTATAATACATGAATATCTTACAGACTAACGGGCATGTCCCACATTATTTATTTTTCCTCTTCCGAGCAACAGGAGTGGGAATTGGCGCGGCTTGTCTCGCAGTTGCAGTCGCAGGTGTCCTAATAATCAGGGCGCCGCCAGACGAGCAGAAGGGCCACCAGATACTGTTGCTGGAGTGGCAGCCCGAGATGACTCAGCTCCTGAGGACTTTTCCTTGACACCTTGCTCCCATCAAGATTGAATTTATCAGATAAGTGCCCAAGTCTAAGTTATCAACAAATTTTGTGGCATACCCGCGCATCCCTTTCCAGATATCGAAGTACTCGCTTATTGGCAGTTCAGTATCATCTGCGCTCATCGCCAGGCCGTGGCGAGCAACCTTGCCAACATCTATCTCTGGATAATATGCTCGAAGCAATGTCAAGACATGCGCGGCTCCGGCGCGAGCAGAGGATCGTTTCCAATCAGAGACATAATGTGGAGCCTTGAGCAGTTTATTTATCCAATACTCGCAAGATGTTGGGCCATCAGTCGCAGGAGTGATTACCGTCATAACTTCCTTGGTAACCTTTAAGAAGCGCTGGCTGAGGTCAGACAGATATACCAGTTGATCCTTCAAATTGGAGCGGGACACTGGGGCCTCAGGTCCTATGTCAAAGAAAGAAAAGGCAAGAAACAAGTCAGAGACTAACGTTGGTTACCCAAAATATGTATGATTAAAGGAATAAAGACCAACCAGCAAGCTGCAGGACGGCTGATTTGACCATGGAGCCAAAACCCTCAAAGGCTTTGAGCAGCGAGTTATATTTTTCATCTCGCGCGGCGAGTTCCTTTGCGTGGTCTCCCTTCAGGCGATCAATCAATTCAGATTTAAGAGTCAGCCCTTCTCGCAAAGATCTAATGACCTCGTCTTTCTCCATGAGTCGCTGCTGCATATCAGCTTCAAGTTCTTTAAATTGCTCTTCGCAGGAGTCGAGTTGACCTTTGAGAGATTTTATTTCCTGATCTTGGTCCCTAATGACCTCATTATGCTGCTCCAGGCGAGACTGCATCATTTCAGGATGGTCTATGGAAATGCCTTTACCCTTTATTGAGCCAGAAGCATCAAGCAAGGACAGTTCACGCTGAAAACAAACAGAGCAAAACGCATAGGTAAATTATCCAGGAATTTGGGGGCTCGAGATTTGAAGCCAGGAAAAGAATCAACACCCCGTGCGATGACACAAGGTTTTGATCCTTGGGGGCTACGGTATATGTACCTGGCGACTTGAAGAAAATTGCTCAACTAAGCCGCGCAGCAGAGCAGCATGCTTGTCTCCAGCAGAAATTATGGCATCTGCGATTGACTTAGAACTATTTCCTGGAGCTGGAATTCTATTTTCAGTAGATACCCTACCAGCAGCAGGAGTTGTGGATGGAGCTGCGACTGGAGTCGCGGCAGGAGCCGCGTCTGCAATACCTTCCTCCAGGGAGGGCCTTGGTTGAGTCGCACCATTACTGTTTCCCACGTTTTCATCAGCAGCATCATCCTCGCTCATAGCTTGCTGAGAAGAAGTGGGATGGGAATTAGACTTGGTAGCCTCTTCAGACATAGCCCTGCAAAACATTGATGGGTTAATAAGCTGACCTAGCAGAGCCGCAACATTAAAAGAAGGCGAACCATACCCAGAGGCGACACGGATACTCTTCATCAGGCAACCAGAGAAGGAGAAGATAAACCTTGCAAATCTGAACCTACAGAGTATGAAAAGAAGTAGTGATCAGCAATTCCTTGCCAGAAATACGTAAAACAAAAAGAAAGGAGAAGAGTCGCAAACAATTACCCGAGCTTATTGAGAAGCAATCCTTGCAACAGCTCGGAAGAAAAAGTAGCCTTGTTGGGATCAGCGAGTTTTAAAGATTTGGCAGCTCTTGTTTCTGCCAGTAATGCCAAGGCTTTGCGACGTTTCTCAGGCTGCGTGGGGTCTTCTGAGCTCTGGCATAAAATACGTTTCGAGGACCTGCGAGGCACCTCAGGAAGTTCCAGGAAAGGTGTATTTGGAGTCGAGGACAAAAGAGCGTCGGCCATTTGTTGTTCCTCTTCAGAAGCACTACCCTCGTGCATAACTGTATCTTCGCCAAAGGCTGCGGCTTGCCTTGACGACTCAGCCACGGTTCCTTGGTTCAAGTCGACGTCCTCTGAAGGAAGAACCCAGAAATAGGGATCGATCTGAAAAGGAGCTCAGGTCAGAAATAATCAATTTTGGGAAAGGAATTTTCGAGGAAACAGTGACAAGTAAACATTACCACAAAAGGCTTGTGCTCAGCCCAGAAGGGAGCAAGTCCGACGTTGTCATACGAGTCAATATCCTCGTCCGTCACTCGGCGAATGAAATTTATCCACTCCCCTTTGTCCCAATCTTCAGGGCAAGTGCGATCGACGTCATTTGCATGACAAGTGAAATCCATCATAAGCCGCGAGCGGCGACTCACAGGCTGAACTCGCCATTTAGTCCAGCAAGATATGAGATCTAATCCAGTGAGACCATGGAGTGTCAGCGCTCTCACCTTGTCTAGAAGGGATTCGACAAAGGGTAACGAAGAAGGATCAGGTTTGGAAGACAAGCATCGGTAGCCTCGAAGGGAAGAGGAGACCAAAGAGGAGAGGAATTTCACCCTCAGGAGAAGTGTTTTTACAATAGAAGAATGTCCTTTGCCACTCCTTGATTTTCTTGGCAAGAGTTAGTTTTGGGAAGATACTACCCCTACGGCGTTGGAAGGAAATGGCGCCGCATTGGAGAAAAGGACCATCTGTGGTTTCCCTTTGACTATTGCAATTGAAAAGAGCAAGCCAGAAATCTATTGAAGGCGGGATACCCAGATAATCTTCGCAGAGGACGTGGAAGTTGCTCACTTGCAACATCGAATTAGGGCCAATATCATGGAAGCGGAGACCTAACCGCTGCATCAAGGAGCGGAAGAAGAGAGAGCCCGGGGCTTGAACCCGCGCTCAACATGCTCCGCAAAAATCACTACTTCTCCTGGTTGAGGATTGGGGATTACCTCCTCACCGGCCGCCCGCCATTCGCATTGATCTTTTGGCGGAAGAAGGCCCCGTGCAGATAGGGATTCCAGGAAATCTTCGTCGACCCACGAGCCTTCCCAGTTGCACTTGCGGCGAGACATTTTTCTCAGATCGATGGAGATATCCACCGAAGGATTGTGAGTACGAGAAGCGAGATTGGAGGCGGCGGAAAGGAGTAGCGGATGCGTAATACAGGACTTGATGCAGAACGCTGGGGAAAACGATGAGCCAAGATAAATAACCCAGACGCGGAAGACGTTTAGATCTGAAAATCAACCGTCAAGGCAGGATAAGTCGCGTTCTTGAGCCGCCAAGAAGAGTTATAAGCCGCAGATTGGAAATAAGAAAATTGGAGTTCAGCTGGGATAATTCACGTGCGCGGCTCAGGGGTTTGTTAAGACGAAGGAGCCTTCACTCGAAATCCAAGCTAAACTTGGGGGCTAATGTCGGGGGAATACTTTCTGGATTAACCCGCGGCCCAGTGCGACTTAACTTACTCGCACGGACGAAGGCCCACTTGGGAGCAAGCCCAATATTGAACCGCCATAAGGGAAAGATCTAGAAGACAATCCCGGAGGACGTGAAGACCAAGTAGTCTCCGAGTAGGCCTCTGTGGATGTATTCCTTATGGGGAAGTTTCCTTTTGTAACCTAGCGAGCCTCTGTGTATATAAAGAGGACTCGCAGGACTTAGAGCGGGTCAAGCTATCAAGCCCCAAACCCTAGCTCATACGGCGAGTACCAGATCGGATCGCCTCCATTGTAACACCTCGATTATCATATCAATACCAATCTAGGGTAGGCAGGAAGTAGGTCTTTTACCTCACATTGAGGGGGCCGAACCTGGGTAAATCTGTGTTGATCTTTGTTCCTGCGATCCCAAGCTCGGAGATGCTTGACTCGCATAATCCCACACCTACGAAGTCATCTATGACACCTGACGTGACAAACCCACGACACCAGGAGCTCATCCGCGCAACGCCCGCGAGCTCGCATCGCGCCCCCACGAAATCTCCAAATCTGGCCGGCCGATGCCCTGTTGATCCCACGCTCCTAGTTGCGGCAACAGTTATTCCGGCAGCCGCCCGCTTGGGCTCATGAGGCACGGAGGTAGCACTCGCTAGGGGCTGGTTCCTTGGGAAGAAGAAGTGGAGAGGAGGAGGGCTCACCGCATCGCGGTGGGACGAGGAGCCTGGGTGTGCATCATCGTTGTCGAACTGAAGGGGCAGTGCGAGCGCATGACCATGGTGATTTGAGGAATCGATGCAGTTCGCTATTTAGGTGGTAGATGGATTGATGAAGAACCATGTAGAAGTACGTGTACTGTGTGGTTCCTTCTAGTTGCGTACGTCTGCTTCTTGTGTGCTTGCGGCTAGAGAGAAACTTCCTACTTCTAACTTGGAAATATCAAAAAAAACTTGGAAATATCAAATTCATACCACAAAGTCTGGGAATATTGTAATATACATTGATATTGTGTTGTGGAAACCACTTTGTTGATACATTGGTCCTAATATGTTGTTATATTTTGAGCTTGCACGAAAAATACGAGAATAGGAGGCAAAATTGATATTCTGACTGTTTGATCAAGTTAATCAGCTAATAGACCATTAAGCTAGTGTCATTTATCTGGTAAGTAATCCCTCCATCCAAAATGACTTGGGTTTATCCAAATTCTTACATATCTAGACTAATTTTATTGTATAGACGAATTTAGTCAAATTCAAGTTATTTATTTCTGGACGGAGGGAGTACATTCTATAGCGAGATCTCAACACATCTGAGCTTTTACTGAGTGATGTCCGGATCTACTTTTACTGAATTATGGATTATAATTGTAAATTGTTACATTTTTAGAGAAGATAATACTAATCTTTTAAATTACACCGAGCCTTCGAGCCGGCTTGCGAGCTTCCTCGAGCCGGCTTGTCGAGCCTCGAGCCTTAAAATCCAGGTTTGAGCTTGGCTTGAGCGACCTCCGAGCCGAGTCGAGCTCGAGCCGAGCCTTGTCGAGCCCGAGCCGAGCCTTCGAGCCCGAGCTTTGTGTCCACCCCTACTCTTGGAGTTACAAGCATCTACTTGGCCAAAGCATCTACTAGTAACGGAAAGCATGCAAGATCATAAATAACATATAAGATAGATTGATAATCAACTTGACATAGTATTCAATATTCATCGGATCCCAGCAAACACAATATGTAGTATTACAATAAGATGATCTTGATCATGATAGGCAGCTCACAAGATCTAAACATGATAGCATAAAGTGGAGAGACAACCATCTAGCTACTGCCATGGACCCGTAGTCCAAGGATGAACTACTCACGCATCACTCCGGAGGCAGACATGGTGATGTAGAGCCCTCCGGTGATGATTCCCCTCTCCGGCAGGGTGTCGGGAAGAGCTTCTGAACCTCCCGAGCTAGGGTTGACGGCGGCGGCGTCTCTGGAACTTTTCGTGGATAATGGCTCGGGTATCTAGGGTTTTCTCGTCGGGAGGAATAAATAGGCGAAAGGGCGGCGGCTGCGGAGCCACGAGGGCCCCACACCACCCCACGATGCGGCAGGGGGGGCGCGGCCCCATGGTGTGGGCGCCACGTGGCTCCCCTCCGTGTCTCCTCTGGACTCCGTCTTCGTGTTGGAAAAATAGGAGGTTCTGTCCAAGTTTCGTCCAATTCCGAGAATATTTCCAGACTAGCTTTTCTGGAATACAAAAACAGCAGAAAACAGGAACTGGCACTGTGGCATCTTGTTAATAGGTTAGTCCCAGAAAATGCATAAAAATGCTATGAAGTGTATATAAAACATGTAACAATTGGTATAATATCAACATGGAACATCAGAAATTATAGATACGTTTGAGACGTATCAGAGGTACATAGCCTTGTCATTTTATAACAAAACTGCAGCAGTATTCCTTTTGGATTTCTGTTATTTATGCAATATAAGTAGTCATTTTAAGGTACATGATCGTCTAAGGAAACTGAATAGTTGTTTTTGTCTACAGGCAAAATTGGGTGAGCATGAGCTACTTGAGATGAATAGTAATAACCGGACACTATAGTACTAGGTACAAAGAACCTTTTGATCAAGTCGGTCTTATGTTTGGTTTGGCAGCAAGTTCGCAACACTGGTCTTATGTTGTAATATGTCTCTTCATTTGTTGTTCATAAACAGCAATTTATCTTGTGATAAATCTCTACACAGTGGTATTCATTTATTGTTGATAAAGAACAACTGATAACTTGTTCATGTGATGTACTCCCTCTGTTCCGTAATCCAGGGCGTATAGTTTTTCTGCACGGTAATTAGCGCATGGGCTGGGAGAAGAAAAAAAAGCATGTCTTTCCGTTGGATGAGACGTTCGCGTAGAGTAAAAATAGGGAAGCCGGCATCCTCTCTCCTCCCGCTGGATTACATCCCAAATCTGTCGTAACAAATCCCACGATATTCTCCCTGATTTATTCTCCCGATATCCGAATAAGTTGGGCTCTTTCTTTACAGATGGTTCTGCCGTCGAGAGTAGAGATGAAGAAAAGATGGGCGCTGGACTATCACGATTGGTTACCTGTTTATCTCACCTTGATCGATCAGATGCGTCTAGGTGCCGAACTCCTAAATCTAACCTACGCACAGCCAGACCTAAAGGAAAAAAGGAAGTGTATACGTACAGTACGTTTTTTTCTGTTGACATGCTACATGCGGTAGTTAGAGTCGACTAGTACAAAACACCCCTATAGTCCCGGTTCGGTTGGGCCATCAGTCCCGGTTCCCGGACCGGGACTGGACAATCGGGACTAATGCTAGTCCCGGTTCGGCCACGAACCGGGATCAATGGGGCTCCACGTGGCCTGTGCTGGAGCGAGTGGGGGAGGAGCTTTAGTCCCGGTTCGTAATACGAACCGGGACTGATGTGTTGATTTTGTATTTTCCATTTAATTTTTTGGGCACTTTTTATTTTGTGTTTTGCACTCAATTTGAACACGTCCATTTAATTATTTGTCCATCCACCCCCTCTCCCTCTCGCCGGTGCCTCCGTCGTCTCCCTCTTCTTCGCATCGCCGACGTGCTCTCCATCTCTCACTCGCCGGCTCATCGAGGCCAAGCTTCGATATTTCTGTGCAGGTACTACTCGCCGGCTCATCTCTCACTCGCCGGCTCTCCATCTCGCACTCAATTCGATGGTACTACATACAGCAATGAAGGAACCACTATTACACATCATCGTTATGAATATATTACACACATCTCATTCGTCGTGCTTGGTCGAACATATTACAAACGGTACATGTACATACGAGTTTCATGCATATATACATCTCTTTTACACTCACCCTTGCATTTCAACCTTCTGATAGTATTCTCCCTTCGGATCTAGGACCTCTGCATTTAAGAATCCCGCATTTTCCTCTTGAATTGCTCGTACGCGATCTTGTGATAGAAGACCGTCCCGCAAACCGTTCGATCTAATTTAAAGAAGGGGTCAATATATATGAATGAAACTAAACACAATTGATGGCAATAAACTAAAATTATGAATATTGTTTACGTACTTCAAGTTGTTCTAAGTACCGGCTGCCCGTCTCATGGGTCGTCTGGCGAATGAACTCGCAAACGTAGTATCCACATAAATTATTCCCATGTTCCTGCCTCAATCACTTTACGAGAACAGAATTCAATCAAAATAATAATCAAGCATGATAATGGTATTGAAACTAGAATCAAAGAGATGCGCGGATCTAGCTAGTAGTACTTACATTTATTGGTTCAAATGTAAGCTTCGGCGCCCAAATGCATGTGGTTCATAAAGCGTTACTTTTACAATGGCATCCACTAAAGTTTCCAAGACGTTGTTTGCTATAGTATTTTCCTTCTAGATTAGCTCCTGCATAGTGCATATCATATTTTTGGTGGTTATTGAATTCCAATTTATGGTGGGTCAAGAGTTCCAATCTTTGCTATAGTATTGAGAAGTTACATTTATGGTGGGTCAAGAGTTCCAGTTTTTTTTTGGGTTGAAAAAGTTACAATATAGTTGGAGAAGGGGTGATGAGTTTCAGGTGTCATCTTAATGGCGGAAAGCAGGACATGTACAATTTTCTACTCGGTACCCTGTTTATCTGCTGGTATTAGATGATCTTCGTCCTTTTCATCAGTTTTTGTATGTGATTTTCTGATCAAAGCTTTGATCATATGTAACTTGTTGAGTACTCCGTAGATGGGAAGAAGAGAGACTAGGTTTGGGGACCGTGTCATGTATTTTACTGCAGGTTGAGACAAATAAGCAAAGGGACGGTCGGGGGAAGCGGGCGGGTGGAGCGTAAAACACTAGCACATGCGCTCCGCACCAAAACCCTACTGATAATGGACAAAGCGTTCTCACACTACTTTTTGCCGTTTTGGGAAAGTATCTGCTTCGGACAGGGGGCACCGTGGAGCCCTACACAGTGCGTGTAGTCGCGTCCAATTACGTATACACATGCCATCGTCTCCGCCCCTGCGCGGCAGCAATCAACCTGAACATCAGTCGAGCACCACCATCATTCTGAACCGTCTCTGCCTCCTTCACATTATCCACTTTGTTTACCAAGGTTAGAAGCTCCTGGTTTGCTAACCGAAACTGTTTATGCACTCTAGGAGATACGCATGCATGCATTCTCAGGCGGCACGCGCTCCACGTACGCTCTGCATGGATCAGCGTCTGACGGTGGACTCCAGGAGAATAGGGTTCATTCAGTCTAACAATACGCGTGCATGCATTCTTGGACATCGATCAAATGTACCCGTCCACGTTTGATTTTGAAACTTTTTTTTTGCAAGGGTTCGCTGAGTGCGCGCCAGCTGCATACCAGGCCATTTCAGGGTTTTTACCAGTCAGGTAAAATGTTATTAAGCAAAGGCCTGTGTACATGTTCAGTGTCTCTTTTTCCATCGGGATGGCTTTTCCACTTGTATCACAAGAATGGAAACCTTGCAACTTCTTGGTCCGTTCGCCCATGTTAAACTCAGAACTGGTCGATAAGAAAACCAAACCAAACCAACACATCAGCCAATCAGCCACCCACGACCAAAACCATCGCCGGCGTTCTTCATGATCTTGATCGTGCTCCACCACCACCACCACCACCATGTCTCATCTGGAATCGGCGGTGAACAACGCCACACAAGCCATCATGTCGGTCTCGCTTGCACTTCTCGTCTTGGGAGCTGGCAAATCGAATGCCGTTCAAGCCGGTGTCATAGGATTCATTCTCGGGCTTATCAGCCTTTCTTCAGGCGATTCCACCAGCACCACTACGTTCGCCCGATCTTTGGCCGACGTTCTCAAGGCGTTAAAGAGGATTGGTGCCGCGTCTGCCGGGTACTGTGCTGGCGGAATTCCTATGATGCTCGTCGGCTTCGCGCCCACGGACCATCTACGCTTAAGTGTCTGGGTTTCATCCACAGTACAGATGCTGATCATATCTGGCCTAGCGTCATGGCTGGATGTACCATGCCACTGGAAAGTACTCCCTCCGTTCCAAATTAGATGACTTCCATTTGTCTACATGCGAATGTATCTATACTTGTAACATGTCTAAATGAGTTAATGGCACCCGCAGTCACGCAACTCGTCACGTATGTGCACTTAAGTCACACTTCTCCAGAACGTGATTTTTTGGTCACACATCTGGACAAGTGGGTGCACGCAGGTCTCTGGGCCCACGTGTCAGTCCGTTTTGGACGGTAAATTTTCAGAAAACCCCCTGGAGTAATATAATTTTACAAAATGGTACAAAATTAGAAGGACCATTTTGTAAAATTAGGAGGACCATTTTGCGAAATATCTAAAATACAGGGGGTTTTCTGCAAAATTACTTGTCCATGTCAGCACTCCCGCAACGGAAAACGGTCTGACACGTGGGCCCAGAGACCACCGTGTACCCACTTGTCCAGATGTGTGACCAAAAAATCACGTTCTGGAGAAGTGTGACTTAAGTGCACATACGTGACGAGTTGCGTGACTGCGGGTGCCATTAACTCTGTCTAAATGCATCCATTTTTAGATAAATGAAAGTCATCTAATTTAGAACGGAGGGAGTAGCTCTGGTCCGAGCAGTTCTCAGGTGGCGTATGTTTTGGTTTTCTCAAACTCGGTTTTCTGACCTCCAATGTTCTGGCGGAAACCCTCAACGCGGAGTAACCCGCTTTCCTCCTCCTCTTGTCGCCTGCATCATTCCGCCGCCGCCGCCGCAACCAATAGTCCCCGTCCTTCTCCCAATTCTACCATCCAAACCCAACCCACCCCCGATCTATGTCTCCTTCATATCTCCCAACCCAACCGTCGTCACCTCGCTCCGGCTCCTCTGCTTCAGCGGCCGAAGCCACGAGGTCGATTCCCCCGGATCCTCCTCCCAGCGCACCGCTCCGGGGGGCTCGACCCGGACGTGAACGCCTGCATGCACCTGCGGCGCCTCGCACATCCTCACCACCGTCTCCAGACCCCTCAGGTCTGTTGTATTATATGTGTCATGTGCTGTATTTGCGTTCTTAGTCAAATGTGCATGTCCTTTTCATCTTGCTTGTTCGGATGAATTTGCGCTATAAATTTTAGCTACTGTATTTAGCGTAGCATTTTCCTTTTTAATTTCTGTTATTATTGTTATTGGTCTAATGAACTGTGTAGCCTCACTCGTGGCTGTCTTTTGGATAGTTGTTATTGGTCTAATGTTTCGTAATTGTTTATGCTAATGTAGCATATTGCTTAATGGTGTTATCGATTAAGCTTTGCAGAAGGGATACGTTGCCCAAGAAAAAAAAAATTCCTTGCAATGATCATAAGAGTTACTACATGAATTGAAATTTTACGCAATCCCTTGCCATCGTTAACATATTAGTCACATCTAAACACTAATTTTGAAACTTAAAACTTACGCAATTCCTTGTAGTGATAACTTTCATGTGAAAGTGTCTTAACTAATTGGGTACTAATACAGTAATAGTGATAATGTTCATGTGCAAGTGTCTTAACTCTTAATTAATTGTGGGATGTATTTGTTTTATATGTTCAAATTTCAGAAATGTGTCTTCTGGCATGATTCGCACGCAGAAAAAGTCTCACCATCATTTCCATTGTGCAGCTTTTGCACGACGCCTTCTTCAAATATCAAACAAAACCAAAATTGACTAGTCATGGTGACCTGTATTATGAAGGGAAAGAGTTTGAGGTATTTTTGTTTAGTTCTCTTTTCAGTTTTATGATGTGTCAATAACGTCTTCAAACCTAGCACACCGAGCATAATGCTATACATGTTTGCACGCAACAGGGTAAACTTAGAGAAACAAAGCCAGGTATGCTGTCCAGAGAACTTAAAGTTAAAGAAGCTCTTGGCATGCCGGATGGGGCGCCGCCTCCATGGCTTATAAACACGCAGGTATTGTTTTGAAAAACATCTCAATGCGGCTGTTCATCTTGTTAACTGCTCCTTTTGTTACTGTCAACTGACATCGAATAATTTTGGCAGAGATATGGTCCTCCACCCTCTCACCCTTCGCTGAAGATTCCTGGTCTGAATGCTCCAATTCCTCTTGGTGCTACTTTTGGTTACCGACCTGGGGAATGGGGAAAGCATCCTGTGGATGAGGCATGCTAAGTTAAATTTGCATTTTATTAGCTCGGGTCGGGTGTAGTTAAATGCTTCTGTGATCAACTAATAAATTTCTTTTCTGGTCTATTTTACTTGTTTTGATTTACAGCATGGACACCCCCTCTACGGAGATGTCTTCGGTATCCTACAGCAGGATGAACCTGGTTATGATGTGTGTATAACCAGCTATTATTTCCCTATATTTTCTTGGGGTTCGTGTGCTCTGAACTGGAACTCCTCGTTAGCTGACTGTCGTGCTACATTGTATTCCAGGAGGAGCCTGTTGATCGCAGCAAGCACTGCGGAGACTTGGAGGAGGAAGATGATGAAATGGAGGAAGGCATTCAGTCTGTTGAAACCATGTCAAGGTGGTACGATAATTCTTTGTGGCTTGCCTATATTCTCTTTTCTAATGCTCTAACTTATGATGCGTCTTCTTTTGTTAACAGCACTCCCACTGGTATTGAAACACCTGATGCTATCGAACTTCGGAAGCAACAGAGGAAAGAGCCTGAAGGGCAAACAGAAAAACAGCTATACCAGGTGAGCAGTTCCCTTCAATTTTTTAGAATTTCAGGCCAAATGTCGTTACAGAGATTTAGTTTCGCTTATTGCAGGTCGTAACCTATATTTTGCTCTTTTTCGCCTGAAGGTTCTTGAGCAGAAAGAAGGTTCTTGGCCGCCTCTTCCTCTAGCTTCTGTTCCCTCCACAGCTCCTCCTGGTTCGTCTAGAACCACGGACAATTTCCCCCTGCGCCCGTTCCCTTTTCTCACCGCGCATGCTACCATTGAAGAGGGGCCGGAGGACAGGATTCAGCGCAGTCTGCTGGTCGTGGGTGATCCACCGCTATCCCATGACGAATCTGCTATTGTTACGGTAAATCCTCCGATCTCTGACAACCTGCGCCGTACAACTCTGAACCAGATCGTCCGCATTGTGGAAAGGGACTTTAGATATGATGTAGTTCATGCTGAGATATCTGCTCTAGGTGTTGAGTTCATTACTTTCACCTCTGTTGAGATTAGAGACCTGCTGGTTAGAGAGAGCCCACATCCTTTGGATGATGAAACCACCTTTTCTTTTGTTCGCCATGATGAGGGTTTAAACATGAGGCTGCCTGTGTTTGAGTATGAGGCTTGGATCATGATGCTAGCGTTTCCTCCTGATTACCTTACTGATCACTATATCAACAAAGTTGTGTCCTTGTTTGGAAACCTTTTGCTTTGGCATCAACCAGATGAGAGTAAATCTAGAGTTCTTGTGAGGGCTTTGCTGAAGCATGTGCGACTTGTTCCCCGTAGTTTGCTGGTTACTAGGGTTACCACTCTCGCTGGTCATGGTATGTCGTGGACAGTTCCTGTGTATGTGTTGAATGGCAGGCACACTCGCCAGGGTCTTATAGATACTGAAGATCCTGCTCCATTGATGAATGCTTCTCCCCATCCATATGATGCACCTAACCCATCAGCACTGCAGGAATATCATCTGATTGTTGAAGGGTTCAACCACCAGCACGGTGATCAAAGGGAGGTTCAGCTCCCGGTTAATGAAGCTGGGTGGGGAATTTGGCCAGAAATTCCCGAGGTGCATCGTGGGTACAATATGAGAGAATTGTATGGGTATGAGGGTCCGTCTATGATGGACGGCGTGGAGAACTCTGACAACATCTCTGATGATGCGTTGGAGGCTTGGAATGATCATGTGGAAGAGGTGGAAGCGGCAGCTGATGGTCTGCTTCTTGGCTCAGCCAATACCACCCTTGTTTTCGTAAGAGCGGGAGGTGCAATTCAGTCTGTGTTTGTCCCCACTTTTCCTTGTTTTCTGAGCTTTTTGGGATGGATGATGAGGCAGGTGTATACCAGATATATTCTGCCTGCTGAACTTGCTTCACCACAGGTGGTGTTTCGTGACTTTCTCACCCAGTTCTTTGACTCAATGCAAACTGCTGTACTGGAGAATGCTCTGTTTGCCAGGCCAGCTTCTTTGAGTGGCATGCTTGCTTGGTCTGATCGCCAACTTGATCAGCACACTGTTACCCCTCATTTTGAGCTCTTTGCTGAGAGTCAGATGGCACGTCCTTCTTCAGCTGATGATTGGATGCATGGGAATAGCAACTCTTCAGTACTTATTGAAGAATTACAAGAGCTCGGGTTTATTACGGAGGATGAGAATCTGTCAGAGAATGAAGTGATCGAGGAAACAAATGAAGCCCAGCTGGCAAACGTGAACCCTTTTCAGCCAATAGAGCTTGTTGCTCCACCTGTTGATGCAGCACAGATTGTGGAACCTGCTCAGGTTGTGGAACCAGCCCAGTATATCACTCCACCTGCTCGTGGTCGTGGCCGTCCTCGCCGCTCTGACACTCCGACAGTGGTCTCCCAGGTTCGCCGCTCCACCCGTAACAACAATGATGGCTTCATGCCCATTGCTCTGCCAGATCGTGCACCACGTCGTCGAAGCTGCACTGTTGCGCCAGCAACTGCACCTGAGGTCATGCAGATAGCGGAGATGCAGCGTGTGGGTGTTGAAGACTGCAACATCGACCCTGATGAGCTCACTGAAGCACGTCTTCGCCAAGACCGAGTTAATTAGCCTTTTTCTTTGGCGTCTGAGGCACGTCTGCAACATGATCGTCTCACTCAGTTCGCCATCTATGAGAGTCCTCTGCTTGTTTACCTTTTCATGTGTGCTTCTTTTTGATTTGGCCTATGAACGTTGTGAGTTTATCTGTCTATCCAGTATGGGTTCAGACTCGTGCGAGATTGCTATTCTTATATCCTGTAATGAGTCTTATAAACCGCATTTGGCGCATTCTGTGTTGGAATATCAGAGGTTTAAACCTGTCCGATAAATGGCCAATTATTCGTAACAAAATTGATGAAAGCTTGGCTTCTATAATCTGTTTCCAAGAAACTAAAAAGAGGGACTTCACTCTGGCATTCCTGAAAAACTTTGCACCTAAACGATTCAATCAATTTGCTTATATTCCCTTTGATGGGGCATCTGGTGGCCTTCTCATTATGTGGGTTGGAAATGCCTTTAAAGGTGAAGTAATTCAAGAGGAATGCTTTGGTCAGGTGGTGCGTTTCACTTCTCTGTTAAATTCTGAAAGCTTCTATCTAGTGAACGTATATGGACCCTGTGAGGGTGTGGCTAGGGAAAACTTCATTGCCTGGTTATACAGCCTCAACATAGATGATGATGCTCTGTGGCTTTTATTGGGAGACTTCAACTTCTATCGCTATTCTGATAGCCGTAACCGGCCAGGTGCAAATCTTCTAGACATCGCTATCTTTAATGATGTGATTAATCATCAGGGATTGATTGAACTCCCTATCAAGGGCCGCTCATACACCTGGAGCAATATGCAAGCTGATCCGCTTCTAGAGCAACTTGACTGGTTCTTCACATCTGCGAGTTGGACTTTGCGCTTCCCTAACACGCTAGTTCATCCGCTGGCTCGCCCCACTTCGGATCACGTCCCTTGTGTAATTTCGGTTGGCACTAACATTCCCAAGGCAGCTGTGTTTCGATTTGAAAATCATTGGATTAAACTCCCTGGCTTTATGGATGTGGTCAGATCGATCTGGGAGATTCACTGCCCGGGGGATGGTGCCAAGAGTATCTCTGGAAAACTCAAACTGCTCCGCAAGGGTCTGCGCAAATGGAACACAAGTATCTCGATGTTGAATGTGCTGATCACAAATTGCAACGAGGTTATTCTGAAACTGGATGATGTGGAGGAGAAGAGACAGTTGCATATTACTGAGTGGAACTTCCGCAACATCGTTAAGAACAAATTGGAGCATATTCTGGCTTGTAAACATGAATATTTGAAAAAGCGATGTACCGCTCGATGGGCAAAATTCGGAAGTGAAAACACATCTTATTTCCACTCCATGGCGACGATCCATTATCGACATAACACGATCTCATCTCTGCCTAGGGCTGATGGTTCTATGACCTCTGATTGTCATGAGAAAGCTTCAATCCTGCGTCAGGCCTTTTGTGACAGACTTGGCACCACGGTCCCTCTCAACTCCTCGATTGACTTTGCTTCTTACCTGCAAACAACTACTGATTCTCGCATGAAGAAATTGATTCAGCAGTAGCAGATGACAAAGCCCCCAGACCAGACGGTTTCAATGGCTTGTTTATTAAAACCTGCTGGCCCATCATTAGATATGATTTTTATCGTCTTTGCGAGGAGTTTTGGTCTGGATCAGTCAATCTACAGAGTATCAATGACGCTTTCATTACTCTTATACCGAAAACTAATGCTCCTGAAGGTCCCAATGACTACCGGCCAATATCTCTTCTCAACTCCTGCTTCAAGCTCCTCACTAAACTCTTAGCTAATCGGCTGCAAAAAAGGATTCTCGAGCTAGTCCACGCCAATCAATATGGATTTCAATTAATGGTGTGATTAGACGAGAAATCGACATCATAGCCTTGGGTAGGATTAGCCCGATGATATATTATGCATTTTCTAGGTACGACCAAACAACTTCTTCCACATCAATGTACACAGGATTGAGGTTGATTGACATGGATTGAGATAATTAAATCACCTATAAATTAAAATCCACTACAAATCCACTTGCGGCCTTGTTTGGTATTAGGGATTTTTAGGGAATTGGTAGGGATGGTGTCACAGGGTATGGGTGAAATCTCAATCTTCACCCAGTCACATCCAATTCTCATTGATCCTCGATCCACTAGGGAGGGGTAGCGTCTTGGGTATTGAAAACATATACTATAGTCTAGGAAACTTTGAGAATAAGCGGGGATAAAATCGACCAAATACATTAGAACCAAACAGGCTTTTGAGAATAAGTACAAATTAGGGTTTAGATCGGGATAATTTCCAAAATTATACTATTGTATCAAACAAGGCCCAAGGAGTGGATTAACATAACTTGTCCTTATTTCTATGTGTTTCCAAATCCTGCGAATTTAATGGTCTCTTTGGATTGCATTATTTTAATAAGAGTTTTATAGGATTTCTATATACGGGATTTTTTCTTCCTATGCCCCCAATTTAATAGGAAAATGTCAACACAATATCAAAACTCGTTATAACTTTTCTTTGAAAAGTCTAATGCAATATAACCCTATCCTTCAACACTCTCTTGCCAATCCATCAAAATTTGTGTGTTAATATTCTTCATTATGCAAATAGACATTTGATGCAGAATTCCCGTGTTCTGAGATCCAAGAAACCCTAAGGGTGTGTTCGTTTTTCGGATGAGGTGGAATGGAATGGAACCATTCCATTCCATTCCATCAGAATGGAACCATCCTATTTCTCTGTTTGGTTTGATTTGGGAATCGTGGAATGGAACCAAATCAAATAATCTAAGCATGTAATTAATTAGAGCCTAATTTGGTGTAAACATTCAATTAGACCCTAATTTAATCTAATCACGGGAGAGGAGGAAGAAGACATGGGCGAGGCCGCCGCGCATGGCCGAGGCCGCCGGCCTGCTGGCCGCCCCCGCGCCTGGCCGAGGCCGCCGCCGCGCCTGGCCGCGCCGTCGGACCTGGATTCGCGCCGCGCCCGTGTCGTCCTTCATCTTTTTCCTGGCCGCATCGTCGGGCCTGGATCCGCCGCCGCGCCCGTGCCGTCCTGGTCGCCGCCGGCCGCCTCTGCCGCGCCTGGCAGCGTCGTCGGGCCTGGATCCGCGCCGTGGCCGCCGGGCCGGTGAACACCACAGGAGAGGGACGGCGGCGAGCATGGAGGAGGGCAGCGCCGCCTCACAGGAGGGTGGGACGGCGGCGAGCACGGAGGAGGGCGACGTCGGCGTTGAGGTGAGCAGGAGGGCGGTATGGTGGCGAGCATGGAGGTGAGCAGGAGGGAGCCACGGGGGAGAGAAGGGAGAGAGAGGTTACGTGAGGAAGAGAAGGATTAGCGCGACAGAGAGGCCCGTTCCACTCGGTCCGGCCGATTTGGCCGGACGGGTGGATTCCGCATCTACACTGAATATTCCATTCCGAGGAATCAGTCAATTCCATTCCACCTAAAAACCGAACACAAGGATGGGCTCTGGGTGCGGAACGGTTCCATTCCGTTCCACCCATCCCAAAACCAAAAGGAACACACCCTAAATCGCTATGGAACGATAGCTACAGTAGCGTTCTCATCGAGAGGGCCGGTGAACAGTAGATTAAAGGAGCCGATCGACACGCGGGTTATAAAAAGGAACCGACCAGCCCGCATGGGATGCCCAGATCAGTTGGGAGAAGACGCCAGCCGGCCACTCGGACCTGACTGGATCGGCTCCTACGCTTTTCCTTTCCGAGCAGAGATTAGTTAAGACGGAGAAGGCACGCGGGCAGGGTATCCTCGGCGCGATGCCCGTATGTTGTCCCCCGTGCTTTCCTAATCTGCTCTCTTTGATCAGCTGATAGTCTGATACACGCACGATTTGGCCTCGTCGTCGTTTCTGATTGTATCTCAGTGGCCGCATCTGAATCGTGCTCGGGTTCGACTATTTTTTATTGGAAGCAGTGGCGGAGCTAGGGCATATAGCACCAGGGTGCCTACCGGTGCACCGAGCGTGAAAAATCATCTTTTAGGGGGTGCATATATGGTGAAAATTTGCTATTTTACAAAGAAATTTTGTTTTACCCGGTGTCCTGTGCACCCTGCTGGTACCATGTAGATCCGCCAATGATTGGAAGAGTAACAGTTTGGATACGGTCCATGGGTACGAATCTACGAGGTGCTACTTATATTAGACATCGTGACTGGTAACGTGGTTGGTGGCTAAGAGCATCTCAATCAGAAACTTTAAACCGCTCAACTTTAAAACAAGTTTAGGGTCGCGAATCTCGCGTTTTTTTGGGTCAAAACGAGCGAAACAGAATATTTTGTTTTAAGCTTTTCCTTTACGGTTTCTGCTATGCCGTGTCTGTTCCCGAATCTTAAAGAACATATAGTTTTTCAGCATTTCAAGAAAGAGGAGCCATTTGATATAAAATTGAATAAAGAATAAATAATAACTAAATTATAAATATTATAAATATTGTAAGTTGCATAGCTCAAACAATAATCTATATTATTAGAATAATAGTTCGAATCACACAGATTAAACAACAAGAACAATGCCGAATGGAAATAATTGTTGCCGTAGAAGCGGCCAGCTTTAGATTCTTGCCGCTGCCTTGCATACCGATCCTCAAACTCCTTGACGGCGAGGACCGCGACCACCATCTGCCGCCGGCGGCTTTCGAACAATGTCTCTACGTCGGAGTCGTCGGAAGAGGATGAATTCGAGAGTAAAAACTCGGCGCACGGGCTCAACTCCATCGGGAATGCATATCGTACCATAAGTATCGCCTGATCCGTCGGAAAACAAGTTAAATCGACCGGAGAAACACTTACCGATAGATCCGATGCGGCGGTGGCGATTTGGCCGGGAGCACTCTCCACTCGGGGCGGCGAGTCGGAAACAGCCGGTGAGGTAGATCCGGGGAGGGGACGACTCGATGGGAGCGCGGCGATGGCAGATGCGGCGGGGGAAGGGTCTAAATCGAAGGCGGCGGGGCTGGCGGCGGAGACAGCTGACATGGGTATGCCTATCGGGTACCCTACCATGAGGGTACCTGGTGCACGTATCGACTAGGCCCAACTATCAGAGCCTACATGAAGCCCATGAAGGGAGGCCCACGAAGATGGAGTATCCTCCAAGTTTGGCGAAACAATAGTCGGTTTAGAGTTTCCTTACTTGTAAATCGAGTCGGTTACGAACACCCGAGACCCAGCCTATTATTTAAGGACTGGGAGGGCCATCGAACCAGAGAACGTACAGAGCCACCAAAACCCTAGCGAGATCGACATCTCGCCGGGACCCTTGTAACCATCATATTCACAAAGCAATAACAGACAGGCAGGACGTAGGGGTGTTACCTCCACACGAGGGCCCTGAACCTGGGTAAAATCTTTGCCCTGCTTGTCAGCCGACGAT
Source organism: Poa pratensis (assembly GCA_947311845.1). Taxonomy (NCBI): domain Eukaryota; kingdom Viridiplantae; phylum Streptophyta; class Magnoliopsida; order Poales; family Poaceae; genus Poa; species Poa pratensis. Next base: position 36,544,401 of record CAMZMU010000065.1, read on the forward strand.
ACTTCCAGCTCTACCACGTTCTCTCCCCCATATTCATAACCTAGGGACCTTAACCATGGGTCTTGATGAGTCTACCCCTCGTCAAGTGGCGCCGTCTGTGGGAAAGAATAGCGCTGGACTCGAAGTTTCGCCGGTCCCAACAGCAAACGGCAAATCGCCGATCACACCAGCAAACGGCAACTCGCCGATCTCATCTGCAAACGGCAACTCGCCGGCCATGTCAGCAAACAGCAACTCGCCGATCCAGGCGACACACGGCGACTCGCCGATCCACTCGAAAAGCGGCAGCCTGCCCGCTTCACCTGCAAAAAGCGCATCTGCTCTTCCAATGAATTTCAATCCGCACTCGCCGAGCTTCAGGAGGCGTTTTCCGGCCTTGAATCAGGTTTGAGTTTGACTGTTGGAGCATTCAATTTTTTCGTAAACAATCTTGGCACGCAGGACTCGACAGATCCGCAACAACTGGCGCTGGGCGCACTCGAGGCTCCGTCGACTGCGCTCGCCCCGTCGTCGATTCCTGAAGCCTGCTCGCCCGCAACAACCATGTCGACCGGCGAGATCGACAGGTTCATGATGACGGAACTCCAAGGCGAGGAGGCAGAATCAGCATACCGCACAAGCAACGTCGACTTCAACCTACCACTCGACGAGAGTTTCGACTGCGGGATCTCCCTCGATGACTTCTACGAGCCCGCGATTCATAACGACAGCAACGTCGACTCGGAGATCTTCACCAACACCAACCTCGACTCAGAAATCCATAATGGCTTCGCCAACACCGAGATGAGCATAGGCGATGAGCACATCGACAACGAGATTCGCCTCGAAGATCTACTCGATGAACACACTGGCTCTGACATGAGCCTCGACGGCGACGTCGAGTCCATGACTGGAATCGACAGCACATACACCTGTCCACGGGTCACGCCCCATCAGGTCTACGTGGCCTTCTCCGCAGAATCATCCGCAGACGCAGCCGCTCGCAGGCCTGCACAATTCCCATGCACGGTAACCATGCCGGATGGGGTCACAACCTTGACAATCACGGAGGAGATGGCAGCAAAAGCAGATAAAGTCATAAAGGAGTGCACAATGATGCCACCAAATTCCACCCCAGAGGAGATGTTGACCTTCCAGTACTTCAACTGGCAGGAGTCAATTCGACTGCAAAACTACCGAGCGACGCTCGAAGAGCGCAAAAGGCAAGCCAGCCTCTCGAGTGCCCGAAGAAGGGAGCAATCCCTCGGGTCCACAATGCAACCAACCCCACGACCTAGGTCGCGGTTGGCAAGCCTTCCAGAACATGAAAGGGTAGCAATCACCCGTAACCTGTCGTTCATGACAGAGGACGCTAACGGAATCCCAGTGCCCAAAACTGCTGCGGGTGCATTATTCTCCGTAGGTGCTTACCTCAAGGCAATGCAACCTCCGGCGAATGACCCTAACGCAGCCCTGCATCGCCAACAACTCAAATCGCTAGCTCTAGCGGCACAGGCTATACAGCCAGAAGACAAAACTCCAGCAAGGAATCGCGATCGCGACATAGTCGACTCACGACACGCAGCACATCATCGCAGTGGTCGCAGCCACCACTCGGATGAAGGAAGGAGAAGCACGCGCCGGCACAGGTCCAGCAGAAGCAGATCTCGAAGATCCTATAGCAGCGATTCATACTCTGATCGTGAACCAGAGCCATGCGGAGCATTGTGCTTCACTCGACGCATCCGTGAGACGCGGATGCCCAAAGGTTCAAGTTGACAGGCGAACAACCCAAGTACAACGGTCGCCAAGAACCTTCCGGGTGGCTAGAAGATTACAGACTCGCCGTGGCATGCCAGCGTGGCACGAACACCACGGCGATGCAGTACATACGACTCATGCTCGAAGGAACTGCCCGCGACTGGCTCAAGTCGCTCCCTCCATCATCATACGACTCGTGGGACGATTTCCGCAGAGACTTCATCAAAAACTTCGAGCCTCTGTGTGAGCGCCCGAAGACATTCGAAGAATTAAGGGCATGCACTCAACGATCAGACGAGTCGTTGAGATCATACATACGGCGGTGGACCGAAATACGCAATTCGGTTGGCAAAGTGTCAGAAGACAGGGCCATGGATGCCTTCATACAAGGTCTCGCCAGGAAGGACTTCAAAGAGGCACTTGGTCGTGAAAAGCCAACCTCCCTGGCTGACCTCATCAAAGTTGCGACTGAGTGGGCAGATGGAGAGGATTCTGTACGCAGATCCCGTGCTTCCCCACCACGCGACAACTACGAAAGCGGCAGTCGAGCCGCAGAGATTCATACAGAGAAGATCGCAGGCGCAAACGTTCCAAACGTCCTTACGACGATAACAGACCCGAGTTCATGGCGGCTGGATACACACAACCCGGGAGGACCAAGATAGAAGCAATCGACGCTCGGATGATCGACGGGACAGTCGAGATCGCGAGCAGCGGAGCGACAGCTACAAAAGGCAAGAATGGCGCAAACGCAGCGACGCAAAACCCGAGCGGTCATTCGAGGAAAAGATGGACGACTGGTGCAGATTCCACCTCTTCAAGGGGGACGACGGAAAACTACGCTCCAATCACACCCTAAGGAACTGCAGGGAATTCGACCAAATGGCGACTGACTACATGATACGACTCAAAGGTACGGCCCAGCACCTGCTCAGCCCACGCCTGCACCCGTACCACAGCCGAACGCTGTGCCCGCTCTCATGGCGCCACAGCCGCCACCGCAACCACCACCACAGCCTGCTCCAGGCGCAAACCTCGCAGGTGCCATACAACCCGTACTACGGGCGGAAGATGATCAATATCCACAGCCCCACGGGCAGATGTACATGATACAAAAGGGTCGCCCCTCCAACAGGCAGCAAAAGCTAATCACTCGACAGGTGAACATGGCTGTCATGGCACCTCCTGCCATGCCCGAATTTCTGAAGGGATCGGAAACCATCATAAGCTTCAGTCGAGAGGATCATCCCCCAGCTGTAGTTCGACCAGGGCACGCGGCTCTGGTACTCGACGCGCAAATAGGAGGCTACGCCATGACCAAGGTCTTCATGGATGGAGGCAGCGGCATAAACATCATCTTCGCGGACACGCTCCGCAAAATGAACAGGTCAGTCGAAAACCTCCCAAAATCTTCAAATACCTTCCACGGTATCGTTCCTGGCAAAGCAATTAGCCCAGAAGGCACCATACAACTCGACGTTACGTTCGGGGACAAAAGCCACTTCAGGACAGAGTCGATTGAGTTCGAGGTCGTCGACTGGAAATCACAATACCATGCTATTCTTGGTCGCCCGACGTTTGCTCGATTCATGGCGGTGCCACACTACGCGTACCTCACGCTGAAGATGCCAGGACCAAAGGGAGTCATTACTGTCCGTGGAAACTTTCAAAGGTCCGATGCTTGCGACCGCGAGTTCAGCAAAATCTCCGAGATGTTCGGGGTGGAAGAATCACTCGCCGACCTGGCGATTTCCAACGACCGCACACTCCTTCTGGAGCATAAGAAGTTGGCAGTCGACAGATCCTTCAATGCTACAAATGACACAAGGTCGCATCAGGTGCACCCGACCGATCCGTCCAAGACAGTCAACGTATCTTCGAGCCTACCTATCGCATAGGAAGGCGCGCTCGTCGAATTCCTCCGTGAGAACTGGGAAATATTTGCGTGGTGTCCAGCCGACATGCCAGGTATTTGATAGGTCTCCAACGTATCTATAATTTCGGATGATTCCATGCTTATATTATACCAATTGCTACATGTTTTATATACACTTTATATCACTTTTATGCATTTTCTGGGACTAACCTATTAACAAGATGCCACAGTGCCAGTTCCCTGTTTTCTGCTGTTTTTGGTTTCAGAAAGTTACTTATGGAATATTCTCGGAATTGCACGAAACAAAAGGCCACGTCCCTATTTTTCCAGCACCGTCACGGAGTCCGAAGGAGAGACGAAGGAGGGCGCCGAGGTGGCCAAACCTCACCCGGCGCGGTGGGCCCCCTGCCGCGCCAACAGGTGGTGTGGGCCCCTCGAGCCTCCACCGACGTTGCCCCTTCGCCTATATATTGCCTCAGACGCGAAAACCCTAAAAACGAAGCCAATTTCCAGAAGAGTTCCGCAGCGCCGCCGCCATCGACGACAAGTTTCGGGGGACAGAATCTCTGTTCCGGCACGCTGCCGGGACGGGGAATTGCCCCCGGAGTCATCTCCATCGACACCACCGCCATCTTCATCGCCGCTGCTGACTCCCATGATGAGGAGGGAGTAGTTCTCCCCCGAGGCTGAGGGCTCTACCGGTAGCTATGTGGTTCATCTCTCTCTCACATGGTGTGATCTTTATGTGATCGTGTGTATTGCTAGTATCGCTGAATACATTAATAATGTTTATGCTACTCAAGTGATTTTGTCTAGTTTCTGGAGTCATTGTGACAACACGGTATCAAGGTGACAGTGTGGGTACTTGTGTGACTCTATGAATAATTTAGACATTTATCATGGCTTATTCTTGGGAACTGTGGTGTTTGTTTACTCAGACTTTGAGGAGTGCTTTTGCAGCCCTACACGTAGTACTCTTGTGTTATCAAGAAGGAGAATAATCCCGAGCAGTATTTACTTGTGTTCAGTTGTGCTAATCTAGTTGAATATGTAGATGTTACTCTTTATCTATTATGCACTCTATAGGTTACTTTAATATGAACTCCGGTACTCTCCACGGTGTAAAGGTGACAGTGTGTGCACCGTGTGTGATTCCTTTATGACGTTGTGGAGCTTGTTTACTCCGGCTTGAGGTGTGCTTTTGTAGCCCTACACAATGAATGGTGTTTGTTATCCAACAAGAGAGTGTTTAAGAGTAGCTTTTACTTATTCAGTTATGAGATCATTGTTGAGAGTGTCCACTAGTGAAAGTATGATCCCTAGGCCTTGTTTCTAAGCATTGAAACACCGTTTACAACAAGTTCTGCTACATGTTTGCTTGCTGCCATCTTTATTTCAGATTGCAGTTACTACTTATAATCATCCTATCACTTGTATTTCACTATCTCTTCGCCGAACTAGTGCACCTATACATCTGACAAGTGTATTGGGTGTGTTGGGGACACAAGAGACTTCTTGTATCTTAATTGCAGGGTTGCTTGAGAGGATATCTTTGACCTCTACCTCCCTGAGTTCGATAAACCTTGGGTGATTCACTTAAGGGAAACTTGCTGCTGTTCTACAAACCTCTGCTCTTGGAGGCCCAACACTGTCTACAAGAATAGAAGCACACGTAGACATCAAGCTATTTTCTGGCGCCGTTGCCGGGGAGGTAAGCGTTGGAAGGTATCTCCTTTAGATTCTGCAATTATTTCTTTTTGTTTCTTGTTTTTATTTTCACTAGTTAGGCTTAATGGAAAACAACAAAAAAATTAGAGATCTTTATGAACTTTATATTGAATTAGGACATGATGCTTTTGAAGAGAAAATTAAAAAACCTATGGAGGCTTGTTTGCATGATGGTAGCAATGTATTACTATAAATTCTTTGAACACCATTATTGCTAATGCTATGCAAAGCTCTAAGCTTGGGGAAGCTGGTTTTGATGAATATGATATTTTTAGTCCCCCAAGTTTTGAGGAGAAAATTTTCTTTGATGATACTTTGCCTCCAATTTATGATGATTATAATGATAGTGGTATTTTGGTGCCACCTACTATGGAGGATAAAGTTTATTATGATTATACTATGCCTGCAATTTATGATGAATACAATGATGGTTGTGATAGTTTTACTCTCACTATTACTAATAAAATTGATTATGCTTATGTGGAGAGTAATGATACTTTTATGCATGTGGATCATGATAAGAATGCTTTATGTGATAGCTATATTGTTGATTTTTCATGATGCCGCTGAAAATTATTTTGAGAGAGGAAAGTATGGTTATAGAAATCTTCATGTTACTAAACTCTCTTTATGATGAAGTTTTGAGCTTTCTCTTGATTTGCTTTTATTTGCTGGGTACTTTAAGACCTACTGGTCCTTATGAGAGAGGGAGACACGATTTCATATATCACAATAATATTAAGTCTTCTCTCTTTATGTTGAAATTTTTGAAGTTACACTTGTTTTGCATTTCTATGCTAGTCACTTTGTTCTTCATTGACTTGTTTTCTTACAAGACTCCTATGCATAGAAAGAGTGTTAGATTTAAACATGTTTTATATATGCTTTTGATGCTCTCTTTTATGTTTCAACTCTCATCTTTATGTGGGCATCATAAAAATCACTATGCCTAGCTAAAAGGCTTTAAAGAAAAGCGCTTATGGGAGACAACCCATCGTTTTTATTTGCTGTTATTTTTTTTTCTTTGAGTCAAGGAGTTTTGTTACTTCTGTAGCAACTCCTTTGTATCTTTATTTTATCGCATTGTTGTGCCAAGTAAAGTTCTATATTGAAAGTTGATGCAAGATTTGGATTTCTGCGCAGTGACAGATTTTTAGCTGTCACGATTTGAGCTTTCTCCCTGTAGAAAATTCAAAAATTCTGAAAAAATCACGCATCTTCCTGAGATATGTACGCAACTTTCATTATTTTGGGCCAGATCCATCTGAGCAACTTAAGTGCCTCGAAAAAATTCGTCTTACAGACTGTTCTGTTTTTGACAGATTCTGCCTTTTGTTTTGCATTCGCTCTTTTACGATGTTTGTGTGGATTTCTTTGCTCCACAAAGCATTGGTGGCTGTAGCTAATGTCCAGAAGCTTTGGGATTGATTGTATCATTACAGAATATGAGAATTTTTGATTATGCACTAACCCTCTAATGAGAACTGTCTTGAGTTTGGTGTGAAGGAAGTTTTCAAGGATCAAGCGAGAAGGGTGATATTATGTGATCAAGAAGAGTGAAAAGCTAAGCTTGGGGATGCCCCCGTGGTTCATCCCAACCATATTCAGAGAGACTCAAGCGTCTAAGCTTGGGGATGCCCAAGGCATCCCCTTCTTCATCAACAACTTATCAGGTCATCTCTAGTGAAACTATATTTTAATTCTTTCACATCTTATGCGCTTTACTTGGAGCGTCTGTGTGCTTTTATTTTTGTTTTGTTTGAATAAATTCGGATCCTAGCAATCCTTGTGTGGGAGAGAGACACGCTCCGCTTTTTCATGTGAATACTCATGTTCTTCACTTATATTTGTTGAGTATTCTTAACTAGCTACTGCAGTGCTTTTAGCTCCTGTTTTTCATGCATCTCTTCGAGCTGTTAGCACGTGTTTATAAATACTCTCTTGCTGCATTATATTATCATTTGGAGAGTTTATGTTTAAGTAAGTTGTTGGTGTTTGCTTGGAAGAAAGAAAATGCTGCATGTGGTAGTGGTATGAAAACTTGCATAATCTTGTAGATCATTGAAACTTTGATAACTTGATTCTTTGCAAATGTTTTGAGATATTTAGATGGTAAAGCTTGCTGGTTAATTAAGTTAAAATCATTAGTGGATTGTTGTCTTTAAGCTTGTACCGTACTACAAACTCTAAAATTGTTGAAGGTGTAGTTGGACTTGATAGCTTTCCATGTCTGAAAGTTCATTGTAATAACTAAGTTGTGCTGAAGGTCGAGGGATCTAACGGGGTACTTGTGCCGCCGTGAACGGCCCTTCTTGGAGTGAATTTTAATCATGCTCTTAATGTTGAACCTGCTAGTTGTTTGCAATAAACTTGTGAGTTCTTTTTGACTAATGTTAAGCTACGGTTTTTGGCACTTCCACCATCCATATTTTGCTAGCCTCTTCGGTGCTGTGCATTGCCTTCTGCTCACATTGAGAGTTGTGCATACTTCGCCAGTACATCCAACCCCGTGGGAGGACTTCCTCTTGTTCTCCTACACATAAGCCCATACATCTTCCTCAAAACAGCCACCATACCTACCTACCACAGCATTTCCATAGCTGTTCCGAGATATATTGCCATGCAACTTCCATTTACATTACATGACTTGTTGTCATTTATCATTATATATTGCTTTGCATGATTCTATACAGCTGATGTGTGGTTTACCCATGTTACGCTAGATCATTGCACATCCTGCTACACTGGCAGAGGCATACAGTTTTATACATCATGTTTTGTTCATTATGAGTTATTTGTACCAAAAAGTTGTAATCATATTAGAGTGTTGCCCCTTCTGAAAAGAGCCATGGAGGCCATCGAAAAGTGAAACAGAAAAAGAAAAAAATAGAAAAAAGAAAAAAAGAAAAAAAAAGAATAAAGAAAAAGGGGGCAACATTACTATCCTTTATCACACTTGTGCTCATGTTTAGCACCTGCAGTATTCATAGTCATCATTTGTGCTCATGTTTAGCACCTATACTCCATGTGAGAGAGTTTTCATGTTCTACTAGTATAACTATGTGGGGAATTTACACTATAGAACTTGGGTTGTATATTCCAATGATGAGCTTCCTCAAAAGTGCTCTAGGTCTTCATGAGCAACCAAGTTGGATGCACCCCCACTAGTTCCATTGGAGAGCTTTCATACACATATAGCTCTATGTGCATCCGTTGCATGGCAATCACTACTCCTTACATAGCTTCGATTATAAGACTTCCTCTTGTCTAATGATCACTTATAGCTTTGTGAGACTTTCTTCCATTGGCCTTCCAAACCCCCATTAATGTTCTCTTTGCCATAACATCTGGTGCCAATACCAAATGCTTGCGCTCACCGGTTGAGTAGACTTCGAAACAGTTGATTCATGACGTTCATGTTTATGTTTACTTGGCTGAATCCTTCTATGTTATGAAAATTTGCTTGATGCTTGGATTGAAGGATAGAACTCTATGCTGGATACTTAAATCATCTTTAATGAACCTTGTACGGTTTCATGTCTTTGAAGCAATAGTTCATGAAAACTTTTAGCTTGTTTGACTCTTGCTTTGTCTTTTGATATCAACTATATACATTTGCTTGAATGATTTGATCTCAGCTTACATGTCTTACAATATTATGATCAAGATTGTGTGAAAGCATGTCTCCTCAGAAATTATTTGTTGTTATCGTTTTACCTACTCGAGGACGAGTAGAACTAAGCTTGGGGATGCTTGATACGTCTCCAACGTATCTATAATTTCTGATGTTCCATGCTTATATTATACCAATTGCTACATGTTTTATATACACTTCATATCACTTTTATGCATTTTCTGGGACTAACCTATTAACAAGATGCCACAGTGCCAGTTCCCTGTTTTCTGCTGTTTTTGGTTTCAGAAAAGTACTTCTGCGAATATTCTCGGAATTGCACGAAACAAAAGGCCACGTCCCTATTTTTCCAGCACCGTCACGGAGTCCGAAGGAGAGACGAAGGAGGGCGCCGAGGTGGCCAAACCACACCCGCGCGGTGGGCCCCCTGCCGCGCCACAGGTGGTGTGGGCCCCTCGAGCCTCCACCGACGTTGCCCCTTCGCCTATATATTGCCTCAGACGCGAAAACCCTAAAAACAAGCCAATTTCCAGAAGAGTTCCGCAGCGCCGCCGCCATCGACGACAAGTTTCGGGGGACAGAATCTCTGTTCCGGCACGCTGCCGGGACGGGGAATTGCCCCCGGAGTCATCTCCATCGACACCACCGCCATCTTCATCGCCGCTGCTGACTCCCATGATGAGGAGGGAGTAGTTCTCCCCCGAGGCTGAGGGCTCTACCGGTAGCTATGTGGTTCATCTCTCTCTCACATGGTGTGATCTTTATGTGATCATGTGTATTGCTAGTATCGCTGAATACATTAATAATGTTTATGCTACTCAAGTGATTTTGTCTAGTTTCTGGAGTCATTGTGACAACACGGTATCAAGGTGACAGTGTGGGTACTTGTGTGACTCTATGAATAATTTAGACATTTATCATGGCTTATTCTTGGGAATGTGGTGTTTGTTTACTCAGACTTTGAGGAGTGCTTTTGCAGCCCTACACGTAGTACTCTTGTGTTATCAAGAAGGAGAATAATCCCGAGCAGTATTTACTTGTGTTCAGTTGTGCTAATCTAGTTGAATATGTAGATGTTACTCTTTATCTATTATGCACTCTATAGGTTACTTTAATATGAACTCCGGTACTCTCCACGGTGTAAAGGTGACAGTGTGTGCACCGTGTGTGATTCCTTTATGACGTTGTGGAGCTTGTTTACTCCGGCTTGAGGTGTGCTTTTGTAGCCCTACACAATGAATGGTGTTTGTTATCCAACAAGAGAGTGTTTAAGAGTAGCTTTTACTTATTCAGTTATGAGATCATTGTTGAGAGTGTCCACTAGTGAAAGTATGATCCCTAGGCCTTGTTTCTAAGCATTGAAACACCGTTTACAACAAGTTCTGCTACATGTTTGCTTGCTGCCATCTTTATTTCAGATTGCAGTTACTACTTATAATCATCCTATCACTTGTATTTCACTATCTCTTCGCCGAACTAGTGCACCTATACATCTGACAAGTGTATTGGGTGTGTTGGGGACACAAGAGACTTCTTGTATCTTAATTGCAGGGTTGCTTGAGAGGGATATCTTTGACCTCTACCTCCCTGAGTTCGATAAACCTTGGGTGATTCACTTAAGGGAAACTTGCTGCTGTTCTACAAACCTCTGCTCTTGGAGGCCCAACACTGTCTACAAGAATAGAAGCACACGTAGACATCAGTATTCCTAGGGAATTCGCCGAGCACTCTCTCCAATTCTTTCCAGATGAAAAGCCAGTCAAGCAAACGATGCGTCGAATCTACGGCCCAAAGCGAACCGCAGTCGAATCTGAAGTCGACCGGTTACTCGCAGCAGGATTCATTAGGGAAATCAAGAAATCACAATGGGTGGCCAACCCCGTACTCGTAGAGAAGAAGCATACAGACATCCTTCGGATGTGCGTGGACTTCACAGCGCTGAACAAGTGCTGTCCAAAGGATCACTTCCCGCTACCCGAATCGATCAGATCGTCGACTCCACCGCCGGATGCGCACGACTCTCGTTTCTGGATGCTTACTCAGGTTATCACCAGATAAGGATGAGGCAAGAAGACGAAGAAAAAACGGCGTTCATAACCCCACTCGGGGTCTACTGCTACACAACTATGCCCTTTGGGCTAAAAACGCGGGTGCAACATACCAGCGCATGATGCAGGACTGCCTCAAAAAGCAAATCGGACGCAACGTCCAGGTCTACGTGGATGACATTGTCATTACCACAAGGGAAGAACACACACTACTCGACGATTTGAGGGAGACGTTCGCAAACCTCAAACGCTTCCATATCAAGCTCAATCCTAAGAAGTGCACGTTCGGCGTTCCAGCTGGGCAGCTCCTAGGGTACCTAGTCTCTGCCCGTGGAATCGAAGCAGACCCGGAGAAAATACAGGCCATCCTCACAATGCAAAGGCCTTCAAAGCTTCACGATGTGCAGAAACTAGCAGGACGAGTAGCAGCGCTCAGTCGATTCATCAGCAAACTGGGTGAAAAGGCTCTACCATTCTATCGACTGATGAAGAAGGCGGACAAGTTCGAGTGGACGCCAGAAGCTGAAGCAGCCTTCACAGATCTCAAGCGGATCCTCACAAGCCCTCCGATCCTCGTCGCACCTAAGGAACGGGAACCACTCTACCTGTATGTCTCGGCTACAAACAGGGTGGTGAGCACCGTACTGGTAGTCGAACGCATGGAGGAGGGGCACATCCAAAGCATACAACGTCCAGTCTACTACCTGAGCGAGGTTCTCTCCATATCAAAACAGCGGTACCCGCACTATCAAAAGCTGGCATACGCTGTATTCATGTCCTCAAGGAAGTTGACACACTACTTCACCGAGCACCCGATCACCGTGGTAAGTAACTCAGCAATCGGTGATATCCTCACAAACCCCAATGCAACGGGTCGAGTCGCAAAATGGCTCATCGAGCTGGCTCCAAGAGACATCAAGTACGAGCACCCGAAGGCTATCAAAGCACAAGTCCTACCCGACTTCACAACCGAGTGGATAGAGGCCCAATTACCTGGAGCACCAGACGTGTCCAATTCCTGGACCATGTACTTCGATGGGTCCAAGAAACACGAAGGCGCAGGCGCAGGCGTCATCCTCATATCACCAAAAGGGGACAAGCTACGTTATGTTTTGCAGATGGGATTCAAACTACCCTCCAATAACGAGGCTGAATACGAGGCTCTGATCCATGGCATGCGGATGGCAAAAGCACTTGGGTGCACTCGATTGATGATCTACGGCGACTCCAATCTCGTGGTGCAGCAAACAATGAAGGCCTGCGACGCAATCGCGGACAACATGATCGCTTATCGCGACCTGTACAACACACTGGAGGGCAGCTTCGATGGCTGTGAGTTGAGGCACATAGGAAGGGAAAGTAACGAAGAAGCAGACATGCTAGCCAATCTTGGCTCAACTGGCGCACAAATTCCACCTGGTGTCTTCCTCGAGCGCATCGAACACAGATCTATCAAGGAGAAACGAGAGCCTCCTCCGTCGACTACGCCAGCCAAAAGCAAAGCGCCTAGCACAGAGGACCCCCCAGTCGAGGTACTCCTCATTGAGCCAACTTGGACTCAACCTTTTCTGGCTTACATACTCCGCGGCGAGCTACCAGATGACATAACCGAGTCCCGACGCGTGACTCGAAGATCAAAAGCATACACCGTTATCAACGGCGAGTTATACAAGCGCAGCATATCAGGTATGTTCCAAAGATGCATCGCATTCGAAGATGGCCAAGCCATACTTCGAGATATTCATGCAGGTACCTGTGGGCATCACGCCAGCAGTCGATCACTCGTAGCCAAAGCCTTTCGCGCAGGGTTTTACTGGCCTACAGCACTCAAAGACGCGGAGGACATAGTCAAAAGGTGCGTCGGCTGCCAGAAATTCGCAACAAGGCCGCACGCACCCGCATCGGCGTTGAAGATATACCGCTGGCCTGGCCTTTCGCCCAATGGGGGCTCGATATGGTTGGGCCACTCAAAAAATCATCGCATGGCGGGCATACTCACCTGCTGGTGGCAGTCGACAAGTTCACAAAGTGGATCGAGGCGGTCCCCATCACAAATTCGACTGCTACTACGGCAGTCAACTTCATAAAGAGCATCATCTACCGCTTCGGTGTCCCAAACAGTATCATCACTGATAACGGCACAAACTTCACGGCTGAGGAGTTCAAAACCTTCTGCAAAGAGCAGGACATTACGCTCAACTACGCATCCGTGGCACATCCACAATCCAATGGCCAAGTCGAAAAGGCCAACGGACTTGTGACGAGTGGGATCAAGAAGCGCCTCCTGGTGCCACTCAAAAGAGCTGCGGGTGCTTGGGTCGAAGAACTACCATCTGTGCTATGGAGCCTACGCACAACTCCCAACACTTCTACGCAGTTCACCCCATTCTTCATGGTCTATGGTGCAGAGGCAATTCTGCCATCAGATGTAAGGTTCAATGCGCCACGAGTTGAAGCATACAATGAAGAAGACGCGGAAGAAGCACTCGAAGATGCAGTCGACTTGCTCGATGAGCGCGACACGGCCTTGGCCCGCACAGCTGTTTACCAGCAGATCTCCGCAACTACCATAGCCGTCGACTGCGAACCAGGTCCTTTGTTGTGGCGACCTGGTTCTTCGATTGAAGCAAAAGAAGGTGCACAAGCTCGCTTCCCCATGGGAAGGTCCCTTCATCATCACGGAGGTCCTTGGTGGAGGCGCATATCGACTGAAGCACGCGAAGACAGGCGAACTCTCTCATAATCCTTGGAACGTTGCGCATCTGCGCCGTTTCTACGCATAAAGTGCTCACAGTCATACAATGTAATAGGCTATATGTCGGATGGCTGCAGGTTTCAGACGCGCTCTTTTCCTTACCAGGGTACCTAAGGGGACTGGAAGGTTTTTAATGAGGCGGCCTGCAGCCTAACATTCAAAAGAGGAATAAAATCAATGTTCCTTCGACTTCTTTGTGGTTACTACCCGCATAATTCATACCTTAACCGCACCCGAAACCCTCGGGGGCTGTGTTATCGATCAAATGAGCTCTCGCTCTTGCAGAAACACAATGCCTTAGCCGCACCCGAATGCTCGGGGGCTGCGTAACAAGGATCCAAACAAAGAACACAAAAACTCTGCAGCCGCACTCGAATACTCGGGGGCTGCACAGTCATTGGTTCACAACCAACACATATTTCACAAACCCCGCTCGACTGACTCGGGGGCTCGACAAAAAATCAAAGTATACAAACTATACAATATACAAAGAGTCAAAAATTACACTCGGGGGCTGCCCCCTGTACAAAAATTGCACTCGCAAACTATTCTAATCCTCAGCTCGTCCTTTACGGGCAGCTCGGGACCGCAAAGCTGTTCGCGAGTGCACTCGATTAGTGTCTCCGCAGCTCGGATCGTGTCATCCAGGTCTCTTTGTTCGAGAACCTCTCCGGCTGCAGGTGTCTGCAACACCAACCTTGGTCTTCGACTACGCATATACGCCATTGCAGCGTTGGCTCCAATCACAAGTCTCTGAGACAGCAACTCTCGAATGGATTTGTTTGATGGAAGATGTTCAACAAAGCACGAATCCCTTGTGGTTGTGGCCCCGCAGGAAAAAGAGTCTCGTTCAGGCGAATAAACGCTGCAAAAAGGTACTTACGTGGTTCATCCACGGTTCAGAAGTCGCGACTGATGTCCCGACCTCTGGGGCTGTCACCTTGGCCGTTTCAGTGACAGCATCAGTGGCCATTGGCTGGACAGTCTCGTTTCCAGTCGGTGCAGAATTCGAGTGCTCCAGGGTTGGAACATTCTCGACTGGAGGAGTCCCAGGCTGATTATTTTCAGCGATGTGAGCAACACAACAAAGCAAAAAGACGGTCAGCACAAATATGTGACAGCACAAAATTCTCATATCATACTCAAAAAACACATACCTGTGCTCCTCATCTTCCTCATCTTCGGAGTCGCCAAAAATTGGTCCCCCAAAGGCTGGGGTACCACTCGACTGAAGAGGAATAGTTGAGCTTGTTGAGCACGCACGCAAAGGAGCGGCTTGGAAAACAGGTGGTGAGCCTGATTCCTCGTCATCCTCCAAGCCCTGCCCCCTCGCGGGTGAACTCACAGCAGAAGGCGCCTTCTTGGCCAGTCGACGTCGCTTCGGTGGTGCGGTGTCGACTTCTTGGTCAGCGGTGGCCTTTTCCTCAGATTGGACCTCTTCCGCTGCGTCCTCCTCGACCTCCTCCGCATGCGACGTGGTGGCAGAAGGAAGGGGCGACTGATCCCTTTTCGGGTCCACCACCTGCACCTGAGTTTCTTCAGTCTCACCATTTTCTGGCAGAGGGGGCAGAGAGGTGGCAGTCGAGTGGTCCTGCATCGCATACATCGCAAATTGCAAAGTCAGAAGCAAAATCGAACAAACACATAGCATACGAGTGACAAACTCTTAAAATGCAGACATACCTCAGGCAAAGGGTTTTCCGCCCCATACGGCTCAATGGGACAGTCGACGTCGCATTTGTCGCCTGTCGTCAAGTTGGTGATGTGCCGCACGTGATTCACAAGCTCGTTCCTTGACAGCTCCTCTGAGCTCATCCGAGTGGAGTCACCCGCGCCCTCATACTCCCACATGGGGTGCGCTCGGGCACGGAGTGGCCACACCCGCCTCTTCACAAAGGTGGTGAGCAAGTGAAGGCCCGTAACCTTGTCCAGCATTCCGTCGATTCGAGTCAGCAAAGGGCGTGCTTCCTCCATTTCTTCGGCTGAGAGCTGGTGATCCCACGCCTTGGTCCTGACGTAAGCCGCAGTCGAGAAGGTAGCGACTCCGTCTTGCTCGACACTCGCATAAAACCACCCTTTCCTCCAGCCTTGGGCGGAGTCGACGGTCTTCAGGCGGAAATAGCGCGTGTCGCTGCGCACCTGGATGCCGCAGCCGCCCACGGGGTAGGTGCGACCACCTCCTCTGTTGGGTCGCACCATGAATATTGTCTTCCACAGCGCCCAGCTGGGCGCGACGCCGAGGAAGCACTCGCACAGCGTGATGAAACACGCAATATGCATAACACCGTTCGGGGTGAGATCATGGATCTGCACCCCGTAGGCAAAAAGAAGACCACGCACAAAGTCGTGGAGGGGAAGCGAGAAGCCCCTGGACACAAACTCCGCAAAGCAAACGCGCTCGTTGGCGCGTGGTTCGGGGCATATGTAACATCCCAAATTTATAACAAGGGTAAACAAGACCCAAATTTCAGAACCAACAAAAACTCTTTTTGAATTATTTCACAAGTGATTGTGTTCTCCTTTATTTTGCTCTGTTGACCTTGTGTAACTTGTGGTGTGTGATTGTTTGGCTAGTAGATGTCAACTCAAGACATCCACCTAGGTAAAAATTTATTTACAACACTGGTGACCATGTTATGACAAGAATTTATTCCATATGTCTTTCCCATTCTTATGTTGGCCAAAAGTTTATTTCAACAAATGATTTGGTTTTAGCAACAAACAAAATACTCTTTAATTTGAGACAGTGAAAGTATTTTCAAAAGTTTCATGTTTATAAAATATGGGGAACCATCTGTGATCTCCTGTCCTCTCTTCCACTTTGGCATTTATAAAATTCTTATTTTTAAAACTCCTAAGTTTCAACTCCTTTTTAAAAGAAATACTAGTGGGGAATATATTACCTCACATAATTCCCCTTTCAAACCATTTTGAAAACTATTAAGTTATGGGTTGATAAATCCCTTAAACAACATCTTGTCATAATTGGGTGTGACCACTTTTATAAAATAGCATTGTTAGTTATGGAAAAAGGTGTGTGACTTATTCTTGTAGTTTGAAGTGTGAGGCTTGTTTGAATTGTGAATATTGTTGTGTTGTGGATAGTGTTGTGTTGGTTGGTATTTTGGTGCTGTTGCCATTGGGGTGATTTTTGCTGTTGTGTGTGATGTTCTTGTGAGGATAATTCCTCAGTGGAGTTGTTACTACTTTAGGACACCCTTGGCACCCAAACTTGGAGTGTGACTTGAAGAGGAGAAACCCTCTAAAGTTATGCCCCAAGTTAATTTCAAAAATTTAGAGAGAGGATCTCAATAAAACTCCCTCTTTATCTATTCCTCTATTTTATTAAAACAACTATACTTTCTTTATCAAAATTCTAGAGAAGGGGATGAAATGATAACTCCATTTCACATCACTCCCTCCTCTAGTAACCCTACTTGTTGATTTTAAAACAAATCCCTCCTTTCTTTTATTAAAAAGAAATGAAGGTCATAAGTTAAAATGATCTCCATAAATAATTTCCCTCCCAATTTCTCTATTTCCTCAAAACAAATGTTTTCTTTATGAAAATAAAACTTATTTTAAGTATCTTATTTTTTTCAAGAAAGCTCCAAAGGTTCTACAAACTATTTTATCTCTGGTTTTAATTATTAAAGGGTTACCAAATTATTCATTTCCAAAAATAGTTTATTTAAATCCTATGAACAAAAATGGAGCAAAACATTTTATTTTGTAACACCAATTTTTGTGGAGCTTCCTCATATATAGGGGAGGCTACATGAATTTTCTCTGATTTTTGTAAAATGTTTAAACCCCTCAAATAAATCCGGGAAACCCTACTGTTTTTAAAGGAAGAAAAGGAGTTCTTTTCTGTCGAGGACCTATCCGTGAGAGGAGAGAAAGGTTCAGGGGGCGTTCTGTAAAATCTCCTTTGACCTCTGTGTCAGCACGCTGCCGGCACGGCGCCGTGCTCTCCACGCCGGCGATGCCGTGGTCGCCGCTCGCCGTGCACCTGCTCCCTTGCCCAGCTGCCCTCTGGCTCCTCTGCCCTCTCCCCTCACATCAGCTCCGCACCGGGGACAGCAGTGGCACTTTCCGCACGTTGCCGTGCCCGCGTCGCCGTGCTCCCGACCACGCCGTGTTCCCCCTGCCTCCCCCTGACGCGGACCACGCCCTGGAGGAAGAGCACCGCACGCCGTCTCCTCTGCTCTCCTTGTCTCCCATCACCCTGTTGCAGCGACGCGGCAGTGCATCGACGCCGTGTTCTTCACACCATCGCCGCCGTGTCCTCCTCGTGAAATGTCGACACCGCCTGGACCCCGCACCCCTCCGCTGCTCCGCGAGGCGATAAGAAGCAGCGCACCCCTCTCAGCTCCCTCACTCCCTCACTCATTCCCCCACTCCCTCCCTCTGATCTTTCTTCCGCCCACGGACACAAACCACGGCCGCCGCCACCGACGCGCCTCGCCGGCGACAGAGACCTCCCCATCCAAATCCCTGGCTACCAGAAGCTTCGCCGTGCCCTACCCCCCCCTCTCTGCGCGAGGAATCAAAGAAGGAATCCCGGGATCGCCGTCGCCGTCCCAAACCTCTTCTTTTCCGGCCGCGGCATGTCGAGCAAGCTCGCGAGCCGCTCCGTCCACTATTCCTCGCCATTCTTGCATCAACGCATTCCCCTTGTCGCGGTTTATCTCCCAGACATCCTCATCCCTTCTCAGGTCGTCGGAGCCGCCGTAGCCGCCGTCGCCACGCTCCGGCAGTGCCGCGCCCGTGCTCTGTGCTTGACGAGGAAGGAGAAGCGGCCCGTACCGCTTCGTTCAAGTTCGTGGGCCGCGAGCTGGACTTCCTCCCCGCACGGCACAGCCCAACTTCGACAGATCCAGCCCGTTTTCCTTTTTTTTTTCAGGTGGTTTATTCTTTTACTTCTAGATTTGTTTCTGGACTCCTAGTTTAAATCGTTCTAAAATAGTTTGAGTGTTTAGTTGACCAAACCAAAATTCAGGGAAGTACCCTAGCCTTTTTCCTAGCCAGATCCAAGTGGTAGAAACACTTTTGGATAAATAGTTTTTGAGAAATTAAATGTGGGCCAGAACTACTGCTTTTTACCAAAAGCTCAATAGCTATTTTTCTATAACAGCTATTGATGCAAACTCAACTGTTTTGGAAAGATCTGAGTGATACCTAGCAGTAGAAATTTGTCTCTCATGAAAATGATCTTCCAAAATAAAATGGCATCCACTTTGGTATTTGACCAGAGAGCCATTTAGGGTTTTTTTGTAAATTATTTGGTGTTGATTCTTGGAGTGAATCCACTTGTGTGAGCTTCTGTATGATTAGGAGTACCTAATCCTAGCTTGGTGTGATTTTTAGAGCTATAGATTATTTTAGGTGTAATTAACTAGGTGATGTGCTTTTCTGTCAATAAGTGTTAATAGTGTTATAGTAGTATTTTCATAGATCTTCCTGGTTAGTAGGACTTGTTGTAGTAGACATTCCTTAGTGTGGTGATATTTTAGTTAGCATTGCTTGATCATCAGTAACATGCCATATTGCTACTGGTTTGATCTCATGCTAGGAAGAAATTTGTGTTACTAGTTTTTATTAGGGAACCATATCTCTAGTATGGGTATTTCCTAAGATTTCCTAACTCTCAGGAGTTGTTTGCAAATAAAATCATGTGTGTGCATGAATTTCAAAAATTGATGTTGAATATCAGTAGCATTTCCTAGCTACTGATATTGTAGCATGTCATCCCTTGCTACCTGTTGTCTTGACCCTCACTTGTGTAGAAGTGTTAGACCCCTGAGTTGTAAAAGACCCTTATGAGTGTAGATCCTAGTTTGTTGCTTGAAGAATTAGTTTGATGCTTGTGGTTGTTATCTGTTTGTGCACCACTTGTGGTTTTGTTTGGTTTATTGAATGTTGTTATTCCCTGTTTGCGAAGCTAGAAAATACCGTTACCGGAGTGGTCTTTGGAGAGGAACTATTGAAGGAGGATCGGAGTTTATTTCTTTAATCAGCGAGAAGAAGACCAATGACGTTATGCCGAAGCCAGGCAAGCTACTTCACTGAGCTTGCATCTATATACATCTATTTTGATTTACCTGTTTTACTTATAAAGAGCATAAATGATTTCTGTGGTGTCTGCCACGAAAGCGATGATTTTGAAAACCCTTTTTTCCAAAATTACAAGTATATTGTTGAGGCACCCGATATAGAGGTGTTAGCGGTATACAATGATTTCTAAATGAACTTGTTTTACTCCAAAGCCTTCTATGAAAATCTTTTGGTGGGATTACAAACCACCCAAGTTTTGATTAAAAGTATTTTTGCTCTGAAAAATTAGAAATGATTGTGAAAACCTTTTTAAAAGGGTTTATGAAAAACTATTTTGCCACCTTATATAGAAGTATAAGGTAGTTATTTAAAACTATAGGATGGGAAAAACAATGTTTTCTCGAAACTCTCGTTTAAAAATACTTGGATAGACCTGCCGGAAGGTCGGTGCTCAGTTGAAGAAGGTTGGTGTTGTTTTTGAGAAAAATGCACATTGTGTCCTAGTACTATGACGACCAACCATTATCCTGTGCGACCACACTTACCCACATATGGGCAAGGGCGTAGTCATATAATTTGCTCGTGTTAGTACTGGATGCCTCAACAACGAGGATAACCTCGTTCCATGAGGGGATGGTCTGAGGACCTACCCCTGACCTGGGTCCTCTTCAGTGTTGGTCTACCGGAAGCCGGTATGGACGTGTTTGGAGGAAGAGGATTGAAGGGCTCCCTTGGGTCCGCCGGGCAGAACTACGAGTCCTCACACTTAGTTCCTGAGGGTTTGAGTGTCGATGGAATGTGTCGTAGCGGCAGGGTCCTATACTAGCATGAGCAAAGGACAGGCTATGGCCGGGAACTCAACTTCGCATACCTCTGGTATGGCGGGACGTGGCTGACACGATGAGTGACCGGATGGGTGTGGGAAAAGCGTACTACCTCTGCAGAGTGTAAAACTATTCGAATAGCCGAGTCCACGGATGTGGACAGTTGGAAGGCTGTCCTAAGACCATGTGCAAGTTTTGAGAAAGGTGTTGAGTTTTGGAAGGAAGTTGGCTGGAAAGGGTATTTCATACCTGTACCAATGAGTTGGTTCGAGGTAGCGACGGGCTTGGAATCAGGGCAAGAAGTTGTTTTTCGAGGAAAAAGTTTTAAAAGAGATTTCTTACCCTTTTAAAAGAAGGTGTATTTTCGGGAAAAGATTTAAAAAGACTTCTTACCTTTTTAACCAAGATAGTGAGAAAACTACTTTCCAAAATGTCTTGTCTTCAACAGGATTTAAAAATCTATTCTTCTCCTTTTTAAATCATGATTTAGTGTGGTTTTTCTCCTAAAAATAAAAGTCTTTGAAAATGAAAAAAAAAACTAGTGCATGTTCCTGTTGGGGTAGTTTGCGAGTACAATCAAATGTACTCATATTGGTTTCGTCCCTGGCTATTGTCTTAGCCAGATCCCAGAGAAGAGCAGTTCGACGAAGAGGAGTTCACTGACGTCTTGGCGAACTAGGGCGCTTCCCAGTCAGCTGCCTGTAGGGTAAAGGCGAATGACTTGGGCTCCACGTTGATTTGGTAATTCCGCTGCAAGTACCTTATTGAAGCTGATCACTTCAAGCACGTAAGTATAATTATTCGGTATTTGTGGGTGTTCTGTGATACCAACTCAAGTTATGTGCAACAGCACACTGATCATGGGACTGTTGCAGGAAACATAACGAGTATCTCGGATAATTAATCCGGGGTCCTCACAGCATACCTCCTTGGGTGACGGAGCGCGGACGGCGAGCTGCTCCACGGGTGGCAGATATCCCTGCTCGCGGAGCTTGAGCAAATGGGCGTCCTTGATGGTGGACCTCGCCCAATCCCCGCTGTTCTTCTTCAGGGCAGCGGTGGACGCAGATGTACCCGCCACGGTCTTTTTGCCCTTGGTCGCATCGGTCGCGGCAGCAGCAGCAGCACCACGCTTGGAGCCCCCACCTTTCGCCATTGCAGCAGTGGAGGGTGTGGGAGGCAAAAAGCTTGGGCGCAGAAACAATGGGGGCAAAGTGCGGGGAAGAAGATGAGACGAGGGCGGCGCAGGGAGCAAATGGCAAGTAAAAAACTCTGCCAGCGCCGTCCCCCCTATTTACCACAGATCGCAAAATGATCGTAACCGTCAAAACAGATGCATACGCTCTGCGCGAAATCTAGCCATACACGTGGTGGCCATGGAGGGCAACCGTCGCCGGCCACTCCGCCCACCACGCACGGGAATCCAGGACCATAATCACGCCCCGTGAAAATCGCGCCAGAACGGTCAAATCAAGTCCACGCGGCGTCATCCCTGGTCAGCTCTGCAGAAACGGGCCCCCAAAACAGGGTCACGTCTTATCAAAGCCTCTCCAAGCACGCCACCGCTTGTCAGAGATAGCAGTCGCAAAATGCGTCATTGCTGACGTTGTTCCCTCTTTCACAACTGGCATAAAAATCACTCGATGATATCTTCGGGTGGTCTCTCACAAGAATTTCGATTGGTTCTCAAGCAAAGGTCATAAACGCCAGTCGAAAGATTCTCGACTGAAGCATCATACTCCCATTGGGAGCGTATCAAAAAAATTCTTTGACTAAAATGTACAGGATAAAAGATTTTGAGATTATCCTCCATTGCAAGCAATAAAGCACAATCTCGGGGGCTACTCACATCGGGAGCGCTGTCGCGCACCCGATAGAATAATGGCAAAAGTGTCAATCGGCATAATTCGACTCAGTTCATAAGCAAAATCGTACTCGAAATATTCCCGAGTTGATCCGACGATCCTTGGATGCTGCATGCATAATGCAAAGGTAAGACCCACCGATCAGTCGAGCTGGGCTAAGGTCCGCTCCAGCTGCGTTATCCTTAAATTTTCCGTGTCAGCAGACATGATGAATTATCCCCGACGGACGCGTTGGGTTGATTCAAAGTTATACTGCAGATCGATTCAGTAAGACCTCAACGGCCGTTTCGAGTCTGTCCAGTTTGTTCCAAATTCGAGTCCGGGGACTCGAGTTTGATTGAAAGCTAGTATGGTTTTGCCACAAATGGTAGTTAACTGGCCCCGATCCGTCGTGAGTGCCGGGCCTGCTAAGCTAATATCCCTTGACTATCATAAGCAAAAACTCATAGTCGATGAAACACTCGACATAGCCAACATGTGCTATTTCATAAGAATTCTAAATACAGATGCAAAAAATGTAACGTGCATGATGTATGAGTCCATGCCCGACTCTTCGAATCAGACAAGTACTCGGGGGCTACTGACATGGGTATGCCTATCGGGTACCCTACCATGAGGGTACCTGGTGCACGTATCGACTAGGCCCAACTATCAGAGCCTACATGAAGCCCATGAAGGGAGGCCCACGAAGATGGAGTATCCTCCAAGTTTGGCGAAACAATAGTCGGTTTAGAGTTTCCTTACTCGTAAATCGAGTCGGTTACGAACACCCGAGACCCAGCCTATTATTTAAGGACTGGGAGGGCCATCGAACCAGAGAACGTACTTTCAGAGCCACCAAAACCCTAGCGAGATCGACATCTCGCCGGGACCCTTGTAACCATCATATTCACAAAGCAATAACAGACAGGCAGGACGTAGGGGTGTTACCTCCACACGAGGGCCCTGAACCTGGGTAAATTTTTTGCCCTGCTTGTCAGCCGACGATACTTCCAGCTTTACCACGTTCTCTCCCCCATATTCATAACCTAGGGACCTTAACCATGGGTCTTGATGAGTCTACCCCTCGTCAACAGCGGTGAGATGAGGGAGGATGACGAGGTCGCGCGAGCTGAAATGTCCCTCCCGCCAACCGCTTTTGCCATATACAGGGCCCCGTTGGTTCGTGGGCAAAACGTGTGAATTCGCGGTTCCGCCGGCCGATTTCACGAGCGCCCTGAAAATGGTTTACGAGTCGGCGGCTTTTAACATTTCTGTTTTGGTTTTGAAACCATTTACGAGGGTTATTTTGAGGTTATGCGGCTTTTAAGGGCTCTGCTAGAGATGCTCTAAGGACATCCCATGTACCTGACTCTACTAGATGCCACTAACCTAAATGCCATCGCCTCTCATATATCAGGTCCTTAGAGCATCTCCATGGCATCACGGAAGATGGAACACGTGTGGAAGGCGGAATGCCGATGCATGGGCTGGGGTAAATGCTGGCGTCGATTTTAATGCGACGCGTGTGTAAGACGCAACACCGTTACTTCACGCCCTGTCACATCGCTAGTAAAACCCCCTGACGGAGCTGCCACCGTTCACGCCGGAACGACTTTCTACACGTTGCCATTAATCATGGCTGACACATGAGACTTGTGTGTCAGATGGTTTGTTTGCCGTTGTTCAACACCCCAAGCTGTCTCGAAATTTGAAGTCCTGCTCGATAGTGTTGGACAAAAATGGATCGGGACGGACGAACGAGTGCGATGTGCCAGATGCACTCCATTGTGCCTTTGGATGGTCGTTTTGGATTGTCGGTGTCCCCTAAATTCGGGCTGAAATCCTCTGCAGTTATTGTACACCCAATGACAAGTGAAACCGGACCCGTTTGGCAGCGGCAGTAGAGGATCCCAAACCCCTAAATTCATACATGGTGATAACCAGAGCAAGTACTGAAGTGCAGAAAGAAGAAACCATTTTCTCCTAAAGAAACCATCGGACAGAAAAAGCAGGTAAATTCGCTTCTGGCAATGACGTGGAAATTTTCGCTTATCCACCTCAGCCTGCCTACGCAAACTAGTAAAAGCGTTTCGTCTAGTTGGCCCACTTCACACGTCCCCCGGTAGTCGGGCCCGGAAACACGAAAGCAACCAGAAAGATAGGGTGACCGAAAAGCGGCCCGTTAAGAGGAGAAAAAAAAAGGAGTGACAGCATCCCAAAAAGAAAGAAAGAAATTTTGCACATAGGCTATTAGGATTTTGGAGTATGCTCCAAGCCTGTCTCGCTAGGAGCGCTTGGTTGAACAACTTTGAATTCCTAAATCCGACACCACCTTGGATTTTAGGTAGAGTCAAGTTATCCCACGAGGTCCAATGTACTTTTATGTGGTCTTCATCTTCTCCCCACCAGAATTTCCTGATAGTCATCATGTAGTCCTCATGAAACCCAGCAGGAAGTTTAAAGATGCTCATGATATGGAGTTTACTTAGTTGGATGAAGGAGAACACAGAAAGAGATGATTGATCTCTTAAAAGTTACGAGATGATTGTATTCTCCATTGTAGAATATGCCTTCCCTTATTAACATAGTTTCACACTAAAAATTAATTAATTATTAGAGATGACAATAAGAGATAGCGTTTTGTACTATTCTCTCGGATCCGGTATAAGTTTCTGATGAAATGAGTTGATTACGTGCAAACTATTAGATACGCCACTTTTTTATAATCGAAGGGAGTACTAATTTATAAATGACGTGGAGGCTTAAGAGAAGATTAGCCTTCTCTGTCATTATACATGCACTACTAAAAAAAATCACTATAAAGAGAAAAGAAAACCACAAGACAGAAAAAGCAGGTAAATTTGCTTCCAGTAATGACGTGAAATTTTTCAAAAAGCAGGTACCGGCAATGACGTGGAAATTTTCGCTAAGCCACCTCAGCCTGCCTACGCAAACTAGTAAAAGCGCTTCGTCTGGTTGGCCCACTTCACACGTCCCCCGGTAGTCGGGCCCGGAAACACGAAAGCAACCAGAAAGATAGGGTGACCGAAAAGTGGCCCGTTAAGAGGAGAAAAAAAAGGAGTGACAGCATCCCAAAAAGAAAGAAAGAAATTAAACCAGGAGCACGCAGTGCGGAGCCGACCGAAGCAAGGAGCACGCACCTCACTCCCCACTCAAGTACACACTCCTCGCCCTCCTCTCTGACGGCAGGCACAGTGGGGAAGAAGAAGAACCCAAGAAGAAACGGAAGTGGGGGAGAGAAGCGGCAGCAAGAAGAGCAGAGAGAGAGAGATCTGCCGCGGGGCGAGCTCGCTCAGGCTAGCCAGCGATGGGGTGCGCGGCGTCCAAGGTGGAGCAGGAGGACACGGTGCGCCGCTGCAAGGAGCGGCGGCGCAACATCAAGGACGCCGTCGCGGCGCGCCAGCAGCTCGCCTCCGCGCACGCCGACTACCTCCGCTCCCTCCGCGTCACGGCCGCCGCGCTCTCCCGCTTCGCGCAGGGCCACCCGTCCCTCGCCGTCTCCCACAACACCGCGCCCGTCCTCCTCACCGCCGCCGCGCCGCGGGCCCTGCACGCGCCCGCGCCCGCGCCAGCCGCCTCTTCCTCCGTCGCCTCGTCGTCGCTGCCTCCACCCACGCCGCTCCCCCGCCACCAGCCGCCGCCGCAGCAGCATCAGCAGCAGACGCAGCCTGCCCCCGCCGCCGCCTCGGTCAGGCTCGACAGGGATCCGAGGATGCGCCGCCTCAAGGTCCCGCACATCCTGTCGGACTCCAGCGTACAGTCGTCGTTCCGGAAGCCGCCTGTGGCGGGGACCCCGTCCTCGTCCTCGGCCTGGGACTGGGAGAACTTCTACCCGCCGTCGCCGCCGGACTCCGAGTTCTTCGACCGCCGCAAGACCGACCTCGAGGAGGCCAACCGCATCCGCGAGCTCGACGAGGAGGCCAAGGCCCGGGGCTACCTCCAGCACCGCCGCGACCACTTCAAAGAAGAGGACGAGGTCGGCGACGACGACGAGGAGGAGGACGAGAGGGAAGAAGATGCGCATTGCGGCGGGTGGGAGGACGACGAGGACCACTACGCGTCCACGACCACGTCGGAGACCAGATCAGAGGATGGAGAGATGGGAAACAGATCGGAGTGCGGGTTCGCGGCCAGATCGGAGTACGGCGGGACGGCGCCGTCGGAGTACGCCGCCGTGCCGTTCCAGCTGAGGAGGGCCGAGAGGTCCGAGGCCGGGGACTCCTCGTCCACGATCACGGCGACCGCCGAGATGCGGATGGTGGTGCGCCACCGCACGCTTTCAGAGATCGTCGCCGCCATTGAGGAGTACTTCGTCAAGGCGGCCGACGCCGGCGACGGCGTGTCGGAGCTCCTGGAGGCCAGCCGTGCCCAACTCGACCGCAACTTCCGGCAGCTCAAAAGTAATCACCATTACACAAATTGCGCCCTGAAATCCGATTCTAATGCTCTTAGTGCTTTAGGATTTTTTTCACAAAGATGCAATGCTTTATCGTTCAAATGTTGATTTTAACTCAATTTGATTTCGTCTTTCACAGAGACGGTGTACCACAACAATAGCATGCTATCTGCACTGTCGTCGACGTGGACGTCAAAACCGCCATTGGCGGTTCGCTACAAGCTGGATGCCAATGCACTGGAGATGGATTCAGCTGAAGGTAAGAGCCACGGGTCGACACTGGAGCGGCTTTTGGCCTGGGAAAAGAAGCTGTATGAGGAAGTCAAGGTAATTTCTCCATTGGTGACTGTTAGTGCATACTTGTCAAGTTAAAAGTTGAGTACATTGCTCAAATTGATATGCTTTGTTGTAGAAAATCTGATAGATCAGCAGTTAAAACTATGCTACTGTTAATTATGCTTCATGCATTGTCGATGGAACATGTTAGCTGATGTTTTCAGTCATCAACATGGCAAACTTTGTTATCTTCAAATTCTAGTATTATAAAGCAACAAAATGACTTAAGTAACGCTAGAATAAGATGGGCATCGTCTGTATATATATTTTATCCTTTGGAAAAACCCGCCATCAAGGATGAAGTGAAACTAGCTGAAACACTTGCACTAAGAGAGAGCACTATCTATCTCTTTGCTCTCTTAGGATTGTGGTAGGTACAAATGAATTATAGCAAACAAATGACTGGACCTTGTGTCTTTTTTTTGTTAGATTAGGTGACGCCTCTCTAGATTTGAAGTTGGTGTTTTGATACAATTTTAATGTACAGCAGTCCCCCTTTTGTTCAGCAGTCGTGGAAGAAGAATCTGATCCTGTTGCAGAAAGCTTCTTTAGAGAGGCCCTGCACCTTCCTCCTTTGCAACAGCTGGAGCATTGGTTTGATAATTTTAGCTGCTTTCAGTAAAGGCAGCAACGATATACGGGATTAGATCTCCTAACCGCGCATTCAAATATTCCTCCCTTCCTTTATGCTCTAATTTTCTAAACTACTCTGGTTCTTTGCGATTCTTTATTGTATAGTATACAAAGGTCTCGATCCTCAATAAATTGTCTTCAGTGTACATAATATATCTGCTAATCCCGAACCTAGAATTAACATGTCAGTGTCCTTAGAACCAGAAAGTTCTTAGGCCAAGGCATTACCTTTTGCAGGTATAGAAGCTAGAACATTTTTCGCAAAAAAAAAAAAGAAGCTAGAACATTTATATCAGATAAGTTTAGCGAAGCCAACTAGTGTTCATTTGGTTTACTTTATTTGAGATATAATGTATTATTGCCTTTGAATTTATTCACTGCACTTGATTTTCTGGGGGTTCACTAAGCAGTTTATAAGCCCTGCTACTCAGATATTCAAGCTTAGCATATATGTATTAATTTTAACTGCTGCAGGCTAGAGAGAGCGTGAAGATTGAGCATCAGAAGAAGCTTTCTGCTCTGCAAAGCTTGGAATACAGAGGGAGGGATAGTGCCAAGCTGGACAAGACCAAGGTCTCCATAAACAAGCTGCAATCACTGATAGTTGTTACATCTGAAGCTGCCACTACCACATCCTCAGCCATCGTCAGAGTCCGTGACAACGAGCTTGCACCACAGCTTGTCGAGCTTTGTTTTGCGTAAGCCTTGTCCCTTGTTCCGTCATCCCTGATTTCAAATCTTTTGATGCCGTGTGGAAGTACCTAATTGTTTCTGCATTTTGACATGCAGGTTGTTGAGCATGTGGAGATCGATGAACTATTTCCATGAGACCCAGAATGAGATTGTTCAACAAGTACGTGGTCTGGTGGACAATTCCATGGCCGAGTCGACGTCTGACCTTCACAGGCTTGCAACCCGTGATCTTGAGGCCGCTGTCTCAGCATGGCACTCGAACTTCAACCGGCTCATCAAATATCAACGAGAATACATCCGTTCTCTCTATGCCTGGCTGAAGCTCACACTCTTCCAAGTGGACAGCATTGCCCCACAAGGAGCTCAAGCGTCGCTGATCTCACGCGAACTCACCACCTTCTGTGACGAGTGGAAGCAAGCATTGGACCGACTTCCAGACGCGGTAGCTTCAGAGGCTATCAAGAGCTTCGTGAATGTTGTCCATGTCATCTACACGAAGCAGGCAGAGGAAATGAAGATCAAGAAGCGGACAGAGACATATTCAAAGGAGCTGGAGAAGAAAACCAACTCGATGAGGGCCATTGAGAAGAAGTACTACCAGTCGTACTCGATCGTGGGGCTTGGCCTTCCCGGCAGCGGCCGTGACGGCATAGACGGCCACAGTTTCGATGCCCGCGATCCTCTTTCCGAGAAGAAGACCGAGATCGCCCAATGCCGCCGGAAGGTGGAGGATGAGATAACAAGGCATGCCAACGCTGTCGAGGTGACCAGATCCATGACACTGAACAACATCCAGACTGGCCTGCCAGGAATGTTCCAGGCCATAGCCGGTTTCTCGGGCACCGTCGTCGAGGCTCTCGACGTCGTCTGCCGGCGAGCTGGATCGGTGCGGTAGACTCTCAGCCCCATCAGAAATCATTTTCTGAATGTCTCTCTTTGGGTGGTGGTCCGGTGATCTATATAGGAGAAATGCAACATATATATATAGCTAAAATTTAGGGATGAAATATAAGGGAGAAGGCTCCCTCGGCTTGTTTGGGGATTGATCATTTTGGCTGTAGATAATGATTTTGCCCAGGATAATCATTTTGGCTGTAGATAATGATCATTTTCGGCCCTGTGGTCACCTTGTCGCGCTCTAATGGCGGATTTTACGCTTGCGCTTTCTCTCTCGCAACTTGAAATGTACACTCTTGAGCTAAGCTCTACTGTTTGACGTATGAACTGAAGCAAAATTCTGTCAAGCCTGAAGTTTGAACTGAAAGCAGTCGCTGTGTTTTCCCAGTGGTGGGCGGTGCTGTCCCCTGCATCTTGTCTGGTGTCCCCCTGCCTGCCTGGATGCAGGACATCTATGTTGATTTTTGCTGCCCCCATTTTGGTCCACCGCAATTAAGCGCCGCCGCCGTGCTGCTGCCATTGAACTAGGCTTCATTCACGGCGACCTGCCTTTTTGTGTGGGAGTGAAGTGAGCTCAGTAGTAGTGAAGTGAAGAGCAGCAAGGCTGGCATTTGGACCTATCCCGTGAGTTGGGCACAGCACGGCAATACAAAAGCTAGGCAAACCTTTCCTATCCGAAAGGGGCGTGAAAAAGTGGCTGGCGCCATGTTCATCTCCGGGAGAGGCCGGCCGCCGGCGCCATGATTTCACACCGCTGGATTACTTGATGGCAGGAGATGGAGAAAAATCAGGCCATTGGCGTTAGAGCATCTCCACTCGGGGCGCCCAAACGGCCGTCCAAATCCGTTTGGGGCGTGCCGGACACAAAATCGCGCCCACTCGCGGCGACCAAACGCGAATTCGGTCCGGCGCGGCCCAGTTTTGTGTCCGGCATGCCAAGCCCACGCCCTCAACTTGGTGAGGCTTGGGGCGGCCCCGGACGGAAGGAAACGCGACGCCACGTCGGCTCCCGACGCGTGGGCCACGCCTGGCGGTGAGACAAGAGGCTGCATTAATGCCGGGCGGCGTCTCGGTTTCCCAGCCGGGCGCAGCGACGCGTCGCTTCGCTCTGCGGCGAGGAAGCATCTGCGCCACGGCGGCGTCAATGCAGGCGAGCCGTTAATGGTGTGGCAGGCGAGCCGTTGGACGGCCGGAGTTAAGGCGACCTCATCCGTTCGCCTCCCCGGCCGCTATATAGAGCGGGTACCTCGCCGTCTCCACCATCTCACACAACCATCTCCATCCCACACCTAGCCATGGCCTCTCCCCGGCGCGCCGCGGAGGAAGAGAGACGAGCGCAGAGGGAGGCCCGTCGTCGCCGCCGTGACAGCCAGGTTTGGCAGAGCGCCATGGCTCGCCGCGGCTGGCCATCGCAGGAGGCAGGCTCGTCGGCCGTCAACGCTCCGCCACCTCCTCCACCGCCTCCTCCGCCACTGGCGAACCAACTCACGGAAGCCGAGGCGCGCGAGCTCATCCGCACTAACACGCCGGTGCCGGCGAACTGCGTCCTCCCCGAGGGATGGGCCACGAACCCAGTGCACGTCCCCGTTGCACCCATGCTGGCCGGCCAGGCGCGGCTCGACTACGTCGCCTCGTGCATGGGGACGATGGCGCCGGAGCTGCACGACGACCCCAGGTTCGAGCCGAACTCGGCGTACTGGGACAAGCAGGTCGAGCTCGAGCACGCCTACCGCCTCCACTCCTTCTTCGCCCCCAAGCCGCCTGCGGACTGGCTCGAAGACTCCGACGACGACTCCGACGACGACGGCCTCACCAACACCACCGACGAGTACTTCGCAGCGGGCATGGAACGGGAGAGGGTTCGCTACGAGGCGGTGGAGCAGGCTCGTCGCGCAAGATCGGAAGGAGGCCGCGTGCAACCTACTCCGCCGCAACCTCAACAAGAGGCGGAGGAGGTTGACGGTGATGATGACGGCTTGGAGGACTGGCCGCCGACGCCGGAGTGGGATCCCGGCCACATGCAGCTCGCCATTGAGGCCGACATAGCCTCTGCCGCCGCCACCGCCGCCGCCACCGCCTCCGCCGCTACCACCTCCAGCTCCGCCGCCACCACCTCCACCACCGACTACCTCTACTGCCTCTGCTGGAGCTGCCGCCGGGGTCCTGTGCTCGCCGCCGCAAGGGCCGGCGCCTGCCCCAACTGCCGGTGCCCGGCGTGCCACCCTACTTACTAGATCTAGATTTAAATTTGAATGAATTATGTTAGTTTGAATGAAATTTCAATGAAATATATGCATTTTCGTATCAAAATTTCATATTTGAATAATATTTGGACGTCGCGAGTGGGGAGTGAGGACGCCCAAATGGGCAAAGTAGTCCGGACGGCGCCCAAAGGGCCTGTCCGGACGGCCAAATGGGCGCCGCGAGTGGAGATGCTCTTAGAATCATCAACACATGGATGATCATGCCCTCTTGCCTGTCGTTCAAGTTGGAGATGATCAAGAAGCTAAGCTCCAAAACCCTTCGTGCTGGGGATAGAGAATCTGGCCTCTGGGAATAAAGAGCCCTAGTTTGTAGGTGGTGGAGCTGTGTGTGCATGGACCAGACAAGGGCTAGGCACCTACAGGGCCGGGGAGCTTCTATTCTTGGACGGGCAAAGGATAAGACCCTGGCACACTGTCGGCTGTGCCGTCGTGGTCGTGGCGGCTCCTTTTATTTTTTACTGTGCCCTAGGAGTTGTAGGACGGTCACTGCTTCACTAGGCCTTCACAGCGATAAGACTGATGGGTTCTGTCTTAGCCAGTGTGCCCAGTGGCCAAGCATGCGAATGACATAACGAACTGGGAGTACACCCCCGGAGGAAATGATCAAATTCCCTGGACACGACGGATTGGTTGTTTCAAAATGGATATCCATGTTGTGGATTCATGAATGCCCAAATTTTATGAAATGATTTTTCTAGGTTTCAATAGGAGTGGAGATTTTTGGCTCCCGGAATTCATTGCTCCTGCTATATAAGAAAATTCAGAAAAAAGTACTTACGTGTTTTAAAAAATTCTGAAAATAAATGTGGAATTAGCCAATGGTGTATCCCACAAATTTGCAAAAAACCAGTTTCAAATACTTTGTATTCTGAGTTAAACAAATGACAAAAGTGTGGATCTAAGTATGCATATTTTTATATCTTCAAATGTATCAGATTTTGTCATTTTGTATAACATCCTAATACAAAGTATTTGAAAGCGTTATTTTGCACAATCGTGGGATACACCATTTTTGCTACATCTGGATTTTTAAAATAAAATCGAAGCTCATATTTTTTTTAATATTTTAAAATAGAGAGAGCACTGTAGGTCGGAAGTCAAAATACACTTTTCTTTTTAGTAGTGCATAATTTTTTTCAGTTGCCACTTTGATTCAGGTGGTTTCATAAATCATTAAAATATAAAAAGGCTAGAATGTCATATACTATTGAATGTTGTAGGCAATGGCGAAGGTAGCACCTAGGGCTACTTGTACATAGCTCCGCCAATTGCAGTAGGACTGGAAAACTATAAGGATTAAATATCGAATATGTTTGACACACCAAAGAAAAAAATGTAGCAAAAGTTTTGTGTGGATGGAAAATTTTATACAAAATATTATAGTGCAAATCAATCCTTACGGAAAATTAGTAGGGACTCTATTAGTATGAATCAAAGGATCCCACAAAATGAAAACCCATATGCTTCAAATCCTCCAAATGTTATGAAAGTCATTTGAATTGAAAAGGTCGTTATAATCTCTCTCTAACCACACCCTAATAGTCTCTCTCCCCCCCCCCCCCCCCCCCCCCCCCCCCCCACACCTACCTCTCCCTCTTCATCTCCCTCTCTCTGACCGTCGGCTTCATCACGAAAGAGCTTGAATGAGTCATCGTTGTGGAGGGAGTATCACTGGGATTCCATCACTATCTCTAGCTAGCACAAAATAGTGAATTATGGTCTCTTTGATTCCGAGGATTCTCAATAAACGAGAAGAGGAAAAACGTAAGATTAGAGTGACATGCCCTCTTACAAGAACTTGGATCAAAGAGTGTCACACCATAGGAAAACAAAGGAGTCGTATTCTAGCAGCTAGTTTAAATGTATGGAATTTTTTCTTAAAATTTAGAGAATACAAATAATTCCTTAGAAATAATCCTATGAAATTGAACAGCATAAAAAAAATCTTATATAACCAAATCCTCCAAACAAAAAAATCCTATGGAATTCATGAATCGTTTTACGTTCTTCTCCATCATGCACTATGCGAATAAATAGAAGATGGCCAGTTCTAATCATGCGCATGAAAGAAGAATGAACCGCATACATGAGGATCAACATAAGGCTGACAAAGCAAAAGCATATATGTTAATTGCAAACCTGTACTAGAAAATGTCAAGAATCTGAAGTATGAAAAATTATGAGATTTGAAAGACCCCTAACCGATCTCGCACCTGGCCGTCTCCGGTCTCCTCGATAGAGTGCAAATCCACTTCCACTTGCTCCTCCATCTCCGAGGACTACCGCCGCGGTATCCGCCTTCCTCCCTCATCTCCTAGGCGCCCCAGCGCCTCCCTGCCAGCCGTTTCCTCCTCGTCGACGCCCTCCAACACGAACAATTTTCCCTGTAAATGAGTCGCCTTTGTTGCTGCAAAGACTCATAGCACGTCAACGTGCGTGCAACAAAATGATTGCAAACAAAACCGGGCCAAACCAAAAATGTTTCTTATTAAGGATCTGCCATTGAAAAATCTGCCATTCTGGTCATTATGAACGAGAACCGGGCCACGGAGCACGAGTCACGACCCATTCCAGCACTGAACACGCCAAAGCTCAAAACTGTACTCTGATAGGCCGAAAGCTTAGCAGCCCATACCAAGCCTGGACCATTTAACTCGCAGCTCCCATCTCAGATCCGACAAGCAACTTGGGCCTGCGAAATGCAAAGGCCCTCTCGACACTCGGGGCCTCCTTCCTCCTGTCTTCCTCGTCCTCGTGTTCCCCTCGAGTGGAATAATGGAACGTGAAGTGAGGTGGTCACTGGCCAGCACATGCCCTTCCTCTCGCCTGCCATGAGACAGCAGCATGCCGATCGAGTGGAAGAAGTTAAAACTCAGTATACTAGTAGCAGAATGCAAGATGATGGAGCATGATCCGCCATGATGGCACACAGAGAATTCAGATCGTGCATGTGAGACGTGTGACCTTCTACTCCTCGTCGCCTTCCTTTTACAGCTCACAAAGGCAATGCCCGGAGGCTGGAGGGGAGCCCCACTCCCGACAAGTAAAAATATATCGGATCTCGTGCTCGGAAAGGTGGCGCCAGTGGTGGTGGCCATGGCGCTCGTCGCGGGAACAACCCCCGGGAATCTTCGCCTTGAGCCTAATCATGGCGCTGGAGTGGCCTCACCTTCTTGGAAGCTTTACCACAACCCGCACTACTTCTCACCGCCCGTCGAGATCTCCATTTCCTCCCCCTCTAGCAGACCCCCTTTCCGGCAAAAGGATCGGGCATCTATGATCGTTGCGGATTTCGACGACGGCGACGGCGGCGGCATGGAGCAGCATCTGCGACGACTGGGAAGCGGGCATGGTGCCGGCGGCGTGGCGTCGGTGTCGGAGCTTGTCGCGCGCGTCGAGGAGCTCGGGGCGGAGCTCGAGTTCGAGAGGCGCATGCGGCGGAAGGTGGAGGCGCTCAACGACGCGCTCGCCGCGGAGCTAGTGGAGGAGCGGCGGCGGACCGAGGCGGAGCGCGCGAGGATGCGGGAGGAGGTCGACGAAGAGCGGCGGATGCTGCGCGTCGCGGAGCTGTGGCGGGAGGAGCGGGTGCGCATGAAGCTCGCAGACGCCCGGACCGCCTTCGAGGAGAAGCTGCGGGAGGTCGCCGACGCAGGGCACCGTGATGCCGATGCCAATGGCACTGCCGAAGGCTGCAGCTGCTGCAGGAGCAGCGGCGGAGGCAGCCCGATTGGCGGCAAGGCAAGTCCGTCGAGTGGCCGACAGAGCCCGACGAGTGGTCGACAAAGCCCTGCGAGTGGTCAGCACGGCCAACAAAGTCCGACGGGTGTCCAGCACACCCAATCGCACCGTCGGGAAGCCACCGGCGGCGAGAACCCGCACATCAGAAGGGGGATCAAGGGGTCCGTGGAGTTCCCCAGGGCCATCCGGGTGCCGCCGCGCGGCGAGGAGCGGGTGGATCTGGTGTCCAACCTCGAGTGCCAGCGGGCTCAGCTGCGCGTCCTCATGCGGCACCGGAGTCCGCCCGCCGCCGTCATGGGTCTCGTCGGGGCGCCGCCAGAGACGAATCTCGTCGTGTAACAATGTACTGTACTTAATTGTAGTTAAATGGAAGTTTCATCACTCACTGACAGAGAAAATGTTGTGCTGTAATCCATGGTTCAGAAGCGCACATTTGATGCTACCGACATCATCAACCTTACTGAAGATTTTGGGAGAAAATATCCTGACCCATGCCAATTCCTAGGGGCATCTCATACCTTGAGAGTCCATATCGAGTTCGCCATTTGTATGTGTTCTAAACTTCTAATCGCCGTGATCTACCTGTCGTTTTCTCAAAATTTGCTGATTTAGTGCTTAAGGTTGAGGAAGATGGATTCACTGAACATCAATAAAATTAAGTCGATTATCGCCCTTAATTCTTGCTTTAGTTGTAGACTAGTGGTTTTAAGGTTAAAAAAATGAAAATTAGGAGACAAAGGGTTTTAGCACTCCTTTGATAATAAAATCCATAGAATTCTTTGGAGGATTTTGATCGTTAGCCTATGAGAGTTGTTTATTCGTAGGATTAGAATTTTAGGATTTTTCCAGCATGGATTACATTGCACTATGTTTTGGAGAAGTATTTTCATCGAGTCAAACCTCATGTTAGAATTCATACTACTTAGGGCTCTTTGGTTCACAGGAATAAAAACACGGGATAGGATTGTAATGTCATGTCCATTCATTTCTACACCGCTTCATATGCACAAATTTGTGTTTGATTCCATCACATGAAAAACAAAAGATTCCTACAATGGGCTTTGAGTGGATGTTATTTCCGATAAAATGGAGTGCAAAATATTACTACAATACAAACATCCACTCTAGGAAAAAAAATCGAAATATTTGAATTCTATATAATTCCCATGAGAATCCTTTGAATCAAAGATCCTTAGACAAAAGCAAGGCGATATCAGGTTTAGGTTCAAGTTAACTAGACGGTACCGCTTCGCCTCCATATCGCCAGGAGAGAGAGGTAGGCGATCGGATCTCATCGCCTCTCGTCGTTGCTGCCACGGGTCTGCCCCGCCTCTCTGCCCTTCGGGGCATGGAGGCACGGTGGATCTCGGCCCTCGTCGATAAGAGGGCTCTGAATTTCTGATTTTAGTGTCCAGGTTTGCTGGGGCGGCGCTCTGTTGGTGGCGGCGGCATTTCTTGCAATAATGTCTCCCTGGCTTCAGCCCCATCTCGACGGCGACGTCGAGAAGCTCGTGAGAGTTGTGTGGTTCTCGAGCACTTCTTCTGGCGGTGGCGGTCTCCAGATCGTCATGGAACTTCATCGACGGTTTTTCCTTCTTCTTCGGCTCCGGGACGGATGTGGTCTTCTTGACCCGTTCGGCGGCTTCCCGTCCGCAATCAAAAACGTCAGGCCGCCTCTGGGAGGAGCGGCAGCAGCGGCGCACCGTCGACACGGTCTGGAGGCTGAAGATGAAGGACATCTCAATGTTCTCGTTGTAATTTTCGATTTTGTTGAATGTTTTGTACTGTTCGGTATTTCTTTTAATGCAGAGTCCTTTTTCACAAAAAAAAAAATCCTTAGACAAAACTTCTTGTAAGTTCTAAAGTTTGTATGATTCAACTGGATCACTCTAATCTTAGGTGTTTTCCTTTTTTTATGAGGAGGTCCTATTTATAAGTCCAGAACGCCCTCTATAGTCTCGACCTCCTACCACGTGCCCAACTCCGCGACTCGATCGAACGCCACCCCGGCGTGGCTGCTAGGGCTTTCCACCACAATCGCGAGATGGCGACGCGCATCGCGATCAGACAAGTGCAAGCCCTAGAAGAGATGCCCCTTCGTCAAGATCGTTGCGTTCCCTACTTCCATGTAAAGCCCTAGAAAAGCTGTTCTCCGCGTTGATCCTTCCGGCGCTAATAGATGCGCGCGTACAATTGTTCACCGGCGAATTGCCCGGTTTCTATAAACCCAATTTGCTTTCTAATAAACTTGTGTACTCCTCGGCGAAACGGGAACTGGATCCCCCACGACCACCGCGTCTGCCTTCCGTATCTTCGTCCGGTGTGTCTTCCTGTTCAGATCTGTCGGCTGCGGTCCAAGCTTCAACTGGATTATCATGACAGCGTACTTCAATGGTTTGTTGTGCAGGGAAAGCATTGCATCGTAGTCAATCCTGCGTCCACGTTCGCGTTCATCTCTGAAGAGCTGTGCCTTGGTCTGTGGTATCTGCGTAAGGTATATGCCTTGTAACTGAACCTGATCGATGCAGCTGATAAAAGGGTGGATTGCCTATGTACTGTAGATGTAACTTTTTCCTCTCCCGAAAGATTTGGACAAACACACCCCCATCGCTATGGCGCAAATACCTTCAAATTGCACATGCATTGATCTTGGATCAAATGCTTTCTATTCTGACGGCGTCCTTGAAGCTGCCCTATATTCCAGCATTACTGATGATTTAGCACTTGAAGGTCACCTGTTCCGAGACCTGGACAGGTTTTGGGCCTTGATGGAGCCAGTGGAACTGGAAATCGAAAGCACGTAACATGTTATATACTCCGTATGTGGTAAGTTGAAACCTGAATGTTGAAGATTTAACGTATATTCCCCATCTCTTTTTCCAAGTGTTGCTTTCTACTCCGTTTTTTTTTTTTGTGATAAAATGTTTGTTTCGTTTCTTCCTTTTTCTACGAACTGCACAGAAGATCGTTATTTAGCTTTGCATTTTCATTCTTTTGCAGAATCCGCCTGATTAGCAGGAAATCCATACATACCTCCGGGTGTCTGAACTCAGAATACTTTGCGCGTTTGTGGCAGGATAACCTCAAGGTGTTTATAACTCATTGTGTTTGTCATTCATGTAGGGTTTGTTTTTTGAGGAATTCATGCAGGGTTTGTTATTATGTAAGCTTTGACAAGGAGCTCTTCATATCCTTTTTACAGTCACAACTCACCTGCTGTTTTTCTGTTCTGTACCATCATGTCATGCTGTGCATTGTTATAGAACATCTGCAAGGCAATTTAGTAGCAATGTTCCCTTGCACCTATGCATTAGCCAGATGAGTGTACATAGCCTAATATTATTCAAGTCTTGGAGTCGTGTTACTGTACCCTTAGTTACCGAATGACATATCTTATGGCATATTATAAATGTATGTTTCAGTATACAGTTATTTCGGGTGGTGGCTGCAGATATTTGCAATAAGATATGTATTGCTAGTTTGCTACACAAGTGCTGAAATTTACATGTTTGATGAATCATTAGTTTACCTCGATGTTAAGCAGAGGCTTAAGGCTGCACTAGTCATTATGTCCTTTCTCAGAACAAACAGGTAATTTAATTTTTTTATCATGATCATCTTTAGATACTTTCCACTAAGTTGTAATAAATTTTGAATTAAGTGCTCATGATCTGACTTTGTCTTCAGCTATGTCGGCGATATGGAACATAATTTGGGTGGCTTGGATTACATGTTGGGAAACCAGGAGCATATGGTTAAGTTACACGGCTATTTTTGGTCCGTGAAGGTATCAATATTTCCCTGGCTGGATTGTTCCAGTAAAACCGAGAAGAACCACTTGCATTTAAGTAAGCTAACGTACGCAATATATAAATTTAGATCCTTGTTCATGGATGAAATTCTGTTCTAATGTTATTATCGTCTTTCAGATTCGGAAGTCCAAGGAATTGCTGAAGAGATTGTGACGTACCAGTATTTCAAGCCCACTGTCATGGAAGGTGAATTAAGTGATTCTCAGAGATTGGTGTGATACTTGGTGAGAATGAAACACGAAAAACTACACTCATCCAAATGCTGGTACATTTTCTCTCCACACCACCCCCCATCTATCTTTCACCTTTTTTAATGTCCATAAAAACCAATGCATATATAATACGATACAAATGGAAACTTTGTACATCCATATCAAGGTTCTAATAAGTACTGGCGTCTCATGTTTTTTGTGCAACTTCCATTAGCCCCAAATCTTAAGATGCGACAAACTGGGCTTCTTCCCATGCCACATCTCTTGTGGTGTCGTCTTGACAGACTTACATGATGCCCTGTTTAAAGTGTAAGCTGCTCTTTCGAGTGCATATCCCTAAAAAGAAAATTGTAAGTTGGGGATAATGACATCATTGACCTGACCATGTCTAACAATTACGCCTTTCTGAAACGCCATTCCTTTGAGGAGTTCCAGGTGGTGTAAGTTGTGGAACGATTCCACAATCAATTAGATGCATGCCAAACTCGTAACTCAGATACTCTCCACCACGATCTGATCCTAGTAACTTAATCTTCCGTTACGATGATTTTCAGCCTCGTTTTGAAACTCATTAAACTTTTGAAAGGTTTCGTACTTTTACTTCGAAGCAAAATTAGGAAATCTTTGAAAAGTTTAAATAGTTTAAAAACGAGAAAAATTAAGTTCCTACGACCTTATCATGTTGGAGAGTATCTGAGTTATGAGTTTGGCAACCATCAGAGTGATTGTGGAACATTTACATAACTTACACAGCTGTAACCGGACCTTGTTGGAAATGGTTAGGTCAAGGATGACATTATCCGACTTACCATTATCTTTCTAGGTTATGCACTAGAAACACCAGTGTACTTTTTAAATAGAGCACCATCTAAGTCTGTCAAAATGACACCACATGAGATATGGTATGGGAAGAAGATGATTTTGTCGCATCTTAAGGTTTGGGGCTGCGATGTTATGTGAAACATCTTCAGACCACTAAGCTCAAACCCAAAGCAGACAAATGTGCTTTCGTAGGTTATGCCGCCAATACGTTGGGATATTCCTTTTACCGCCACAACGAGGGAAAAGTTTTTGTTGCCAAGAATGGTGTGTTTCTTGAGGAAGATTATATTTCAAAAGAAATTAGTGGAGGACGGTCAATCTTGGAGAGATTATCGAATCTTCGGTAGAAATTACAAGGGTTGAGATATCGGAAAGGACTCTTGTTAGGAGTGCACCGAGACCAAGACCACACAGGTCCACTAGAAATCGAGAATCACCCCATTGGTTCGAGAATGAGGTATTCCTCTGGGAGAAGATGAACCTGCAAAATTACGAAGAAGCAATGATGGTTGAAATGAAATCCGTGTACGACAACCAAGTTTGAAACTTGGTGGATCCTCCAGAGGAATCTAAACCTATTGAGTGCAAATGGATCTTTAGAAGAAAAACAGACGCGTATGATAATGTTACCGTTCACAAGGCAAGTCTTGTCGCAAAGGGTTTCCCAAAAGTTCATGGCGTTGACTATGACGAGGCCTTCTCGCCAGTAGCAACGCTAAAGTTTGTTAGGATATTACTAGCAATAGCTGCAGATTACGATTATGAAATATGGTAGATGGATGTCAAAATGGCTTTACTCAATGGAAATTTAAGCGAGGATTGTACATGGTACAAACCGAGAGTTTAGTCGATCTAAAGAATGTTGGTATGGTATGCAAGTTACAAAGATTTAACTATATTCTCAAGCAAACATCCAGGAGTTGGAATATTTGGTTCGATGAATTGGTCAAAGGGTTTGGCTTTATTCAGAATTACGAAGAAACTCGTGTTTCAAGAAATAAAGTGGTAGCTCGCTAGAATTTTGAATACTTTACATGGATGACATTCTGTTGAATAGGAATGATAAAGATTTTCATGGATTAATAAAATAATCATTGGAAAAGAGTTTTGTAATGAAATAATTGGTTGAAGCTGTTTACATATTGGATATCGAGATCTATCGTGATAGATCAGGATGCTTGATAGGACTTAGCCAAAGTACGTACATAGACAAGGTTTTCAAGAGATTCAAAATGGAGAAGTTAAAGAAAGGATATCTCCCATTGTGACCAGACACATTGGCAAGATCCATATGTCCTAAGACAGCAAGTGAGCGAGCTGACATGCGAAGGTATCCATCTGCTTCAGCCATTGGATCCATCATGTATGCCATGATATGTACAATGCCAGATGTCTTCTATGTCTTAACTGTTACCAGGCGATATCAGTCTGAACTCTGAACATGGCCTGGCTCACCGGGAAGTAGTTAAAAATATTCTAAAATACCTCACTAAAACCAAAGAAATATTTCTTTGTATATGTAGGAGAAGACTAGATTAGAGGACAGAACTAGGCGTCCCCCGGGGGATCTTTCCGTCCGATCCCCGGGTCCTGGGCCGTCCGATGCGCGCAGAGGGAACCGTCTGATCCAAATCGTGTCTGCCTCAAGCTACCCGCACCGAAAAAGTCAAAGCACAGCGATAGGCGGTGGGGGGCAGGAGCGACGGCGCAGCCCCGCATCGACGGCCGCCGCCGGCAATGGCGCACCTCATGTGATCCATCATGTACCCTCCCGCAGGCCATCCTCACCATCTGCTTCCCCCGCCCGTAGTTGCCCAATCTTGGACCCCGACGGCTACGCCCGACGGTGGGCTTGAAGCATCGCGGCGCCACGCCCGACGGCGGGCTTGGAGCGCCGCCATCCGGGACCCCGACGGCGGGCTTGGAGCATCACGACGCTGCGCCCGACGGCGGGCTTGGACCACCGAGGCAGCACTGACGGAGGGCTTGCAGCACGGTGGCGGCACGGCGACGGCGCCAAAGCCGCTTCCAACTCCGGCTTGCAGCACCATGGCAGTGCCCGACTCACGGCTTGGACCACGGAGGCGGCAGTGCGGCACCGACGAACGTCTTGCAGCACCGCGACGGTGCCGACTATGGCTGGGCTTGGAGCCTTTTTACCGTGACGGCGGCGTTCGTCGCTTGCAGCTCCGGCAATAGACCTTCGTAGCTCCGGCAGTATGCCTTTGTAGCTCCGGTAGTATGCATCTGTAGCTCACGGAAATTGCTAGGATTAGTTTGGAAATTTGCATAAAAAGTAGAATTGTTTTGTGAAAGGACACGGATGTCGCCTAGAGGGGGGGGGGGGGGGGGGGTGAATAGACGATTTAAAATTCTTTACGGTTTAGGCTTGAATAAATGTGGAATAAAACTAGCGGTTAATTTATCAAGCGCAAAACCTAAACAAGCTAGGTTTACCTATGTGCACCAACAACTTATGCTAAACAAGATATACAACCATGTGATAGCAAGATATATTACTTCAAGCTCGATGGCTATCACAAAGTAAATAGCATAAGTAATAAGCTCGGGTATAGAAATACCGAGGCACTTAGAGACGATTATTTATCCCGAAGTTCACTTCCCAATGGAAGCTACGTCTCTGTTGGAGCGGTGCGGAGTCAGAAAGTGATCCCCGAATAGCCGTCAAATGGCACACCGTAATCTCCTTCGTGCCTCTACCAATGTAGAGTGCCACGAGCCACTATGGGACACTTGAGGGTGGTCACCGAACCCGTACAAGGATGAGGCACACTCCACAACTTAATTGGAGGCTCTCACCGGAATCCCGTGGCTCCCAAAGCCACAAGACTCACAAGGTTGGGGCACGTCTCCACAACTTAATTGGAGGCTCCCAACAATCCCGCGAGCCACCAAAACTCCGAGATCAACAAGGTCCGTCTAGGACACTCCAAGTACCCAAGAGGACAAGCTCTAGGGCAACCCAAGTACCCAAGAGTAACAAGCTTCTCAACTTCGAT
The DNA here is from genome assembly GCA_947311845.1 of Poa pratensis. Lineage (NCBI taxonomy): Eukaryota > Viridiplantae > Streptophyta > Magnoliopsida > Poales > Poaceae > Poa > Poa pratensis. The sequence continues at coordinate 36,587,754 of CAMZMU010000065.1, forward strand.
TTCCACGTATCACCGTGGAGAACTCAAACCGATGCAACTGATGCAATGAAGGCAAGACCACTAGAGGTGGTCAAATCCTTCACTCCCAAATCCCACCAAAAGCAACTAATGCTTGTGGGGGAGAAGAGAGGAAGAACAAGGAATAACTCAACAAATGGAACTCCAAGATCTAGATCTAAAGGCTTCCCCTCACTTAGAGGAGAGATGGATTGGTGGAACAATAGATCTAGATCTCCTCTCTCTTTTCCCACTAAATGGAGGCAAGAATCATGGAGGGATTGAGAGATAGCTAAGCTCAAGAAGGTCAACAATGGGGGTCAAATTCGTGCTCAGCAAAGCTAGATGGCTGGAGGTAGGTGGAGGGGTATTTATACCCCTCCCAGAAAAAGAGCCGTTGCAGCCAGGGGAATCGGATATTCCGATATAAGTCAGGATCGGATAATCCGACTGAGTCGGATAATCCGATTCAACATATATCGGATATTTCGAAAATCTCCAGTGCCGATGCAACAAAACTGGCTGCAAGAAGTCCTTAGCCGATATCGAGCAATCCTTGAGAATCGGATAATCCGAATCAAGGTGGATCGGATAATCCGAAAAACTCCAGTATGCATTGCTATTAAAGTCCTTAGCCGAATTCGAGCAAACCTTGAGAATCGGATAATCCGAATCAAGGTTGATCGGATAATCCGATTCCCCTGCTTGGGCAAAACTGACAGAAACAGCAAAACCTGAAATGCAATAACTTTCTCGTTCGAACTCCAAAACAGGTGAAACCAATTCTGTTGGAAAGGTAACGACAAGAGCTTTCCTCACATGGGAAGGTATGGAACTTTCCTCACGGATAAACCGATAATATTTCCAACCCGAAAACACAACAAGTTTTCAAACCAAAATCCGTTTTCGAAGAACTTGGGCTTGTCATGAAGATCACGACAAGCACCAAAACCCAACTAGGAGAAAAACCAAATAAGAACCAAGAAAGATGATGATGCCAAGTATGCAAAGGTTTGAGCTCTCTCCAACTGATACGCTTAAGCTTTAGTCGAGAGCCCCTCTTGATAGTACGGTATCTATCCTATAACCCGGTCTCCCAACTAGCACCACGAGACCGGTAAAATAGAAACCCTATCATACCTTTGCCTTGCGCATTCCACTTGAGCTAGATGTTGATGATCTTGATCTTTTCAAGTGGACCACCTTTCTTGATTGCGCTTCGCTTGGTGAAGATCCACATCCACATATTTCTCCCCATACACCACTATGGGAGAGCCTCTTCAGCATATCTTCACATGACCTTTATCTCCAAATGAGTGGCAAGCTTCAAGCATATGATATCTTCAAGATACTTCTTTTGAACTTGCACAACACAAGCTTGATGACGAACACCACTTGACGTAGATCAACCTTGTATGTTTTCTTTTCTTTTCAATAGATGATGTCTTGAAGATAATCATGAATGATCACATAATCCTTTTCTTCAAGACATACTTGCGATATGCTCAACTCACATATGACCAATCATCGGATAACTCCTCGAATACCAACTTGGTCATCACATACTCTTCTTCTTGATCATATCAAGTATATATCCATACACCTCGATGATCTTGATGCCAAATACTTCATTATATCAATATATTCATGGCATCAACCTTGAATCCAACATATGGAGTTCAAGCATGGTCTATGGACAAACACTACAAGTATAACTCAATGCAAACATTAGTCCATAGGGATTGTCATTAATTACCAAAACAACACATGGGGGTGCCATGCCCTTTCATTTTGCTACAGAACAGAACCTAACAAGAATTTGTAGCTCCAGGATACACCCGCTGGTAGCATCGGAATGTGCATCTAATGAAGAACAATTGTGCTACCACCTTGATGAAGATTTGCATCAAAGGAATACAAAATCTGCTACAAACCTTCTTCAGATTTGCACATCATGAATTTTTGCATCGTAAGAAAAAGAAAATTGCTACAATAATTCTATAGATTTGCATTAAAGGAAGAAAAAAAGTGCTACAAACCATCCAAAAGTTTGCATCACGGGAAAGAAAAAATACATAAGAAGAAATTGCTACAATAATTCTATAGATTTGCATCAAAGGCAGAAAACAATTGCTACAAACCATCCAAAAGTTTGCATCACGGGAAAGAAAAAATACACAAGAAAAATTGCTACAATAATTCTATAGATTTGCATTAAAAGCACAAATAAATTGCTACAAATCTTCCCAAAGTTTGCATCATGGGAAAGAAAAAATACATAAGAAGAAATTGCTACAAATATTCCGAGGATTTGCATCAAAAAGCACAAAAAGATTGCTACAAATCTACCCTGAGTTTGCACCACATAAGAACAAATACATTGTACAAAAGTGCTCCGTATGCTCCTGGCGTGGTGCTGGAGATCAAGTAAAGGAGGGGTGGAGGCAGGGAAGGCGGAGGTTGGAGGAGAGCCAGTCGGGGCGCGAGCTCATGGTCATGGACGACCTTGAACGGCGTCTGCAGGGCCGCCCGGATCCAGCCTCGCCGCCACAACAACCTGAGAGGAGGACGGCGGCGCGCCGGCTCCCCTTGCTGCAGCGGCGGAGGGCTCGTGGGGAACGGTGAAGGCGGCAAGCTGGTCGACGCCGGGTTGAGCGGGGGAGTTGGAGGGGCCTCCCACCGGAGGCGCGGGGACCTGGAGCAAGGCGGCCCGGCTGAGGCGCGGCGAGCTGGAGGGTCATGGTGGTGCTCCACGAAGCCTAGCAGCGCGCGACGCGTGGGAGCCTAGCGGGGGCGCGCGGCGGCGGAATCCATGGAGACGCAGCGGCGGCGCAGCCCTGCCGGAGTAGCAAGCCTCGACGGCTCTGGCGTGCGTGTGGTCCGGGATGGGATTATCGGGAGGCGGCCGTCGTGGCGGACGTGCGCGGCGGCGGTGTGGGCGTCCCGGAGGCCGTGGCGCTACTCTGGCTGCCCCTGGTCTGCTGGGCCGCCATGGATTCACCGCCGGAGAGGAACTGAGGTGGGCAGAGCAGCGGTGGAGACGAACGAGCAAGGAAGGGGATAACCGGATAAGGCAGCAGAGTTTTTTTTTGCATAGGGGCGATGGACTGGTGGGAGGTAGCGACACCCGCATGATCGTGGCCACGCGTCGTTCGCTGGACCCAGGGGACGCGAGCGCGCGATCCCCCGGATGATTAGAAGGCTTTTCCTAAAAGGTTACACTAATGACGGATTTCCAATCGATCCGAACGAGACTATCATAATTAGGTCATGTATTTTTATTGAATGGTGGAGCGATAAGGTAGAAAAGTTCTAAGCAAAGCACTGTTGCAGACTCTAAAGTAGAAACGGACTATGTGGCAGCATCTGAAACTACCAAGGAAGCCTATTGGATTAGGAAGTTTGTCACTAGACTCGGCGTGGTTCCTTCAGCGAAAGACCCGACAGAGCTCTACTGTGACAACATCAGTTCCATCCCTAACGAAGGAGCCAAAGTGTCAACACAAAACTAAGCATATCGATCGCTAGGATCATTTGATCTCCAAAATTTGCAAAGTTCACACAGATCTGAATGTGTTAGATCCGATGACCATGCCTCTACCACGAGGCGAAGCATGAGCTACACCAATATGACATTGGTAATTAGATTATTGACTCTAATGTAAGTAGGGCACTGATGGACATATGCTCAAAATACAATAATAAATCTTATTAATATCTATATAATAATTAATGTTTATAGTTTTGTGCTACAACGGTTGTGGTTTCCGAATTAAGATTTAGAGGAAAACCGATATACACGTGTTGAAACGTTGGACATGTCCCACGACTCGACGCACGAATGTGCGTCAAGAGGGGACACTCGAGGCTGGGTGTGTTGATCGAAAATCCCACCTCATCTGAAACCCTCTCGTATTTCACTCAATGAGACAGAAGTCATATAGGGTATCTACGTCCTCATCATCGTTTTGGAGGTTAGTCGATTTGCCCAAAACTTAGGGAGAAACCTTAACATGGTCAATCTTCACATATTTGAGAGCCTTCCCGATTTAACTTCATCGCCATTTTTCGTAAATCTTATCATGTATTATCTAAGTTCGAAGAAATGTGAGATAGGAAAAAAAGATATATTCGGCTGGGTTTTTACTAGTGGTAGTGTCAAGATTGTGCACAGCTTGATTACGCATGGCCTTGGAGTCGTGAACAGTGGACACTAAAGCATATGCACCCAGTGGCTGCAAAACAACTTCACTTCATAGATTCATGTGAATCTTGCACTAAAACATGTCTAGATACATGTGTGCAGAAAAAGACTAGAAAGTCTTATGTTTTGATATAGAGGGAGTACGTATTGGTCCTTGGTATATAGGCAGTTCGACCCCACATATTTTTATCGCTGGCTCCAACTGAACCATTGGCAGCCATAGTGTGACGACTGCTGCGTCCCAACGAAGGCGCGTCCAATAATTTATATCGTTAAGTGCGGCTACGAGAGTTATGAACAAAAGTATAACGAGACCATCTGAAGTTGGTTTTTATTTCCTAACCTCAAATCTGAATTTGGATCTGCTTTGTTCTGTTATTTTATGTAGAATATGAGGGGCTACCTCTATTTCGTACTCCCTCGTTTCAAATTAAATATCGCAGAGTGTATAACTTGCCCGGCAGATTTTTTAACTGCCCGCGTTTATTTACGGCCTAAAACAATCCGTAGCATGACTTTATCTTATTAATATGTTACAAAATGCTGGAGAGAGTAATTGAAAAGGCTTCATCCACTAATTTACTCTCTTAGTATGTTCAACATCGTCTTGTGGTAGCCACTTGACATTACTTTTAGAATAGACCCGACCATATAGGCCATGGCTATATAAACTGGAGTCTACGAGACAGAGAGCAAAAGTCTACAGGGTTGATGCTTTGAGTTACAGCAAACTCTGCCTAGGGTGCTTCTGGTTGGAGAAGAAACTGAACTGGATTTGTCCAGGGAGAGGATCACGAGTTGGACTCTTTGTGGCGATCAGGAAATTCGGTGGAAGAAGTAATCTCCACATTTCGAACCCCTCCTGGCGTGTTTTGTTGTTTAGCAACCCGAACGCTGTCAAACACTATTCATGCATTAAGGTTGTGCCGTTCATGTACGCTCCTCCTCAGGTAATCTACTCCGTATCAAAAAAAAAAAAAAATAGAAACTGTACTCCGTATCAAATTTTGGCTTAGAGAACTTCAGCAGCGGCCATTGCAGGAGGATGCTGCGAGACCAGGCCGAAGCCTCGCTGATCTGAGAACTGCTTGGGCTTTTCTCTGGAAAAAAATTGATTGGGTTTGGAGGTTCCGTAGATTGTAATCAGAGATAAAGTGCACGTGGAACCCGCGTCCTGCTAACTCTTTTCAGATTGTTGAGACTCGATGGTTTCATATAAGAACTTGCATAATAGCAGAGCATTGCAGGAAGTAATGTCTGGATTCCTTTAAGCCCTGTTTGGAATGGCATCACAGTTACAGGAATTTCACATGAAAACTTCCCATGTTTCACACGAGGCCTGATTAACTTGTTATACAAGCTCAGATTTAGCATTCAAAATTGCAAACTAAATTATATATGGTCCGGTTACAGAGTTCCAAACAAGACAGTAAGTTAAAGGATTAATTGAACTCGTCATGGATGTCATTCCCAAATGCTGACACTATGGAACTACAACTGCAGCTCAGAGAGAAGACAGCAAGTATCTAAGATTAAGATTACAAGTGGTCACATTTTCAAATTCGCAGGCTAGAAGAACTCAAAGTCCAGGAACTTCCCTCCAGACTCCACATGATCTCCTCCTGCTGGTATCCTCTTGCTGCTGTTGTAATTCGTATGCACCCTGTCCATCGATGCCGATTTCGCTGGCATTGCAGCGACGGCGATGGGCTCCACGGCCCTGGGGACGCCGGGCGGCGTGCTGCACCGGATGAGCGCCCAGTTGATGCCCTCGAAGAAGGGGTGCTGCTTGATCTCGGCGGCTCCCCTCTTCACGCCGAGCCGGGCCTGGGGCTCCTTGGCCAGCAGGCCCCTGATCAGGTCCCTGCTCGCGCCGCTCGTCGGCGGTCCGCCGTCCGGGAACCGGAGCTGCTGGCCGACGACGTTGAACAGCGTGGCCCGGTTCGTCTGTCCCTTGAACGGTGTCTTGCCATACATTAGCTCGTGCAGGAACACGCCGAACGTCCACCAGTCCACGGCGCTGCCGTGGCCCTCCCCCTTGATGATCTCTGGCGCCAGGTACTCGTGCGTGCCCACGAACGACATGGAGCGCGCGCCGGTCGGCTCCACGACGAGCTCCGGCATGGCGCCCTGCTGCTGCTCGCCGCTCTTGGACGATCTGGAGGCCGTGGAGCCGCTCTTCTTGCTGCTCCGGTTGCCGAAGAACTTGGGCATGAAGCACGTGGGCTGGATGCAGGCATTGTTGGGGCCGGAGGTGCTGCACGGCGGGGAAGGTCTGAAGAGCGTCGGCGAGGCGGCGCAGCGGAGGGAGAGGTCGAAGTCGGAGAGCATGATGTGGCCGTCGTCCCTGACCAGCACGTTCTCCGGCTTGAGGTCTCGATAGACCACCCCGAGCATGTGCAGGTACTCCAGCGCAAGGAGCACCTCTGCGGCGTAGAACCTGAACGCAAAAAATGAACTGAATCAGCCCTATGTCGGGAAGAACACAAGAGTAATTTGGGCACCAATCATGAACTGTTCTGTAAATCAACAGAAAAAATGCAGTACCTTGTGGCGTGCTCGGGGAAGAGCTTGCTGGGCTGGCCCTGGCGGAGGGCGTGGAGGTCGCCGCCGGGGCAGAACTCCATGACGAGGCAGGCGAACTTGTCAGTCTCGAAGTGGGCGTAGAGTGTGGGGAGGAAGGGGTGGTCCGGCAGCTGCAGGATCTCACGCTCCGTCTCCGCGCGGCTCAGCTTCTTGCGGCTCTCCAACGACGCCTTGTCCATCACCTTCATGGCGAACCACGGCGCCCTGGCTCCGCCGCCGCCGCCAGCACCCTTGCTCAGCTCGGAGAGGTACACAGTGCCGATGTCGCCGCAGCCGAGCCGACGGAGGAGCCGGAAATCCCCCATGCCGAGGGGCCCGTCCCTCGCGCGCGCGGCCAGGACCGCCTTCCACCTCGGGTCGCCGCCCTTGTGTGGCTTCCCTCCCGTGCCGGCGCTCCCGGCGCCGCAGCCGCTGGCCGTGCTGTTGCTCCAGTCGCTGGCCCCGCTGCTGCAGACGCTGGTCTTGGCGCTCTGGCTGGTGACGGTGCAGCTGGGCGCCATGCTGGTGCAGGTGACCGTGGCCGCCGCGCCGCCGCAGGAGCTGTCGCCCATGCTGCTGTGCGGGCTCGCCGCGCCGCTCACCGGCGGGGACGCGTCCCACAAGATCACCGGCTTAGCCGCCGCCGCCGCCGCCGCACCGCTTACAGGCGGAGACGCGTCCCACAAGATCACCGGCTTAGCCGCCGCCAGGGCCGGCTTGTCGGCGCCCCGCCCGCGGTCCACGGCCACGAACACGGGGTCCACCTCGTCGACCGGCTCCGGCGGATGGCTGGCCCCAGAGAAGGAGCACCTCGACGGCGCCTCGTCGTCGTCCTCGCTGGACGACGCAATGCTGATCCGCACCTCGTCGAACGCGGCAAGAACCGGCTCCTTCTCCTTGGGCGCCGCCTTCGCGCCGCCGTCCATGTCGAAGCGGAACGCCTCGGACATGAAATCGAACTGGAACTCGAAATCCTGCCTGTGATCCGGACGCACCTGCGCGAGCTGGGAGCGGGAGCGCGCGTGGGCGTGGGTGGTGGTGGCTGACCTGGGCGGCCTGGCGTGCGCCAGGGAGCGTGATGACTGCATCGGCCACTCCTTGTTTGTCCTTTGGAGAGTCGTCGGAGTAATGGACGTGTAGAGGGAGGACAAAAGAGGTTGGGGAAGGGGACAGAACTGGCGGACGTCGCAGTGGAGCGTCTTCCTTTGTGCAGAGGAGAGGAGACGATGATGGCAGGGCGGAGCAGGGAGTGGTGATGTGGTGAATGGTGATAGTGTCCGTCGAGTCTGGTCCTTCTCCTCCGCTGTTTTCGCTTCTGCGTGATCAGAATTTGCTAGCTTCAATGGCGATTCTTCTTATATTACCGTTAAGACACGGCAGTACTGGCGGGACGAGTAATCAAACCGGTTAATCATCATGCGTACGCGCAGACGCAGCGGTGGGGGGCAGAAATCATTAAAGCACGGGCAAAGCGCATGTTACAAGCTGTACTGTGCCTTGGTTGTTAACGAATGCCATAGCTGTTAACGAATAAAAGTCTTGTGTGAATTAGGGTAACGATCGTTGCCTCTAGGGTCGATCGGGTACGTGTTAATATAGTGATGAAAAGCCCATCACGTGGCAATACATGAAAGCGTATTTAGGTTGGAGTACTACTCCATACCCTTATACGTATTATATCTAAAGCCGTATTACATTGTTTAACAGCCCCCCTTAATCACAATCTTCGGAGAGGTTGAGATTACGGATAAACTCATGAAGACTCTTGACTGGTAAAACCTTTGTAAAGCCATCAGCAACTTGATCTTTACTAGATATGAACTTGATATCTAGCAACTTGTCTGCAACCCTCTCACGGACAAAGTGATAGTCTATCTCAATATGTTTAGTCCTAGCATGAAACATAGGATTAGCAGATAAATATGTAGCACCTAAGTTGTCACACCATAAACATGGTTTGTCCTTTAATTTAACACCAAGTTCATTAAGAACAGCTTCAACCCAAATTAACTCAGCTGTAGCATTTGCAAGAGCCTTATATTCAGCTTCAGTACTTGACCTTGACACAGTTTTCTGCTTTCTGGCACTCCAAGAAACCAAATTTGGCCCAATAAATATAGCAAATCCTCCAGTGGATCGTCTGTCATCAAGACAGCCTGCCCAATCTGCATCTGAAAATGCACTAAGCAAAGTAGATGAGGACTGCTGAAAAGTGAGTCCAACATGAAGAGTACCCTGAACATATCTCAAAATTCTTTTTGCAGCTGTCCAATGAGCAGAGGTAGGAGCATGCAAATACTGACACACTTTGTTAACTGAGAAGGAAATATCAGGTCGTGTCAATGTTAAATATTGCAAGGCACCTACAATGCTTCTGTAATGTGTACTATCATCAGGACCAAGAGGAGTTCCCTCAGTTAAGGACAATTTTTCAGTGGTGGATAAGGGTGTAGGACAAGGAGTGCACTTGTTCATGTTGCATTTAGCAAGTAAATCCGTAGCATATTTTCCCTGGGTGAGAAGCAAACCAGATTGTGTCTTCTTTACCTCAATGCCCAAGAAATAGTGTAGATCTCCCAAGTCTTTGAGGGCGAAATCAGTATTCAGGTCATGAAGAAGCTCAGAGATGGCTTGATCTGAAGAACTTGTAACAATAATGTCATCAACATAAATTAGGACAAATATCATAACACCAGACTTGTTATAAAGGAAAAGGGAGGTGTCAGCCTTAGAAGGAGCAAAACCAAGCTGTTGCAACTTGGTGCTAAGCCGTGAATACCACGCACGAGGGGCTTGTTTGAGACCATACAAGGCCTTATCAAGTTTGCAGACATGATGTGGAGCTTGAGGATTTTCAAAACCTGGAGGTTGTTTCATATAGACTTCCTCTTCCAGAACGCCATGGAGAAACGCGTTCTTGACATCTAGCTGCCGCAAACTCCAGCCTCGGGAAACAGCAACAGAAATGACAATGCGTATTGTTACTGCTTTGACCACAGGACTGAATGTATCTTCGTAATCTATCCCATATCTCTGTTTGAACCCTTTTGCAACCAAGCGTGCCTTGTATCTGTCAATGGTACCATCTGCATTTTTCTTAACACGATAAACCCATTTGCAGTCAATTAGATTTTTTTTATGATGTAAAGGAACTAAGTGCCATGTTTTGTTGTGCATAAGAGCATCATACTCATCCTCCATCGCTTTTCGCCACTTGCCATCCCCATGCAAAAGAAGGAGGTCTTTTCTAAGACGAGCACCGGCATTAGGATGAAGGGATTCAAAAGGAAAAACACTCTCATCAAAAACAACATCCCGTGAGATATAAATGCGGCCGGTGGAGACATCCAAACACTTAACTCCTTTGTGACGTGGACTATAACCCAAAAAGACACAACGTTTAGAGCGAAAGGCAAGTTTTGTTTTGTTGTATGGGCGGAGATTGGGCCAACAAGCACATCCAAAAACTCTAAGAGACTCATAATTTGGTTTGGTATGGAGAAGACGTTCAACAGGTGTATCAAGATTAATGACTTTGCTTGGGAGCAAATTTATAAGAAAGGTGGCTGTGAGAAAAGCTTCATCCCAATATTTAAGAGGCATAGAGGCATTGGCAAGCAAGGCAAGACCAACTTCCACAATATGACGGTGTTTACGTTCAGCGGAACCATTTTGTTGGTGGGCATGTGGGCAAGAGACATGATGAGAGATACCATGCGTTTGGAAAAAAGCATTAAGTTTTTCATACTCACCACCCCAGTCAGTTTGCATGGTAATGATTTTTCTATCAAATTTTCGCTCAACAAGTTGCTGAAAATTAAGAAAGACTTGATACACCTCAGAGCGTTTCTTGAGCAAATAGATCCACGTAAATTTACTAAAATCATCAATAAAGCTTACATAATATGAATGTCTGCCAACAGACTCAGGTGCAGGACCCCATACATCAGAAAACACTTGCTCCAAAGGAACAGTGGAAACACTAGTAGAGGTAGGATATGGCAACTGATGACTCTTAGCTAACTGACATGAATCACAAATATATGGAGTAACTTCTGGAGTATATGAAATTTTATTGTTCCTAAGGACTTGTTGAACCACAAAGGATGAAGGATGGCCTAAACGGCGATGCCATGTGGAGGACGACGGCTTTATTGTGATGAAAGCATGCTTGGATGACCCTGTGGAGAACGGCACTAGTGGGTAGAGACCATCATGGCAAGGTCCTTTAAACAGTATTCTTCTTGTTGCTTGATCCTTAATTAAAAAGAAATGTGGGTGAAATTCAAAGAAGATATGATTATCAAGTGTAAGCTTATGAACAGATAAAAGATTTGTGGTGGCACTAGGAACATGCAAGACATTTTTAAGATCAAAGGAAGCATGTGGGGTGCATAATATTGAATGACCAATGTTGCTTATTATCATACCGTTTCCGTCTGCAGTGTGCACACGATCACGCCCATTGTACTTGTCATGAGTGGTGAGTTTGCTCAATTCTCCTGTGATGTGGTTGGATGCGCCAGTGTTGGGGTACCAATTTGTGTCAACACCATAGGTAGCAAGATGAGCTGTCTTCTCTTCTCGGGTATCATCATCAGAGTCATCACGATCTTCATAGCGCCACCAGCAATCACTTGCTGGATGCCCATGAATTTTACATATCTGACATGTAGTGTTGACATAGGGAGTAGTGGCACGATCACGCTTAGCACCTCCGTCACGACGGCCTCCGTTGCCACCATCACGGCGGCCTCCATTGCCACCATTGCGGCGGCTTGCATCATAGCGCCTGTCATCACGGCGCCCATCACGGCTGCCACCATCACGGGAGCGCCAGGGTACACGGTCATCTCGAGAGCGCCACTGGCCCCCATCATCGCGAGAGCGCCACTAGCCCCCATCATCGCGGGAGCGCCACTGGCCCCCATCAGCACGGAAGCGCCACTGTCCTCCATCATCACGGCAATCACCTCCGCCGTCACGGCGGACACGGTCACCAGAACGGCCCTGATCGTTGCCTCCATGAGCAAGGTGAGCAGAGGAGGTGAAGGTTTGAGCAGGGATGGCGTCTTCTTCATCGGAGAGCATCTCACGGCGCATGTCGTGTGCAGCAACTTGTGCAAAAAGGTCATCAAGAGTGGTACCGTGCTGACCGTTTACTGCAGCAACAACATTATCATAAGAACTATCAAGGCCATTAAGGATATACCCTATAAGTTCATCATCGTCAACTGGTTTTCCCACAGCGGCAAGCTCGGAACAGAACCCTTTCATGGTGGTGAAGTATTCAGAAGCAGTCATGTCTTTCTTCTTCTTTGTTTTGTTGAGCGCCGTGCGGAGATGTGTCACCTTGGACATTGAGACAGAGGTGAACATAGCCGTGATTGTGCCCCAGACTTGAGCGGTGGAAGTATGCTCGAAGAAGTGGGGAAGGAGATCCGGAGAGATGGTCTCGAGGAGCCATCCCATCACCTGCTGATCACGGACGATCCACGCGGAATACAGCGGGTTGGCGGTGGTGATTTTCTTGTCGCCTTCTTCAATCTCCACAGTTTTGGCAGGGGCGACGTCTGTGCCATCCAGCAGTCCGGTGACCTGGGCTCCGCGAAGACGGGGAAGAACCAAAGCCTTCTAGAGAAGATGGTTGGAACGGGTAAGGGGCTGGCTAGGAGCGGAACCCAGCGTGGCAGCGAGCACAGCCGTCGAGGAAGACGACGACATGGCAGCAGAGGATCTTGGTTTTTGTAGGGCGGCGGCGGCGGCGGCAGTTTTGGTCGTGGGTTTGGTAGGTTCTTGTAAGGCGGCGGCGGCAGCAAACTATGCGGCGGCGGCGGCAGTTTTGGTCGTGTTTCTTTTTTGTAGGTTTTGGAGGGGGCGGCGGCGGCAACAATGATGCAGCGGCGGCGGCGTCTTGATCTTGAGGTCTTGGAGCGGCGGCGGCTGCAATGGCACAGCGGCGGCGGCGATGTTCGTCTAGGGTTTTGGAGCGGCGGCTAGGCAGGGAAGAGCCTGCTCTGATACCGTGTGAATTAGGGTAACGATCGTTGCCCTCTAGGGTCGATCGGGTACGTGTTAATATAGTGATGAAAAGCCCATCACGTGGCAATACATGAAAGCGTATTTAGGTTGGAGTACTACTCCATACCCTTATACGTATTATATCTAAAGCCGTATTACATTGTTTAACACTTTGTACAGAAAACAAAGACATGCCAAAAGCCTAAAATGCCTGAAATGAAAAAATTAAGTTGCAGTACGCAAAATTTCAGCTCGGGTACAAATTTTTGGTCATGTGGACGTATAGGAATGATCTAGTGACCTATAGTTTTTTTTTAATAAAGAGCAATTTATTAAACTCATAAATTAGTACTCCCTCCGTATCAAAATAAAAGTCTTATATTTTTATACGGAGGAAGTATTACCATTCATATGAGCTCACGCCTGCATAATTAAGATGGGTACAACCATGGTTTTGGTTACCGGTCGGGAAATCCGGTTACCGGTCGGTAACCGGATATCCCGAGCACCCTCGGGAAATAGTCATACCGGTTGAAAAATTCCGAAATTTGAATTTTAATGAAACTTTCGATAAATGGTTAAATATGGAACCAAAAAAATGAATTTTTGAATTTTGGATTTCAAATTCGCCCGGTAACCGGTCGGCATTTTCCGGTAACCGCGGTAACCGGAAATCCTGACCACCCTCGGCAATTTTTTTCTATCGGTAACCAAAACCTTGGGTACAACGGCTCAAATTAAAGAAAAAACAAAAGTTAAGATACAAGTGTGAAGTCATGGCAATGCGTAGATGGAGGACTGATCTCCGCTGTCATTCATGTGGGATAAAAATATACTCACTGCCCGCTCAAATCGTGTACAATCTTCCGGAAATAGATCTCTCTACCCCATTAGCTGAAGTGATGACCACGGACGAAACAAATGTTTACACCGATAAATTACCTGCAAACGTGTAGAGTTCTTACCGTTAAAAACAAATCATTTCTATATAACCAACGCGACAAAATATAACGACAAATGCTGTCACCTTAATGGTGATTCTATACTTGTGATCTATTTTACCTAGGTGTTCCCGAAAATGTTTGCAATACTGTGTGACCGTATAAGTTAGAATCCACGTGGAACCGACCATATAAAACAAATTGCACAACAAAATAAGTTATTAATTGTTTCGTCATGGTGACAACCCTGCAAGTTTTCATGCCAATCGTGTATTGTTAGATTATCCGTGTTAAAAATCTTAACTTTAGGAAAGTACCACTAGAAGATTTTATTTTTTGGTGTGCGCAATGCTCATCTTCATAGGTGACGAGAAAATAGCCGGAAAAAAATGGAGTATGTCGCGCCAAAGAGTCGCGGGCATACGTGTTGTGTTCTCTATGGCCGTTACACTGTTTAGCAACAAAATTCGATTAAAATGGACCACCATAATCCGCTTTCAATTACACCTGGTTGTTATACTACTACTGTTGCAACGACGTCATAGGCAGTAACAGTAAAGCCAGAACGAGGCCTTCACTTCGATTGCCGCAAACTGTTACGCATACCCTATTACTACTGATAACAATCTGCATTGCTGAATTATCCAGCCCTGCTTGCGCACCGTGGTTTGCTTTATTTTTTCTAATCCATGTAGCGTGGTCTGCTTTATGTAGGACGCCGTTGCCTTGGAGAGCAAATCGAAGTATTATATTCGTGGTCCATGGACGATCCTCAAACATTCCTTTCTTCTCGCACAGTCCTAGGTATCTTTCTCTCTTCTCGTTCAAAATAAACAGCGTTTCCTTTACGACTCTGATCTGGGGAAGGAAAAAAAGGGAAAGCTACCGCTACTAGGATCCAGGGATTCCTTTCCCTTTGTGTTTTATCGAAAGAGGCGCTCGTTCATTCCTTTCGATGATTTGATCCCAGATTGATCGATATCTTATTTCTAGTCGAGGATTGCGCCTGCGCGCGCGGTCTCGTTCTTTCATGCCGCGCCGACTGAACCGGTCGATCGATCTCGCTTTGTCAGTGACTAGGTTCATTTCATTTCATCTAAACGGGAAAATGCCTATGATAACGCAGTTCCATGGCCAGGCTGATGCATCAATGCTGTTAGGCTTTTTCCGGTTGTTTTTTTGTTTTTTGTTTCTACTAGTAGTGCTTTGCAGAATGCTATATGGATCTAGGAAGAATAAAAATAGCGCCAGCATGAGAAAGGACTTTAACACATGTGACAAGGAGTAGCAGCTTTGCTGACAAAAGCGAACGTGAGCCAGGAATGATACGAGCTCTACAGTAGGAGTATGGACAGGTAGCCACGCCGTCCATCTTCTCTCGAAGCGACGACTGTACCGCGGCGACCGCAACGGCGACTGTATGCAAAAGACAAGCCATCCATGAACAACTTTTTTTTTTTTAGAGGAAGCCATCCATGAACAACTGAACATAAGGGCATCTCCAGCCGTCTCCCCAGCGCCACCCCAGGGCCCAAAATAGCGCCGTTTGGACCTAATAGCGCTGTTTTTCTACCAGTCGTCCCCCCAGGAGCCCAAATAGCGCCGTTTAGCGCCGTTTTGGCGCCGGCGCACCCAGACCAAACCCAGCGCGTCGGGTTGCGCCTGGGGGGGGGTCGGCGGAAGGGAAAACGCGCGTGGGCCAGCACTGTCGGGGAGACAGCGCATTTCCCACCCCCGCCTCGCCCTTTCCTCTATCCCGCCCCGTCGCCGCCATCTCGCCGCCGGCACCACCCCTCCCCCCTCCGCCGGACGCAAGCAGCTAGGAACCCCATCATCTCGCCCCAAACCACAGCGCCGGCGCCGCCCCTCCCCTCCGCCGTGATCTAGCCGGAAGGAAGGCTCTCGGGAAGGCTCGCGCCCACCTCGCCTGCTAGGTGTTCGTCGGTTTGTCCGCCCAGCCATGGACTCCGACGATGAGGAGCTGCTCGCCGAACTGCTCGACGAGGAAGCCCAGGCCGACCTCGACGACGAAGAACACTTGCTGATCCTCGCGTGCCTCGCCGGCCTGCTCGCGCACGACGCGCGGCCGCGGCGTGGTGACTCGGCGCCCGGCCGCCGCAAGAGCAAGCCGAGGCAGCGCTATGAAGGGTACTGCATCCTCTACTCCGACTACTTCGCCGATCATCCCATGCAGGACGAGGCCGTGTTTTGGCGCCGTTTCCGGATGAACCGCAAGCTCTTCCTCGACATCATGCATGCCATCCGGGAGTTCGACACCTACTTCAAATTGAAGAAGGATTGCACCGGTACGGTAGGCTTTACCTCAATTCAGAAGTGCACGATGGCCATGAGGTTGCTTGCATATGGTGCTCCCGCTGATTCGCAGGATGATTATCTGCGCATGTCCGAGTCCACTGCCATTGATTGCATGAACAAGTTCTGCCGAGCAGTGGTGGCAGTGTTTGGGCCAAAATACTTGCGATCACCCAGTGCGGAAGACACTGCTCGGATCCTAGCTTGCAATGAAGCAAGAGGCTTTCCTGGGTTTCGGCAACATGGGCAGCCTTCCTCGCTATGCGCCAGGAGATTCGAGACCCTGCAGCACATACACAACTGCAGGATGATCTGGTGCAGCACTTGTGGGAGCGCAAAGGCAATGGCAATGCCGACAATGCCAATGCCTAGTTTGATTTGTTCTATTTGCTTGCATTGTTGAACTATTTATGTGTGGATTTGTATGTTGAACTATTCTTATGTGTGAATTTGTATGTCCAACTATTTTAATTGTGTTGGCCTTTTTTTTATGCACGAAATATCGCCCAAACTCGCCGGCTGGGGGGCGGCCTGGGTTCGGCGACTGGGAATCGGCGCCCCTCAGCGCGTGAAATAGCGCCGTTGCCCCCCCCCCCAGGCGGGTCAAAATAGCGCCTTTTTCGGCCTGGGGGGCACAACGGCTGGAGATGCCTAACTCGCTAACTCCGTATTAACCATGGCCTACGAGATTCGTCTCGTTCCTCCCAGGTGGCCAGGTCTGTAGAGACGGCCCAACTTGTCGTGCAAGCAGATCGATCGACCCTTCCGTGGGCTGATTTGAAGGATGGCCGCTCTCCCTCTCTTGCTTGTTGTGGCCACTCGCCCGTTGGTTGTAACTGTTGGAGACAGCTTGGCCCATCTCGTTCTCCATTAGAGACGACACACCCTTAACAGTACCAGAACCAACTTCAGCGTACAACCATGACAGCAGAAGCACTCGCATCCTCGTTCGAATGGCACCGGTGGTAAACTGGCATGATACACGAGCTGATTTTGCGGCTTTGTGCATCATTTTGGTGCAGAGACCGTGATCCGCACCCTCTTTTCTAAAAAAACTGATTTTCTCTGATTTTTCTTTTAAAGAAGTACAACTAATTTGTCGCTGTGATGTCAGTCCCAACATTTTCCGTTTGGCAAGATGCAAAAGTACAACAGCTTAAAAAAAATCATATTTTTTCATCAGTCTTGCGAAACAAAATTAGGCACCCATTAATTAACTCGGCACGCCTCGTCTTGTTCTTTTTTTTTTTGCGAGTACAAGGGGCTGAATGAAAATCCAGCAATTACAGAAAGGTCCTCAGAAAGAATAAAATTACAGTCCAAACCTTGCTGCAACTCGACTTCGTCTTCGTCCTTGGTGCCGTCGTGGCGCGCCGCCGCTCCTACTCTCCTTGACGCCTTGGATCGAGAGCACCCCCGAGCGGACGGGAAGTCGCCGATCGCCGGCCACAGAGGACCTACACCAGCGGACGTCGCCGTCGTCGAACCAGACTTCACCAGCCACCTGCACAAAAGTCGTCGACGCCAGATCCGCCGTCCCGCGGCATCCGGCGAAGGGGAGACCGCGCACGGCAACTCCGCAGAGCTGCGAGCATGGGTGCGGCGGAAGAGCAGCGCCAGAGCTCCGTGGAACTCCGCTGCCGCAGAGGAAGACCTCCACCTGCAAAAGCACCACCGGGGCCGCCTCCTCCTCCATGGCGACTCCAGCAGCAACCCAACTCACACCTACACTACCTATGTACACGGATCCGTCGATTCCCCGTCCTCCCGCCGCCGGAGCGACGCCGGAGGGCGGGGAATCGAACGGATCGACGGCGAGGCGGTGGCGCGAGCTGCGGATCCAAAAGTCGCCCTTCTTCTACTGTAGACGGGGAAGGGAGACGCTCCAAGGTGCGAATAATAATTTCATCTCGTCTTGTTCTTATGGTAGCTGGTTCGCTGCTCTGCCCGAGTCAGTCGCTACTGGCTAGTGTGCGACCATATCTCCGACACAAGCAAGAGTCCACCCACGACAAGTCAACGACAGTGTCTGGTAAGAGCCCGATGATGTCTCCACCGGCCTGCTCTTGTTCCGGCACTGCATGCATCATCGTGGTTTACATCGCACGTGTCTTGTCCCTGCTGCCGTCAGCTAATCTCATCCGATTGCAAAAGAAAATGGCAAGTGCTATAAATAATTTATAAGTCCACGTCTTAGCAGTTCCGGGTGAAGTATTATTGGCTCATGCAGGTCAGAAGCACGTGTACAATGCTTTGCTTTAGAAACGATGTTTTTC
Source organism: Poa pratensis (assembly GCA_947311845.1). Lineage (NCBI taxonomy): Eukaryota > Viridiplantae > Streptophyta > Magnoliopsida > Poales > Poaceae > Poa > Poa pratensis. The sequence continues at coordinate 36,606,071 of CAMZMU010000065.1, forward strand.
TTCTTCTGGGCTGACACCTCTAAGACTATGCTTGGATGTTCGTATTTTCCCCTAAAAATGGTGTAACTTACATCCGTCGCCGATAGCGGGGTTTGAATCACCTCTCTGTGATGGTTGTACCAGGGCGAAAGCTCTGCTTGACCTAATGACGGTGACACCTTTGGGCGCCGTCTAGCTGGATCGGAGAGTGGCGGCGTCACGGTGTCATCCCCTTCTTAAAACAAAACTCGTGGCTGACGGTTTCTAGGTGATACATTCGTGCGGTCTGGTGGGGTTCTGTAGTCCATCTGTCGACTACCTTGATGCTTATTGGTGGGTCCGTGGGTGGTAAGTTGATTTGTCCCGAAAGAACTTGTGGTATTGTTCTTTTCAATGTCGGTTGTGATGGATAGGTTATGGGTATGATCGACCTGTACCATACCCATACCCTTATAACTCATGGCTAAAAAAAACTTCCTATGAGTAATACCCGCACACATACCCGTTGGGTACCCATACCCGGGTATTCATTGGTTGGATAAATATTACACTATATTTCACAAACTATCGTGCACCGCCACATCACAACTTGGTTCTCTTACTCTTTGGTGGCCCACCGTTTGCCTTCCACACTACCACCTGTCATTGATCTCGCGGTGCTGAAGAAATAGGAAAAAAAGTGGATATAGAGGAGTCGTCAACTCCATGCCTTGCGTTGCAGCATAATGGGGATGATTGGTGAATTGAGAACTCGAGGGTGCACCCGACTCCATGCATTTAGGTCATAATAGGTAGGGTTTACATATAGTAGTGGGTAAATGACTCCATGCCCTACCGTACGCACGATTTGATGGGTAGGGTATAGATACTACACATGAAATTTTTCCATCTTTAGTTGTGACATAGTCCGGGGCCCTATGTCTTGCCTCGTCCTCATCCGTGGTGGGAGACGATACAAGACGAGTCTCCGTTATGTTACTGATGTGGTTGGCGTTATAAACTAGCCGAGGATAACGCTCGATAGGGATCATCAATGTCGTAACTTGTGATGAACGTACACGCCACATGATCGGTAAACTGAAACATATGCATAACTTCACCATATAGGTTTGTATGTCGAGAGACACGTGGAGTGTTGATATTTATACTCTGCTTCAGTAAATTGGTTGCATTGCATCCATAAGCTCGTTAAGTTTCTCGTGTTCCACTCTGAAATTGTCAAGGGGGCGTTTGGTAGTCTGCAGAAGGCCAGACCAGGCCCGCCAGATGCAAAGGCATGACGATTGGTTGTGTTGCCTGTATAGCCTCTCGGGGCAGGTCTGCGCGCTTCTCAAAGCAGCGTCGGGCCAGGTCAGGCACGCTCAAATCGACGTGCCTGTGGAGCCTGGCTCGTTCTCTCCTCCAGCGGTGTGACCTCACACGTGAAGCCTCGTTCCTCTCACTTCACCTACTTCCTACTAATCATTGCTACAGGGCTTGAATCAAAATAAACTCTACACGAGAATGATGCACATTAACGATGCGGTTCCATTCCGACAATCGGTTCTGAGTTTCGTTTAGTGTTAACTCTTAGGGTGTGTTTGGTAGCCTGGGTCACCCCAACATGTGTTTCCCAACTCGGCCAAGCTGACCTTATACAAGTTGGGCTGAGATTTTTGTGTGTGTTTGGTGGCTTATATATGTTTAAACAGGCTGGGATGAGATAATGTTTGGTGGGCTGTATACGCTGAGATAACAACTATCACAGTTTTGTAGATAGGTCCTCTAACTCCAGGAATCAATATTACAAATAGATCCAAATTCTTACAAAAAGGACCCTAAATAGAAATAGAAAAAGCTATCAGATCCTCATATCTTCCAATCCCCCATCGTGTGCGACTAGCTCGCCGACGGCGGCGCTCCGGCTGCAGGTCGTCAATGCCCGGCGAGCTGCTGCAGGTCGGGTCCGCGGAGGAGGCCGGGGATGGAGGTCAACCGTGTGGGATGCGGATGGAGGTCAATCTCAGAGGTCCGTGGGTGCTGGCCAGCTCGTTGGAGGGAGGAGGGTGATGGTGTGTTAACGGTAGAGTGTTTTATTACTTCCCAGCAACAGCACCAGAAGATCCGCTTGTTGACCGTGACAACACACGTTCGTTGGGAGACCCCAAGAGGAATGTATGATGTAGTGCAGCAGCAGTTTTCCCTTGAAATATGACCAAGGTTTATCGAACCAGGAGGACACGGAGGTTCTTCAGAAGGCTGTCAGCGGTGCAACTGACGTGGAACCTGCACACAACACAAGCAAACTATTTTGCCCCAACGAAACAGAGAGGTTGTCAATCTCTCCGGCTTGCTAAAAACAAAGGATTAAACGTATTATGTGGAAAACAGTAATGAGTGCAGAAAGTAATAGAGAACAAATGATTGCAGTTGGTGGTTTTATCAGTATGAGGAAATGGACCGGGGTCCACAGTTCACTAGTGGTGTCTCTCCATAAAAGATAACTAACATGTTGGGTAAACAAATTACAGCTGGGCAATTGACAAATAATGAGCGCATGACAATGCAATATATGACAAGATGATTATTATGAGATTTAATTGGGCATTGCAACAAAGTACATAGACTTGCTATCCAACGCATCTATGCCTAAATAATCCACCTTCCGGTTAGCATCCGCACCCCTTCCGGTATTGAGTTGCAAACAACAGATTATTGCATGAAGTAAAGTGTGTAATGTAAACAATGCAAATGACACGTAGATAATGCATCATCGTTTTATCCCTAGTGGCAACAGCACATCCATAAACTTAGTCGTTTCTGTCATCTCGAGCCCAGATTACTGGAGGCATGAACCCACTATCTAGCATAAATACTCCCTCTTGAAGTTACAAACATCTACTTGGCCAAAGCATCTACTATCAACGGAGAGAATGCAAGATCATAAACAACATAAATAGATAGATTGACAAACAACTTGCTCATAGTATCAATATTCATCGGATCCCAGCAAACACAACATGTAGCATTACAATAAGATGATCTTGATCATGTTGGGCAGCTCACAAGATCTAAACATGGAGGTACAAGGTGGAGAGACAACCATCTAGCTACTGCTATGGACCCGTAGTCCAAGGATGAACTACTCACGCATCACTCCGGAGGCAGGCATGGTGGTGTAGAGGCCTCCGGTGAGGATCTCCCCTCCGGCAGGGTGCCGGGAAGAGCTTCAGAACCCTCCTGATCTAGGGTTGACGACGGCGGCGGCGACGGAACTTTTCGTGGAATATGATCGGTGTTTTTAGGGTTTTCGGGACATCGGGAATATATAGGCGAAAGGGCGGCGTCGGGAGGCAACCGAGGCGGCCACGCCAGGGCTGGGCGCGGGCCCACCTCTGACCACGCCCAGGGTTGGCGTGGGCCCCTCGTGGCTCCTCGGCGTCTCCCCTTTTGGCTTCTGGAGTCTTCCGATGAGATATTTGCACACGTTGATTTTCGTCCAATTCCGAGAATATTTTGCGACTAGCTTTTCTGAAAGAGAAAAACAGCAGAATACATGAACTGGCACTTCGGCATCTTGTTAATAGGTTAGTCCCAGAAAATGCATAAAAATGCTATGAAGTGTAAATAAAACATGTAGCAATTGGTATAATAACAGCATGGAACATCAAAAATTATAGATACGTTCGAGACGTATCAAGCATCCCCAAGCTTAGTTCCTGCTCGTCCTCGAGTAGGTAAACGATAAAAACAACATAATTTTTGAAGTGAAATGCTACCAACATAATCTTGATCAAATAGTAATGCAAAGCACATGAACTGAATGAAGTGATCCAAGTCAATGGTCTATAGTTTGCTAACAAGTAAATAAGGAGTAAACAAAATGAATCATACAAGTGCAAACTTTCATGAATAATACTTTGGAGACAATGGAGCTATAAGAGTTTGCATAAAAGTTAGCTCACAAAGCAATAGATTCTAAATGAAAGTGTTTGACTAACACAAAGGAAGATTTAGTTTCAGCACTGGCTTCAACTTTAACATATTTATCTCACGGATATTGTCAAGGCAAAGCAATGCAATAAGTCAAACATATCATTATATAACAACTGTTGTACCAAGAGTTTGCATAAAAGTTAGCTCACAAAGCAATAGATTCTAAATGAAAGTGTTTGACTAACACAAAGGAAGATTTAGTTTCAGCACTGGCTTCAACTTTAACATATTTATCTCATGGATATTGTCAAGGCAAAGTAATGCAATAAGTCAAACATATCATTATATAACAACTGTTGTACCAAAGTTGACACTAGTGTTTGCTTGTGGAGATAGAAAGAAGTAGGAAAACTGACTCAACAATAAAGTAAAAGAAAGGCCCTTCGCAGAGGGAAGCAGGGATTAAATCATGTGCTAGAGCTTTTTAAGTTTTTGAAAGCATATAGAGAGTATAAAAATATATTTTGAGAGGTGTGTGTTAGTGGTCAACGAATCAGTAAATAGACAATACTTTAAGTCACAAGTTAACCAGACCTTACAAGAGCGGCTCCCATGAAGGACGTTATTTCTACCAGCGGGTAGATCATCCCTCGTTCTCTTTTGTTTACACACTTATGAACATTGCTTGACTGATTTCTCAGGGGCAAAAAGATGTGAAGAGAATTAATGGTTAAAGTTGTAATTAATTGGGACTGGGCACCCCGTTGCCAGCTCTTTTTGCAAAATTATTGGATAAGCGGATGTATATGCCACTAGTCCAGGTGTAAAGTCTGATCAACAAGTGAAATAAAGACCATCTACCACATCCTCATGAGCTTGTAAACAGTGACACAAAAAGGAGTTGTAACAGTTTTGAATATTTTAAAGGTAGCACATGAAAAATTTACTTGGAATGGCAGGAAAATACCACATAATAGGTAGTTATGGTGGACACAGATGGCATGGATTTTGGCTCAAGGGTTTTGGATGCACAAGCAGCATTCCCGCTTAGTACAGAGTTTAGGCTAGCAAGGTTATTTAAGCAAACACAGACTGTCAACCGGTACAGCAAGAACTCATATAAAAAACATGCTTGAAAAATTACAAGACTCCACATTGTCTTCCTTGTTAACCAAAACCTTTCACTAGAAAATATCTAGACTTTGGAACTACCAATGATACAAATCAAATATCAACAAGCTTTACAGTAGTTCTTCACTAATAGCCTTTACTTACATGATGCACAAGTCTAAACATTACTTACTTGGTAACTCAAAACAATTGACAAGTATCAAATTACTCAAGACAGTGATCTACAAGACTTATGTAAGCATTTTATACCACTACCACATGCATAGCATTTTCTGTTCCAACCAAACACCAATCAACTTATTTGAACAACTCTCCAAACAAATATAAGTGAAGCAAGAGAGTACTTTCTTCAAAAGAAACTAATAGCTCTGACAAGAGATATATGAAAACAGAGAGCTAGAAGCTTTAGCAGTAGCTAGACAAGAATACTCAACAAATATAAGTGAAGAACAAGAGTATTCCAATGAAAAAGCGGAGCGTGTCTCTCTCCCAAACAAGAGTGCTAGGATCCAACAAGTATAGAGCAGCAAACAAAACAAAAACAAACTGAAAACAAAAGCACACTGACGCTCCAAGAAAAGTACATATAATGTGAAGAAATAAAAATATAGTCTCACTAGAGATGACCTGATAGTTTGTTGATGAAGAAGGGGATGCCTTGGGCATCCCCAAGCTTAGACGCTTGAGTCTTCTTGAATATATTGGGGAGATCCATGGGAGCTTCCCCAAGCTTAAGCTTTTCACTCTTCTTGATCTTATAATATCATCCTCCTCTCTTAACACTTGAAAACTTCCTTCACACCAAAACTCAACATTTTTCTCATTAGCGGGTTAGTGCATCAAAACAAATAATCTCACTTGATTCTGTAAGGACACAAATTCATAAGCAATCATTTTCAAACATTAGCTACTGTTACTAGGCTTAAGTGATGCTCTTTCACCTTAAAAGAAACCACTCAACACTTGTAAAAGAGAGAATGCAAAACAAAGACAGAATCTGTCAAAACCAGAACAGTCCGTAAAGATGATTTTTTCGGGACACTTACGTCGCTCAAATCGAAAAACTTTAGTCGTACGAAAGTTGCGTACATATCTCAGGAACACGCACAAAATTGGCAGATTTTTTCAAATTTTCTGATTTTCTACGGCGAGAAACGGTGACGTTCCAGAAATCTGTTCCTGTGCAGTAATCCAAATATAGGTACCATCTTGTCATAAGAGACTTTTCTTGGCACAACAAAACAGCAAATAAAAGATACAAAGGAGTTTTTACAGAAGTAAACATGCTCCTTGACACAAAAAACAAAAATAACAGAAAGTAAAAACAATGGGTTGCCTCCCATAAGCGCTTCTCTTTAATGCCTTTTAGCTAGGCATGAAACATGAATCAAGTATTGTCAAGACCAAAAACATCAACATTATAACTTGCCCTAACAATAGTATCAAAAGGGTGTTTCATCCTTCTTCTAGGGAAGTGTTCCATACCTTTCCTGAGTGGGAATTGAAATTTTATATTCCCCTCTTTCATATCAATAACAGCACCAACAGTTCTAAGAAAAGGTCTTCCCAACACAATAGGACAAGAAGGATTGCATTCAATATCCAAAACCACAAAATCAACAGGGACAAGGTTATTGTTAACCATAATAAGAACATTATCAACTCTCCCCAAAGGTTTCTTCATAGAAGAATCAGCAAAGTGAACATCCAAATAACATTTTTCCAAAGGTGCAAGATCAAGGATATCATAAAGCTTTTTAGGCATAACAGAAATACTAGCACCAAGATCACACAAAGCATTGCAATCAAAATCATTCACTTTCATTTTAATGATGGGCTCCCAACCATCATCTAACTTCCTAGGGATAGAAGCTTCACGTTTTAATTTCTCTTCCCTAGCATGCATGAGAGCATTGATGATATGTTTAGTAAAAGCCATATTTATTTCACTAGCCTTAGGACTCTTAGCTAGCTTTTGCAAGAACATAATGACTTCAGTTATATTACAACCATCAAAATCAAAATTATTATCATCAAAGGTAATGGAACCATTATCTCCTACACTCCTAAAAATTTCAGCACTTTTATCAGGAGCAATTTTAGTGCTATCAGGCAGTTTAAAGCTTTTTGCAGCAGAAGTGGAGACATTTCCAACACCAATTATCTTTCCATTAACAGTAGGAGGTTTACTAGCACTTGAGGTATCAACATTTTCAGTAGTAAAAATAGTGCAAACTCTAGCCACACTATTCTGTTTAGCAATTTCAGCTTCTTTTTCCTCTCTTTCCCATCTATCATGCAACTCAGCTAGCATTCTTATATTGTTATCAATTTTAACTTGTATAGCATTGAGAGTTTTGCTCTCTTTAACATCATGAGGCAGCACCTTTATTTTTAAGAAATCAACATCATGAACAAGACTATCAACCTTAGCAGCAAGAATATCAATTTTTCCTAGCTTTTCCTCAACAGTTTTATTGAAAGTAGTTTGTGTGCTAATAAAATCCTTAAGCATAACTTCAAGATCAGAGGGCACACTCTTATTGTTGTTGTAGGAATTACCATAAGAATTACCATAAGCATTGCTACCATTAGAAGGATATGGCCTATAGTTGCTATTACCAAAATTATTCCTGTAGGCATTGTTGTTGAAGTTATTATTTTTAATGAAGTTCACATCAACATTCCCTTCTTGTGCAACCAATGAAGCTAAAGGAACATTATTTGGATCAATAGTAGCATGACCATTCGAAAGCATAGACATAATGGCATCAACCTTATCATTCAAAGAGGAGATCTCCTCAACAGAATTTACCTTCTTACCTGTTGGAGTTCTTTCGGTGTGCCATTCAGAATAGTTTACCATCATATCATCAAGAAGCTTTGTTGCAGCACCCAAAGTGATGGACATAAAGGTCCCTCCAGCAGCTGAATCCAATAAATTCCTTGAAGAAAAATTCAATCCTGCATAAAAGGTTTGAATAATCATCCAAGTAGTCAGTCCATGAGTGGGACAATTCTTAACCAATGATTTCATTCTTTCCCAAGCTTGGGCAACATGCTCATTATCAAATTGCTTAAAGTTCATAATGCCACTTCTCAAAGATATGATTTTAGCAGGAGGATAATATTTTCCAATGAAAGCATCTTTACACTTAGTCCAAGAATCAATACTATTTCTAGGCAAAGATAGCAACCATTCTTTAGCTCTTCCTCTCAAGGAGAAAGGAAATAATTTCAGTTTAATAATATCACCCTCTACCTCTTTATACTTTTGCATATCACATAGCTCAACAAAATTATTAAGGTGAGCAGCAGCATCATCAGTACTAACACCAGAAAATTGCTCTTTCATAACAAGATTTAACAGTGCAGGTTTAATTTCATAGAACTCTGCTGTGGTAGCAGGAGGAGCAATAGGTGTGCATATGAAATCATTGTTGTTTGTGCTAGTGAAGTCACACAACTTAGTGTTTTCAGGATTACTCATTTTAGCAAAATTAAAACAGAACAAGAAAATAACAAACCGAAATAAACTAAATGCAGGATTTTTTTTTTGTGTTTTTGGGTTTTAACAGCAAACAAGATAAAATAAAATAAACTAAGCAAGACAAAAACAAAGTAATGAGATTGGAAGTGTGAGACTCCCCTATCTGGAGATTCCAGTATCCCCGGCAACGGCGCCAGAAAAATGTCTTGATGGCGTGTTAACGGTAGAGTGTTTTATTACTTCCCAGCAACAGCACCAGAAGATCTGCTTGTTGACCGTGACAACACACGTTCGTTGGGAGACCCCAAGAGGAAGGTATGATGTAGTGCAGCAGCAGTTTTCCCTTGAAATATGACCAAGGTTTATCGAACCAGGAGGACACGGAGGTTCTTCAGAAGGTTGTCAGCGGCGCAACTGACGTGGAACCTGCACACAACACAAGCAAACTACTTTGCCCCAACGAAACAGAGAGGTTGTCAATCTCTCCGGCTTGCTGAAAACAAAGGATTAAACGTATTGTGTGGAAAACAGTAATGAGTGCAGAAAGTAACAGAGAACAAATGATTGCAGTTGGTGGTTTTATCAGTATGAGGAAATGGACCGGGGTCCACAGTTCACTAGTGGTGTCTCTCCATAAAAGATAACTAACATGTTGGGTAAACAAATTACAGCTGGGCAATTGACAAATAATGAGCGCATGACAATGCAATATATGACAAGATGATTATTATGAGATTTAATTGGGCATTACAACAAAGTACATAGACTTGCTATCCAACGCATCTATGCCTAAATAATCCACCTTCCGGTTAGCATCCGCACCCCTTCCGGTATTGAGTTGCAAACAACAGATTATTGCATGAAGTAAAGTGTGTAATGTAAACAATGCAAATGACACGTAGACAATGCATCATTGTTTTATCCCTAGTGGCAACAGCACATCCACAACCTTAGTCGTTTCTGTCATCTCGAGCCCAGATTACTGGAGGCATGAACCCACTATCTAGCATAAATACTCCCTCTTGGAGTTACAAGCATCTACTTGGCCAAAGCATCTACTAGCAACGGAGAGCATGCAAGATCATAAACAACATAAATAGATAGATTGATAAACAACTTGCTCATAGTATCAATATTCATCGGATCCCAGCAAACACAACATGTAGCATTACAATAAGATGATCTTGATCATGTTAGGCAGCTCACAAGATCTAAACATGGAGGTACAAGGTGGAGAGACAACCATCTAGCTACTGCTATGGACCCGTAGTCCAAGGATGAACTACTCACGCATCACTCCGGAGGCAGGCATGGCGGTGTAGAGGCCTCCGGTGAGGATCTCCCCTCCGGCAGGGTGCCGGGAAGAGCTTCAGAACCCTCCCGATCTAGGGTTGACGACGGCGGCGGCGACGGAACTTTTCGTGGAATATGATCGGTGTTTTTAGGGTTTTCGGGACATCGGGAATATATAGGCGAAAGGGCGGCGTCGGGAGGCAACCGAGGTGGCCACGCCAGGGCTGGGCGCGGGCCCACCTCTGACCGCGCCCAGGGTGGCGTGGGCCCTCGTGGCCCTCGGCGTTCCCCTTTTGGCTTCTGGAGTCTTCCGATGAGATATTTGCACACGTTGATTTTCGTCCAATTCCGAGAATATTTTGCGACTAGCTTTTCTGAAAGAGAAAAACAGCAGAAAACAGGAACTGGCACTTCGGCATCTTGTTAATAGGTTAGTCCCAGAAAATGCATAAAAATGTTATGAAGTGTAAATAAAACATGTAGCAATTGGTATAATAACAGCATGGAACATCAAAAATTATAGATACGTTTGAGACGTATCAGAGGGCGGCGCGGGACTGCTCCTTGCACAGCTCGCCGGAGGGAGGCGAGTGGGGGCGGCGGCGACATACTGTGCGGCGGAGCGGACGCTAGGCTGCGGCGCGGGCCCTGGCGGCGGTGCGGGCGACATGCACGGGAGATAGCAAGAAAGGAAAGAGAGGAAAGAATGAATTGGGAGTGAGGAGTGGGGCGGACGCGCCGAAAATTTTGGGGCCCACGCGGGATTATTTTCAGGATGACCTCGGCCAGACTGAGGTGCGAAGCTCGATTTCCACCTCGCAACCCCGCCAGGCTGAGGGCCGTTTTTCGTATCAGGTGGGCATGGCCGAGGGGGCTAACACATGCTACCAAACAACTGAAAAGTGGGTGGGGTGAGATTTTTTGAGTTGGACCGGGCTACCAAACACACCCTTAATTTGGTGTGCATGTTTGAACCTTTTTTAGACGAATTTCGTCAGATTGATCACACACGGTCGACCGTTTAAAATTCCTTTCAGCAGTAGCTTCACCTCACAATTTCACACAACTTTCATATTGTAAGTTTTTCGTTTCGATGGATGTAGTTGAAAAGATCTTATACTTTAGGCATGTATGCGTGCAGAGTGTGTTTTCTGTACGTGTGTTCTTCAGTTCGTTCTTGAGGTCTGTTTCCAACTTGTGTCATCTCCTTCCTTCTAATCAATGATACAAATATTGATACAAAGAGTGTGTTTTAGACTGTTTTTGTTCTACGTGTGTTTTTCAACCTCCGTATGGTTGTGTTGGCGTTGTGTCTGCGATGCTCCGCCACAATCTCCGTCGCCGCCACCGCACACTCCGTCGTCGGCGTCCAGCCGCCGCCATGTCGCGTCGTCGTCCATTGAGCTACGCCGTCGCCATGCCGCGTTGTCTCTGTCGACCTCCGCCGCCGTCATGGCGCGTCGTCTCCATCGAGCTCTGTCACCGTCATGTCGCGTCGTCGTCGCTCCATTGATATGCCACGTATAGTTATCCAAGGGTGGTGATGGATGGTAACTTCATGCATGTGAAGAAAGGTAAGAGTAATCAAGATTTGCATCCAACCAAACGATATGCAGAAGTTATGCTAGGCATGCGATGCATTATCCCAAACGGATCGTAGAAGCAGACCCAGAGGTTGATCTCGCCAGAGGAGGCCGTGCACAGCCTAGTCTGGCGTCAAACGCCCATGCAAACTAACAGGACGTACGGGAATGCATGCAGAAGCATCACGCAATTGTACTACGGTGCGACCAGAGCGTCACGTCGGGCTGGCCAGGTAGCCGTACTGCCCGTCACCGGAGCCGCTGGCAGTGGCCGGCTCGAACCCGAGCACCCTCGCGCGCTCCACGTAGGCGTGCTTCACGTTGGGCCGCTGGTACGCCAGCAGCCGCGCCACGCTGCGGCTCGCGTCGGCGCGGAACGGCCGGCCGGACCCCGCGAACCCGTCGAGCAGGTGCAGGTACGCCTCCAGGTCGTGGCAGCACGCCGGCCCCGCGTCCGGGCGCAGGCACGGCGAGTCACGGCTGTCCAGCCTCAGCTCCGCGCCCCCGCGTGCGCGTACCCCTCGGCGATCGTCGTCAGCCCCGGGACGCGCGTCACCACGTCGCCGGCGTTCACCACGCGCAGCACGTTCACCCCGCGCTCGCTCTGCAGCTGGTCCGCGAACGCGCGGTTTCCCGTCTTCGGGCCGCCGAAGGACACCACGGCGATGGGTGGCGGGCGATGGCCATCGGCAGCGGTACATGTACTCTCCGCGTCGGCGGCCAGGCACGTGCTGAGCTCGTCGGCGGCGAGGAGCGCCAAGGAAGCGCCGAGGCTGTGGCCCACCACCGTGATGCTGAGCTCCTCGCCCTTGTACACCTCCACAAGACGCCTCACTTCCTCCACAATGGCGTCCGACAGGCTGGGCACGTTGTCGCCGGCCGTCTTGTACAGACTCAGGAACCCCTTCGCCACCTTTGGCGCCTGTTTCTGCACCGGCATGCCGTCGTCGTCTGACAGCGGCACCAGGCTGGTGCGCAGGTTCTCGGCCCACTCAGGGCACGTGGCAGTGCCACGCAGCACGATCACGATGTCGCGGCGGCCCATGCGCCGGACCTCGCGCTCGTTGTCGCAGACGGCGACGTAGCCGACGAAGCTGGAGCGCTGCGTCAGCCACTTGGGTGCCGATTGCTGCTGCGCCCATGGCGGGATGGACAGGGACGAGGTGGCGAACAGGCTGCGGGTAGGCCGGTACGACCGATCAGGGAGCACGAGCGTGCGGTTCTGGCCATGGCCGTGCGACGCCGACGACGGCATGGAGTGGAACGCGGCGTAGGAGGCCTGCACGAAGTCGCCGTACCGGAGGACCTCGCGGCGGAGGTTCTGGTCGAGCGGGTCAACGAGGCCCTCCCACGCGCCCTCGCCGTGGTACCGTCGCCATTCGGCGGCGATGGAGCCCCTCGGCGACGGCCGCGGCGAGAGCGTGAGGAGCCGCTGCATCTGCGCCAGGCTACGCGGGGACATCTCTTCCGCTGCCGGCTTGCGCGTGAACGGCAGGAACGTGGACAGGTTGAGCGCGCTGAGGAGGCCTCCCGGGTGCTGCGGTCATCTTCAGTCGAAGCCTCGACTTCGTTCCGCGTCTCGGCGGCCGGTGTCTTCTTGGGCCGGAATGGGAGCGGGAGCGGGAGCGGCGGCGGGCGAACAAGCAGGCGGTCGAGGTTGGCGAGGTGCGTCCGCGTTTTGACAGAGCTGGGCCTGGCCGTCGCAGCGGTTGCCGTCGTGTTTGGGTTGAGCGGGGACGGTCGGCTGTGGCGGAGCGGGGCTGTGACAGCCGCGGCGGCGGACATGGCCGGATAACCCAACTCCTCTTCTACGTGGAGTAGTTGTCGATGGAGCGAGTGTGCAGTACAGAGCATGGCATGTGGTGGTTTATAGCTAAGCTGAAGGCGCGCGCGCACTAAAACGTGCAGCACGTGTTGCCGCGGCCCATGAGTGTCCTTGTCACGCGCTGAAATTTTGCTTCTTCAGGTCTAGTTTAGTTCAGCCAATCAATCATATTATTAGTTATCATTGCTGAGAAAAGTAATGATCCCAAAATATATTTACCGCGTGACCTTTCCAAAAGTCCAAAGCTTGAAGCTGACATAATGCCAAAACAATGGTGTTTGATCTCTTGTCGATCGACTTTGCCGTCCTGCACTGTTCTTTACTTGATTTCTTGGCCATAATTTAAGTCTGAGTATAGAGGTCGTAAACTATACTACTTGAGAGCCAGTAAATCCTTAACCTCTATTACAAAATGAAATGTAAGAACCCTTTGATCCTTCTCTGTAATTGGACATATTTCTCGTTCTTCTCTCAGGATTACAGAAAAGACACAACCATCTACACTATAATTAGCTGAAATCTGAATACTGAATCTTACCCTGCCAAGAGGCACTATTTCGCATCCTTCAGCCTTGCTCGTCACTAGAGTAACACGCAGTACTTACACTGTAGAGTTCCTACCACTCTATCAGATCAGTTGGAGCGTTAGTTGGCTCACAGTCAGAGGAGCTTCTCCGACCAGCCCAAGCCGCAATTTGGAGAGGGCTCGCCGAAAGCCTGAAACTGTTCACACCACGCGCGTAGTCAATACAACCGATCGGCAACGGCGGCAAGCATGCTGCATGCACGGCGCTGGCCAATTATATTCAAGGGCTTGGCTAGCATGCTGTATTTAATTCACACCGAATGATACTATTTGGACGGCAGCAAAAGTAGGTTAGGTTTCTTGTAACCTCACGTTCTGGTCCTTATGGTTGTGGAAAGTATGTATCCAGTGGCGAAGCAAGCTTATCAATAATGGTGCACAGAGTATACTAAATGTCACCTTATTACTCACGTTTCTCTTGATTTATTTGATGTATATTGCTCGATACATGAATTAAACATAGATCTACAAGCTGTTGCTAAAGCTAGAAATGGGTCTATAGAAATGGAACTCCTAGTAGGTCAAGGTAGGGCAGCCGACCTACCGCGATTTTTCACGAAAACATTCGTATGCACGGGTTTTTTGTGAAACAATTCTAGTGGTTGTACATAAAGAACAGACTTTGTATGAGAAAGTTATGTTTGTTTTAGTCAACACTGTACAAAACCGATTCCGAACCGGAAAGGAGGGGCTACGTCTAGTGTAATATGAAATCAACTCTTTCTCAATCTAACAAAATCCAACTCTAAACAAGTTTGTAGCTGGGGTGTTTAATTAGAACTTGAGAGTATTTTGGCAAGTTTATGAGGTGCCGAAACCAGCTTTGTGTATGACTGATTATGTTTGATGGTACTTTGGATTTGTAAATTTATTGATCTAAAAATCTAATTGTAAAGGTGAAGACATCAGGTCATTGCTGATCATTTTTATAGTCTGGACACCTCCTATGTTGCAAACTTCCAATGGACTATATTACCACTAATTTTGACCATCGCTTAAATGAGCTATGTTCAGAACTGTTTCGGGACTTCTCTTGTGTTGGTTTTTTTGTAGGTTTTTCCTTATGAAACTTGTCTTGCATTTAGAAAACTTTTGTCAGACGAATATTGTTCTTTGACAAGATGTCAAAGGTTTCTTTTACTGCCACCAAAATCAGGACGACATGTCGAACTCGTGACTCTATTATAGCCAGATACTCGGATGTTGCACCCAAGTTGTCAATAAGTTTTGTGGAAATATTGCTACTAATTTTAAACGTACTAGTACTAATTGCTTAGGGTTTCAAAAAGCCGAACTTGCCTCCTAGAAAAAACCCGACCAAGTCTAGATGCACATTACATTTGCACGTGCCATGACCTTGATCGTATAGAGGCATTGCTTTGCCAATTCAGAATACTCCTATGATGATGACCATGTGTATCAATGAACCAAAGCTAACTGCTATCATGAGATAAATATGATGTTTCCATTTTTACGGTACCTATTCTCATGCGATATCTTACTTTAGATAGAGCTAGAGCATGTTCCAAGTTTGAACTTCAATCCACTTCATTGATCACGATTACCTGTTATCCAAGAATTTGTAATGAGAGTTCGGAGGGAGTGAATTTTACGATATTTATAATTTTACTACTATGGAGAATTTAAACTTGCATATTCATGTTTAAAAATTATGTTGAATAATAATTTTTACATCTTACCATGGGGATGGGGGCCATTGCCCCCCCTCTCCGCATCCATGATTCTAATTAAATGGTCATATATGTTTCAGCAATGCTACATTTGCGGAGAGAATTTACAGGCTGATGTGGCATCCTGTGAATGGAGGGCGGACGGGCCCACCCGACTAAATTTCAAGGGGGAGAAAATGAGGTGAGGGAACGTTTGCGCGTAGGTTTCTTTCCGTAACAAAACGTCTATAAGTCTATCATTGTTGTATATGTTTTAACTATGTAATACCTAAGTTTTTGGTCTTCCCTGCTGTAAAAAAAGCACACCGTCTCGTGCACGGATGCAGCTTGAGTGACTTTGAAGCTCAAAGTCCAGCCGTGACTTTGGTGGCATCTCAGCCCTCCAAAGCAAATCCAACGGACACAAATAGATCTATTTGGCAAACTCGAAATTCAAAGTGCTTAGAATTTTTTTAAAAATATACAGTAATTCTTATATATTGCTTTATAAATTTTGGTAAAGTTTTGTCGAATTCCGAAATTCAAAAATACGGTTTTGTTCAAATTTTGGTGTGAAATTTAAAATGAGCTTTATTCATTAACCGTACGTCGGAATTATACATAACTTTCACAGAATGTATAATTCAACATATAATAATTACTGGAATTTTTTCAAAATTTTCAGTGCACTTCAGATTTTGAGATTTGATGATCCATCTTATTGTGTCCGTTGGATCTGCTTTGAAGGGCTAAGATGCCTCCAAAGTCACGGCTAGACTTTGACCTTTCAAAGTCATTGAAGCTGCATCCCACATGCACATGGTCGAGAACCCTACTCGCCCACACATGAATCTGATAAAATAGTGATATATGTTTTTGACTCCACGATACCTAAATTTTGGGTTTTTCTTAGCCACTGTATCTTATGTGTGGCTAGCTGAATAGAAGAACAGTACGAGGATGCAACTGCCTTGCTTCGTATGCCTCATCTAGAAAAGTTTACAACTATCGATAGTAATGGCTCATATTAAAATATTGGTTTGGTGGTAAAGACAATATTGTGAATTTAGGAATGATGAAAGAAATAGAGTCCTTCGGTATTCAGGGCTAATTTCCCATGTAATCTTGACACCTTGATATCTTAAGTTAGTGCTAATCACCCAGATTAGCAGAATGAAAACCAGAAGTAATTACAATTGATTTTTTAGTGACTCTCAGGGGTCATAACCGAAACAAAACTCTAAATTGTTTAGCAAAGAATTTTATGCTTACATATTTAAATTCTACACGACGTTGAGGGGAGAGTGAAATTCATAGTTGAAGTAGTCCTCTATGGCTCTATCCCATGTAACATGTAATGCTAGGATGCCAGCATTGCATTAGTGTATAGCAGCAGGCTAATCGAACAGGCCCATGGAGGACGACGTAGAGCTATGACACATAGGAATGGAAAAAAGGAAACAAGGACGACGGGGCCTTTTTCTTTTTTCGGGACGCGGGCTATCCACCGGTGTTTAGCTGAGCAATCAAGTGGCTGGGCTGGGCCAGATTAGGCATAAGCTCCTACAGTCCATTTCTTCATTTCTTTGTTTTGGGCTTCTATAAAAAAAAAGCTCTCTGTTTAGCCTTGCAAAAGAGCAGGTAACTAAATAAAGCAATCCAGTGCACTAGTAAGCTGCTAGAAGATCTACCTATGCAGTAAAAGGGACGTGTGCACGGTTGAAGTAATCCCTCTAGGCCACTAAAAGAAGAGATGCGACAAAAACGATGAGAGACTGAGCAGCATAGGGCTGCCGTTTTCGCACTGGATGACGGAGGAATCAACGAGTTTGCAGACTAGCTAGCTTATTAGTGAGCATCAGCTGCCCTAATTTGATTTCTCCCCCGAATTGCATGCATGCCGCCTGACGTTGCGAGGGCGCAAGACGATTGAACCGAGGCTGGTTGGCAATAGTCAAACCATCCTCGCACGTAGCGAGCAATGCTGTCTCTCGATGGATTGATGGGTCGATGATTCGTACGTTATCTGTCTGTGTTTGAGCTGCAAGTTGCAGAAGGCTGCATCGGCATATCACCCAAATTGCCGAAACATATATGTACATGCTACCATCATTATCATTGCAGTGGTAGTCTCGTACTCTTGCGTAATCCCCTACGTAATTCCATATACAGTTAAAAGAAGTTCTTCAGTGCTGGTACGGCTTTCACAACAGGATTTTTGTTTTTTCTAAAACCTGACAAAAACAAGCCTATCAACCCTGCCCCCCCCCCCCCCCCCCCCCCCCCCCGCGCTCCCGTGTCGTCCCCCAGGGCGACACCGGGGCGCCCCCTAGCGCGCCGCCACAAACTCGACCCTCGGCGCCCTCCTGCCGCCGCTGCCGCCGGCGAGGACCGCGGTGGCGGCGGGCCGCTACGCCAAAGGCGCCGGGGTGTGGTGGTTTGCGGCGGAGGCCCTCTGCGCGGCTGGGGCGGTGGCAGGGGTGCTCACCTGCGCGCGGCGGTCGGGGCGGCGCCCCCGGCGTGCGGTGGCGTCTGCCTCCCCTTCGTCGTTCACGTGAGAGGAGCTCCCGTCCTTGTGGTGGGTGGAGGCGGCGGGCCGTGGATCTGGGATCCCGCCCAGATCCGTTGCCGGATGGGCTTCGGCCGTCGGTGGCGCGGCGGGAGCGCAGAGCTGCTAGGGCTGTCGTTTTGGGGAGGTGGTGGTGTGGTGGTGGAGGTAGGTTGGCGTCCTCTGCCTTGTGGGCCGACGCCGCTGGGGCTGGTCACGGTGGGTGGCTGTGGTGCTTCTTTTAAAGATGGCGGCGGCGCGGTCTGCTGGAAGAGGGAAGCTTGGGTGGACCAGCGACCGGTGGAGTGCGAGCACGGTGCCGAGCGAAGGCTTGCTCTTGCCTTGGCCGGAGCCGACAGCGACGGCGCCCGCGGGTGTCGTCTCCTTCATGAAGGCGTTGTCGTGGTACTAAGCTCGCCTCCACCGTGTCCATGCTCCGGGGGGGGGGGGGGGGGGGGGGAAACCTTCAATTCGGGTTTCCGATCAGACGATATTGGCGGCTTGTCGTCATGTCCCTCCTGGGGGCATCGTTCTTGGAGTTGGACTCAGCTGGAGGGACCATTGGAGGGGTGGCGGTGGTGTTGTTGGTTTTCTCTGCGTGGTCACGACGTTCGAGCTCCTACGGAAGGGCCGGAAGCTCTCCTCTGAAGACGACTAATGGCCGGGCTAGTGCCGGGATGCCTCCCGGGTGTCAGACTCGGCTTCGCGATGCCCTTCGATTATGCTGTTGGTTGTTGTGTAAAACCTCGGCGGCGCATGGCCCTTCGTCTGGGTGTGGACTCGGCAATGTGTTGCTCTTCGGCTGCTCCAACACCATCATGGCTACTCTCGGCTGACTGAAGCTCTTCGTCTACGGCGGTGATGATCCATGTGCGCTAGCGTCCAACGCTAGTCGGGAGACGATGGGTGTCGAAGGCTCTCCCTGCGGGGTTGTTTGTTTAGTGTCATGTTCTGTTTCTTTGTTTCCCTCTGTAAATTCTGTAATAATTCGCCGGCATTTGTTCCGGTTTCCTCTTAATATAAAAGGGAGCAGTGCTCGCTGCTTTCCGTAAAAAAAAGGCAAACGTTTTAGCTCATCTCATTGGTTAATAAGAAGAGAATTGCAAAATGTATTAACGGAACCTGGGTGAAACAGACATACTCGCCGACCGTCATGAAACACGACCGTTGTTGTGAGGAGACATCTAGCCAACCTGGCTACCAATACAAGTTGCACACACCACCAGAACAAGGTTGTCGTCGAGGTTGCTCACCAATGTCGCCGCCATCGCTTCTCCACGAGCCAGCGACTCCGACTTCATCGAAAAATGGCCACCTAAAAAGTCCACGCCTCAACAGCCTCGTGAATCCCACGTCGGCTTATGACTATTCGCGCAGACGACTGGCGGTTTCGATTTTGACGACGAGATATGAAAGGGAGATGTGCGAAACTCGTGCCCAAGAAGACCTTCACTATCGGATTACCCATCACCAGGCATCATCACTCCTTGAACAACGCGACAACACCTCCGACTACACAGCACGGGACGCTTCACACGAAGGGCCCTCGGGCACACCGAACTGGAGCAGACTACCAAAGTCTTGAGCGTTGGTAAAATGCGAGTTAGTGACTGATGCGCACCTGCGGGACAAGTTGATAGAGTATAGCTATGTTCTTTCTATGAAGTTTACAAAATAAAAAAGAATAAATCGTCAGTGCTAATTCCATACTTAACCACAAAACAGAGAAGCCAAAAATATATGCCACGCAGGCAGGCCGTACCGGTTTCAGTTCAAGGTCAAGGCGCGTAGGTAGTGCCACTACCGTAGTGGTCACTGGTTTGGACGGTGCGACTAGACACGGCAGCCGTACTACGCAAGTAAAAGATGGGGAAATTGCGCGGACGTACGCGAATCGTTTCCAATGGACACGGTATATGCTTAAGCGTGTCGCCGGGTCGACAGCTACCCGACTTGCAATTACGTGCGTAGTTCAACAACACAGGGTAGCTCGGCTTTCAAAATAAATTAAAAAAAACAGGGTAACTCTGCTACATACCGCCCGCTAGTACTACTAGGCTGTCACCCGGGCCTCTCTGAGCTCCATGTAGCTCATTAATCAAAAATTCAAAACTGAACTTTTTAGTTAATAAAAACTGAAACAAAAATCCTACATTTAGATAATGTCAAGATCTACAACTGTGTAAATTTTCAATCGAATATTCGCATTTTTTATTTTGAAAGACAAATAAAAAAATTAAAATTTTAAAACTGTGTATTATTCACCCAGATTCACACATTTGTCATTTTTCAGCCTAAAATATAACAAATTTCGAGATAAAATTTTCCATAATCGTAGATCACATCAATATCCACATCTGGATTTTTTTCATAAATTTAAAAACTTAATGCAATTTCTGATTTTTCTAAAAGAACGAGCTACATGGAGCTCGGGTTCCTCAACCGGGGCATATCCATGTGTCTGTATGAGCATATTCCTTTAAATGTTTAGTTATTGCATAGTTACATTTTTTTCTCACCTGATATGCACGTTGATGTCACTGGATCAGTTCATCCAAGGAAGCTGCTCCTATAGTAGAGTGCGAAGACCTCGATCCACTCAATAAAGGGCATCTGGCCTCGGGGTCATCAGCGAGCCCCTCTCTCCGTCAGGTCAACCATGGGATTGCATTGAATGCCGTCTATGTACGCAAATGAACATGTGAGGAACTGAAAACGAGTCCTATTGTTCCCGATGAGTTTACGCTGGTTGATGCACCACGTGTGGGTCCATCAGCGTCGACAAAATTATTTACGGACGGTCGGACGGAGGCGATAGGGTGGTGAAGGCATTTGATTTAGATCTGACGGACCATACGGTTCAAGAGCGACTTGAAGTAGGAGTACCTAAGAAAAAAATTACTCACTCCATACCCAAGATGTTTCGTATATTTAAGTGTGGACTATACACGGATCGAAATCGCTGAATGTACACATTGAAATGCTGTTTCGATATATGCGATTCCAAAAAAAGTTAAAACATCTTATAATTTGGACCGGAGTACTAACCAATAGGTCATTTGATTAAAAAAAAAATCATACGAATTTTGGAATTTTTTGATACTTATGAATTTATCCCAGCATAAAAAAAATCGCTATGGAATTCTTAGGATTTTTCGCTAGAATTGCATGACACAATGTTTTAACAAGGTTCATGTGAATCTTGCACTAAAACATGTTTACATACATGTGTGCATAAAGTATGTAGAAAGTGTATTATATTTTGATACGGAGGGAGTAATATTTATTTATTTTGCTTGGAAAATATCACGCCTACTTGACACGAGAGGTTCAATATGGCTACGAGCTAAAGCTAGGTATTATTAAAAAAACATGTGTTTGAACTATTAAAACTTTTAAAAACTTTTCACAGATATACATATGTGTTCTCTTAATATATGTACAACATGTATTCAACACAAGTTTATCTTTTACACTACACAACAAAAGACAGAATTATGGTGTCAAAAGCAAACAATAGCTCTATTTTGATTCACTTATTTGTCTTTTTATAGACCATAGATGAAAAGATATTGTGGGCATGACACGAAAACTCACTTGTGCAAACAAAATTAGAGATAAGATAAAGAAAAAGGCAGGGCTCGCTTAGGGCACCTCCAACGGGCTGGCACAAACGGACCAGCACAGTCCTTTTTTGTCCGGACGGACAAATGAGGTGCTCCAACGGGCTGGCGCAAACGGATCTGTGTCCGGGCGGACACGAGATTTCGCCCCAAACGCGGCCCAACTTTGGTCCAGGTTTGGGGTGGGACGGACAGCCTCTCGGTCCGCTCCTTTGTCCTCCTTGTCCGCGTCGGGCCCAATGGCTAGCCACACATTCCCTCCCACCTCCCCGTCCCCTTTGCCTCCAGCGACGGCCGCCGCCGCCCTGGATCAGCCGCCTTCTTCTCCCTCCCCGGCCGCCCTCCACTTCTTCGCCCGTCCCGGCCGCCCTCGATTCCTCCTGCAGCCCGGCCGCCCTCGTCTCCTTCGCCTCGCCCTCTTCTCTGTCTCCGACTCAGCCGCCCTCCACTTCTTCGCCCGCCCCGGCCGCCCTCGATCCCTCCTGCAGCCCGGCCGCCCTCGCCTCCTTCGCCTCGCCTTCTTCTCTGTCTCCGACTCGGCCGCGAAGTCCACCGCCCCGAAGGTGCTCGACGAATTGACCGACCAAGGCAATGAACAATAGCTGTCCCTTCTTTGCATTTGGATGAGTAAAAATGGTGTAGCATGTTCTTATTGTTTCGTTCATGTAGATGGATAGCGATGATGGGTTCTTCTACCAGAACTTCAACGATACATCGGATGAATCTTCGGATGATGACAGCGATATCATGATGGCCGCGGCCACTCTCATCCACCAGTTCAACGAGGATGCACAGCCTCGGCATGTCGGCTCTGTCGTTGGGCGAGCACCCGCGTTGGATCGCGAGCGGGACAAAGGCCACCTCCAACTTTGGAAGGACTACTTCAACCCGGTGAAGACAACATATCCGGGCTCTGTCTTTCGTCGCCGTTTTCGTATGAGCCGGCCATTGTTCTTGCATCTGCTAGAAGGGGTGAGGGCATACGATACCAACTTCGAGGCGAGGCCAGATGCAACAGGTGCGTACGGCTTCTCCTCTTACCAAAAGTGCACTGCAGCTATCCGGATGCTTGCATATGGAGTGGCTGGCGATCTTGTTGATGAGTATCTGCGCATGAGCGAGAGCACTTGCTTGGAATCGATGTATCGTTTCTGCCAAGATGTGGTTCAGGTGTTTGGCAAGGAATACTTGAGGGAACCCAACTTTGAAGACACTGACCGCCTTCTGAAGATGAATGAGAGCAGGGGCTTCCCTGGGATGCTTGGATGCATAGATTGTATGCATTGGGAGTGGAAGAACTGTCCCTTTTCTTGGCAGGGACAATACCAGGGTCATGTCGGCGAATGCACGGTCATACTTGAGGCAGTGGCTTCCCAGGATCTTTGGATTTGGCACTCATTCTTCGGTATGGCCGGTTCCAACAATGATATCAATGTGCTGCATCGGTCAACGGTATTCGATAGGGTTGCCGAGGGCGAAGCTCCAAGTGTCAACTACTTGGTGAATGGGCATGAATACAACAAGGGGTATTATCTAGCTGATGGCATCTACCCTTCATGGCCAGTTTTTGTGAAGACCATCCGGAGACCCGACACCGAGATGACATGCAAATTTGCTCAACACCAAGAAGCCTGCCGGAAGGATGTAGAGCGAGCATTTGGTGTGCTCCAATCTCGTTTTGCCATTGTGCGGCATCCTGCTAGAACATGGAGCAAGGAGATGATGTGGGAGGTCATGACAGCTTGGGTGATCATGCACAATATGATCGTGGAGGATGAGCGAGATGACACGAAGCTATTCGATCAAGGATGGGAATTTCAGGGAGAGTTGGTTGAGCCGATCCCAGGGCCAGCGTCATTCCAGGAGTATCTGCATGTGCTTGACGAGATGACTGACAAGCTTACACACATCCAGCTCCCAAATGATTTGGTCGAGCATGTTTGAACTCACTTTGGAAATCAATAGTCCTGGCCTCGTTAATTTCATTGAATAAACTATTTATTTCAGTCCATGAACTTTTTATTGTAATAAACCGTTGTTATTTGTTATTGCGAACTACTATTTCATAAATTTGTGGACTATTTGATGAAAAACATGGCCAAAATCCGGATCGGTGTGCAAACATGCACCAGGCCGTTGGGGGCACCTCCACCCCAAACGGACAAAGGCCCAAAATGAATCCGCGGTCCGCCCCCAAACGGATCAAACCGGACCAATTTCGGTGTCCGTTTGCGTCAGCCCGTTGGAGGTGCCCTTATAAATAGAGGAGGGAGGAGGACGGTAGCAACTGCCGGTAAGTAGGCAGGGAGGAGAAGACAAAGCCACCCACCCACCCCACCGTGCTCCACAGTCTCCTCTGCTCCTCTCCTCTCCTGCAGCAGCCTCCAAAACATCCAACGTCCAATCCACTTCCAACAAGGTACCGCCACCGTGATCCCAAATCTTCCGTCAGCGACAGCGACCTCTCAACGCGCAGCTCGATCAGCAGGGGGAATGGAGGAGGAGGCCGGGAAGAAGGCGGTGCTCTTCAAACTGTTCGGCGTCGAGGTCCGCGGCGAGGAGGCGGCTGTGGCGGAGGAGGAAGATGAGCTGTTCGACCTTAAAAAGAGCTCCAGCATGCCCAACCTCGCCTCCATCGACCCGCTGCTGCCGGCCGGCGAGGCCAGCAACGACAAGGGCTACGCCTCCGACGACGGCGAGCTGGCGTCAACGCCACAGCTCAAGCGCCGCCGCCGCAAGGTGCACGAGCGCAAGAAAGGTACTAATTTGACCTCCGGTTCGATCAGGCGCGCACGCTCTCTTGTCCCCTCGTGCACAGCTCGACTGTTCCATTCAGTCGTGTGCTAATCACTGTGATTTACAGGTTAATTTGCCCCCTAGACTTGAACCAACTCTGCAATTATTGTGGTTGTTGGGCATAATCCGATTTCTTAATTACTTCCGATCTTCTGATTGAAATTTCTGTCCTTGATTCAGCAATCGAGCTTAATACCCTTGCAAAACAAAAACCCGAGCTAAATCTAGTACTATCACCTTTAGCATGCATCAGCCAAGTGGAGTGGTTGATGAATCTTACGATCCACACCTGAATAACATTTGATTACTCGTTCCATGTCACTTCCAACCATGAATCCTGCAGAAAGTGGTTGACTGAGATTCGTTTGATTATGCTCTTCAGGGATTCCATGGACGGAGGAGGAGCACAGGAAGTTCCTGGACGGTCTGAAGCTGCTGGGCAAAGGGGACTGGAGAGGCATCTCCAAGAACTTCGTGACCACCAGGACGGCCACGCAGGTGGCCAGCCACGCTCAGAAGTACTTCCTCCGGCAGACCAACCCCGGCAAGAAGAAGCGCCGTGCTAGCCTCTTCGATGTCGGCATCGTCGCCGGCCACACCTATGATGATCAGGTGCATATTTGTTCTGATACAACCGAATCAACTTACGCCTATTATTGCAATCCATCGGACCTTGCAGCTGATGCACTCTGGTTAATTTATTTCTGTTTCAGCTGCCAAGTCCTCACAGTCTTGGAACCAAGCCTGCTCCTGCTGAGGAGATACTTCATACTGACCGCGGCGACGTGCATGTATAATTCCTCAAATATGTCTACTTTATGTTCGTTTTATTTCCTGCTACAAGTCCAGGTAGAATCTGAACACTGAATACTGAACCTCATCTCAGGTACCAAACTATGCCGGATTCACCAGGGCCAACAACATGCAGGTAAAACCCTGTCCGTTAGAGACCATCTTATGATGTACTAGTAACAGTGTTGTGAGCAAAGCTTTATACGAACTGGTTCTTATGTCAGGTTGACGAACTATCCGACCGTATAAAGAAGAGATCAAAGTTTTCCGCCGGCATGTCGTTCACCGCCATGGCGGCCTCCGGGCTGGAGCTGGCGATGGCTTCATCTGGCAGCACCCTGGAGCTCAGCATCGCTCCTCCTCATCGCAGCACGGTCGGTGGCATCAAGGCGCTGTGATCTCCAGCTGCCGGACATGACCAACGAAAGAATCTGTACCAGCCTCATCAGCTGTTCTCGTTGGCATGCTAACTTCGTGTTCATCGATCGTGCGGTAGCTCTTCAGCTAGTTTATTATGGAGAGTACAATACGTATGTTCCTTTACATTTGTACAAGTTGTCGAACAGAAATCAGATAAAGCAGTTGTACTACTAGATTTGCTTGTAATGTGTTTTGTTCCATAAATTAATGAATTATTAATCCGGTGCTTGCGTGGAGAAATCGTCAAGGAGGTGTAGAAATCGGAATCGGGAGGGTCTCCGTCGTGTTGATTGAATCGCACAAGTGGGGTTGGTTTCTTGTTGCCATCTGAGGAGGCAGCAATGACAGGACGGGCTTCTTGCTTGTGTGGCTCTGAGCTTCCAATGCTTCAATAATTGGTCCCTGCCTGCATTTCTAGTTCAGGTCCACTCGATCCATCGTACGGCAAATCGTCCAAAACATCATCAACCGGGCGTGTTATGATCATGCTACCCTTCTCTTTTTCATTTGTGATACTAGCAGGCGAAAGTAAACAGGAACAGCTAAAGAAACTATGCATGATTCACGTTTTTCATTGTCAACGCATGCTTGCTATGTATGCCGGAGCTGTCGAGAATCGAGATGCATGAGTTCTCATAGGAATCGAGAAAATTGAAAACGAAAACGATGAAGCAGTGGGTGTGGATTTTGCGAGTGATGCTGCGGATGAGAAATCACATCATATGTACATGCCCTCTCGAAAGCATAGTCTGCCTCTACAGCAGCATCCAAGAGAGAAACCAAGGATGACGAATTGGTTGTGATCGATCGAATCAAGGATAGGATATACGCTAGGACGACGAGTGGTCCGAATCATTGAGCTCCTTTGTGGAGATGCACGCATTCGTGGCTCCCAACTGAGCCTCTATTGCTGTTGCTTAACTTTAATCGCCCTTTCTTTTCACCACCATTGCCGGTGGAAGGTCGTCGACAAGTTCGCAACCAAAGGTGGGGATAGATAAATAAATCAATGGCGGTAAGGATAACAAGATAGCAGCCGCCTTTCTCGGGATTGGGAGTTGTGATCTTTGACAAGTAGAAAACGATAATGTGGATTGTGGAGTCTTTCCAGCCAAACATAATGTGTTTCTTTGGAAGAGCCGACCTTTTGCATCTTGCGGCATCCAATCAACCCTTGGTATGCCATCGGTCGGTCGAATTATAAGTGATGCCGGCAAGCTGTTTTGTTTTATTTAATCTTGTTAGAACATCTCTAGCGGAGCCCGCAAAACGCGAACCCGCAAAACAGTTTTAAGGGTCGGAGAACGCGTGTTTTTTGGCTAAAAACGTGGCGCGGTGGAGCAGAAAGCGCAAAGCCGAATATCAAAACAGAATACTCCGCCGTGCCTCGTTCAGAAACTGTATATGCAAAACATGAACTAGGCATGAATATCATAAAAACTGAATAACAAATAAATAAGAACTAAATTATAAATATTCGTATTACAACAATAGTACACTATGAATCCTCATCAATAATTTATTACAATAAAAGTTTGAATCACACGAATTAAACAATAATTCAACACAAGAAACGTTGTAGAATAAAAATATTGTTTGAATCAAACATGGTTCAAATGAATTTAAAAAATTGCTACTGCCCATGCCGCTGCCAGACGTGTTCAACTAGGTCTTTCTGTAGCTGGGTGTGTTCGTCTGCATCCTCTATCTCACGGTAAGTCTGAAGAAAAGCTCTGATGCGATCTGGGTTTCTAGCAGGCTTCACGCGGCTACCAACATTGTCATAGGACAACTCCAAGTCCGAAAACACAACAAAATCGAGCGGAGATGGACTCACCGACAGATCGGCGGCGGCGGCGCAGATTTGGTCGGAAAGTGGTCTCCACGGGCGGGGCGAGCAGGAAACCGGCGGCAGGGGACGTCCGCGGCCGGGGGGTGTCGCGTGCGGCGGGGCGCCTGCAGATGCGGCCGGGAAAAGGGCGAATCGCAGGCGGCGGCGCTGGCGTCTGAGGCGGCGGCGAAATGGGGATGAAGCGCGTGGTGAATACTCCCTCCCGCCAACCGTTTTCACGTTATACAGGGCCCCCTCTGTTCGGCGGCGAAATCTGCGAATTTACCGTTCCGAGGGCCGGATTCACGGGCCCCCTTAAAAACTTTTACGGGTCGGTCAGTTTTGCAGGTTCTGTTCTCCACGTTTTTACGGGTTCAAATCCGCATCGGACGGTTATTTTGCGGGCTTCGGCCTTTTGCGGGCTCTGCTAGAGATGCTCTTAGTAAGAGGCGAGAGCACATCTTCATGCAAAGCACTGATCATCCAACTTCATTTGTTTATTGACAAAAAAAAATCCATACGAAAGAAACATCTACTCGGCTGCACAATAACACATTCAAATGCAACTGAGCACAGTATCAAATGCTTTAAGATGTCTGTATCAGATATGCCCTTGAGGCCTACTGAAGCAAATTCGAATCGCAACTTTCCATTCGAAGTGCTAGACAGAGGCAGCAAGCACAGAAATTCGACAACATTGCAAACACAGGTTGGAAGAAAATAGTACATATATACAGATTCAGCATGTAAGATTGTAAGGTTAGCACTTCGAGACGATTTCCATTTACTTTTGTAC
Source organism: Poa pratensis (assembly GCA_947311845.1). Classification (NCBI taxonomy): domain Eukaryota; kingdom Viridiplantae; phylum Streptophyta; class Magnoliopsida; order Poales; family Poaceae; genus Poa; species Poa pratensis. The sequence continues at coordinate 36,634,349 of CAMZMU010000065.1, forward strand.
ACGTAGCAGTCAACTTATTACAACACATATATACAGACCCGAGTAGGCGCACTCCTTCGTTGCTGCAGACTGGAGTCGAGTCTTCACCTTGCTTGTCCTTCTCTTTCATATGTACGGGCGCAAGACAAAAAGACACTGGGTAACACAGTCCATCAGGGACGAACCACGACGCCTTGACGTAAACAGGGGTGACCGCTCGCAGGCTGCTCTGCCTCAAGAGAGCAGCTCTCACTCCCCATGCTCTCGGCGAGTGCCTCCTTATCCTTCTGGGCACGGCACTGCAACCACAGGTATGAAAACCCTGCAAATGCTGCCTGGCTGGCGAACTGAACACGGTATACTAAGCTTATTTCCCACAAGCCACTGTCCATGTTAACTGCCAATGTATCCGCATTATACCCTTCTAGGTCTGATTCTGAGACCATCACGAATGTCTTCTCATCGAAAGTGATGAGGTTACGAGTGGCAAGGAATACCGGAGCTGGGGCTTAATGATTGGGTTGTCCAGGCAACTGAATTGACTAGTTTTCTTCACTCTCAGCTCGTAGAATTCCTGGACAGCCTACAAAATCATACAATAATGTTAATGATGGTTGATGATAGAAAGAATCTACCAGTAAAACACAATGTAGTCTTTAACTTCACACACTAGTAACTTCTTCATCTTACGATGCATAGTAGAAAATCCTAAGTATAAAACAGGGAGATAAATGTTGTAACCAATACAACCTCTGATTGTAAAGAATTTCCATATAACACATTTACCTTGGTTATCCATTAAGCAGAAGTTAAAAGTAAGGCTCCGGCCGAGATTTGGTCAGATTAAATTATTCGATATTGCCTGTAGGGCCTATGCTTTTGCCCTGGTAAGCAACTACTTTCCTTATATCCATAATATAATATACGCAGTCAGGGTTTTCCTGTCATTTTGATCTTTCCATGAAAAAAATATGGTGCATGGCAAAGAGTAGATCTGTCCAAAGTAACCTAGGAGTAGGTATATTGTTCCATTTGCAACTAGGGCATATTTTCCATTGGTCCAGCTGTAAGGCTTTGGAATCTTTGAAAAATACTTGCTTTCGAGTTCATAACAGTTTTGCGACAACTTACTTTCCATTGTGCTGAAGCCAATAAAACCCTTGGCCTGCATGAACGGACATGTTCAAAAGCTCCAGCAGGTGTCATTTGTTTGTATTGCACCTACAAGAACAGAGTCAATAGTCATCACTTTAAACTTATTCAGATTTTTTAAGGGAGGAGCATTAAAGTAAGATAAATAGTCTGGCATACCAAGTAACAAAGCACAACTGTGGTGCTACGTCCCCGTCCAGCTTTGCAGTGAACGTAAGTCAGTTTACCACAAGAAGCATTTCCTAAAAAAATTAAAGCAAGACGAATGAATTCATGTCCCAAAACACGGTAAATTCAAAACAAACTACAAGAGGATATGGACAGACATAGGGCCTAGCAACAGAAACTACTCAACAATTAAACTTGTTCATGTTTGGCATGCATTTTGATTGGTTATATATTTTCTGAACTTCAGGCCTGGTTATATATTTTGCCTCATGGGCCAGCTGGGCTCAGGCATGGATAGTGAAATGCTGGGGAGTTCCAGGCTCAGGACTACAACATGTCTATTTACTAGTAGCAAATGCTTTAAGAAGAAACAAGACGAGCATGCTTCTGTGGTACACAAAACCATGCAACAACAGATACGCTCTAAGTAGAACATAACAAAGAAATGAAGCATAAGGTGCTTACTATGAATGAAGTCAACAGCCTTGCATAGGTTGTCAAAAGATGGCGCATAAAGGTAGTCTCTAGTTGCTAGCACCAGGTTTTCAATCCCATGAGCCTGAAATCAAGAAGATCGTTAACTTATGTGGTACAGGCAGCTTAATACAATAGCATGTAGTTTGTCGAAAGAAATCAAAGGTAATGATTGCAGAAAGGGTCACTGACTCACTGTTACTAGATTTAAGTATTTAACACAGCAACTCACCAAGAAACAGATATGAGCAACATAAATCATTAAGTTAGTAGTATCTGTAAACTAAACCAGGCGTAGTGTGATTGGTAGACACATGATGCAAAACAAATTTAACTAACTTTTAGGGCACAAAACGCTAAAATACCAGCTCCAACAGATGCCCTATCACTATACACGCCCTAATTTTTTGCCTAGCGTGCTGAAAATATGCATCACCAAACCCATGCCCTAAAACACTATGCATCACGCGCGCGCAGCCCAACCGCCCGCTTCAGCTTTCAGTCCCCCTCCCACGCGTGACCGCCCCCCACTGCCGCCGGTGAAATCCTGGCCAAATCGAGCTCATATCTCCGCGACTCGCCTCCTCCGGTAGCTTGGGTCGCCGAGCAGATTCCGGCCTGCCACCGCCCTCCGCCGGTCTGCAGGGCCACGCCACCTGGGGAGCTTTGATTTGGTAGCCGGTAGCCGCACGGCCAGCACGCGACCCGACCTTGACTACTACCACGGGTGCGACCGTGATCCTCCACCGCGCGACTTCGAAGCTCCGGCCACTTACCGCGCTCCGTTGGCATAGCTGAGACCCTCCCGCTGTCCCTTGTCGTCTTTCCTTGGCCTCCGGCGCCCAGCGACCGTCGGATGCACCTCCCTCTCTACCCACCGTCGGATCTCATGTGGTGCCCTATTTTGCATCATCTGGAATTTCACTGCTGCCCTGTTTTACATCATCTGGAATAAGTGCCCTATATTTTGTGCCCTAAAACCCAAAAATAGTGCCCTAAGGAGATGCTCTAAGGACTGCAAGGAAGTGTTATATACCTTAGTATTTTCTTTTCATTTTGGGGGCCAGAGTCTAGGATGGCAACCAAGACCCTATGCCTATGAATAGCAAAATGTCAAACAACGGTATTCAGTACTTGTTTGCAGCCATCACACTACTGTCTTACAGGACTGATCCTTCAAACTCTAACCAGATCAACAGCGGATGCCTGGTTTCACTATGGTAAACAATTTGGTTTACACCTAGACCATATCATCAGACCAACAAAATATGCCGTGCCGTACATGGAATAAGGAATTTGGAAACAAGTGTACAATATACAATACACATCCCATGCACTTGAATACTTGATCAGTCAAATGCTAAATGATTTGGCAATTACCTCGTACAATGACTTGGGAACAAGCCTCTCATATGATTCGTTTAGTGTGACGACACCGCAAACTCCAAGCTTCTGTAGCCGCAAAACATCGCTCGGGAATGGAACCGCACCAAGCAGTACATGCTGATCCAACAAGAAAATTGTGAACAGTTAGAACAAAACAATCTGTGACTCTAAACTAATTAAAATCAACTCTGACGAAGAAGTAGCTTATACTACAATAAGACATGAACACATAAATAATACTTCCTCCGTCCGGAAATAGATGTCTTTGATTTATCCAAATTCGGATGTATATGTATACTAAAACATGTCTACATACATTCGAATCTAGACAAATCCAAGACATCCTTTTCCTGACGGAGGGAGTAGATTTTCTTAGAACCGCCAGCTAAAACATAGGCACACACACTCACACTACGACTAAACTCGAGCCACACAGCATCAAGATTGACTAAGTCCGCATTGGTGCCCCAGGATCGATGGGCAAGACACACAAGACATCAAACCTAGGTTATAATCCTAGTGGACTGAGGGTAAAACCACCCTCACTAACCAGCCTAATTGGTTCTCAATCATAATTAAAACACACAAGCTCACACGTGTCAATAGCTAAACAGAAAGATTACACGCTACTCTGCACGAGACCTGACTCTTAACAGCACAATCAGCGATCATAGCAGCCACTAGAAGCCACATTACAGAGCAAAGCACCCCTAGCCGACACAAGATGTAATAATCAACATATTTAAGCAGTGGGATCCCTGTCAAAAAAGAACACAACGTGAATCAAGAGGGAGAGAAAAGTTGCGAACCTCGTCGACCTGATCCCACCAGTGGAAGTGAGGCTCGCACTGGTTCCTCACGACGTTGTACACCAGCGTCGGGTAGAAGAGCATCCGCGCGCCGACGCCCACCGCCGCACGCTTCGCGTCGAAAGCCGCCCGCACGATCGACCTACCCGCACCCACTTCTTCCTCCCCCTCCTCCGCGGCGCCACCGTCGCCATCCTCGCCGCACAGCTTCTTCAGCTCCCACCCGTCGGCGCCGCCATGCTCCCGACGCAGCAGCAGCTCCCCTCCACCTCCTCCACCTCCGCCGGAAAGCTCCTCGAATCGCATCTCCGAAACCGATCCGATCGGAAAAATTCGACTCAACAAACAAAAATCCCCCAAAACAGGATTCTATCGAGAGGGGGGGAAAGCGAGAGCACGAATCGATCGGGCGCTGGCGGTAGAATCGAATTGGGTTCGCGATCCGGCAAGCTGAAGAAGAAATCCAAACCTATCGATCGCCCCCGGTCCTTCCTACCCTCCCCCCGCTTTTCCTAGTGCTCACGCCTCCTCCTCACCCCCACCTCCCCGAGACTCCAAACTGCCGTGACCCTAGCAGCGACCCGCACACGCCCCTCTTATGACCCCGTTGCGTGCCGCGCACTCACCGACATGTGGGCCCATATATCCTCCTTCGCGAGCTGACCTGTGGGTCAGGTTGGAGGATGCGGGGACGTGGACGAGTGGATATAACCTTTTCGGTCCCGGGTTTAACGGAGTGGGCGACGGCGTGGGTTGGGTTGGGGAACGGAACGTGGCGTGGGAATCGAGGCGGATCACGTGGCGGCTGGCGATATGTCGAGGTGGCTCGTCCCACGTGGACGGCGGGCGGTGCTCGGGGAGTTGGGATGGATCGGATCGGATCGGGAGAGAATCCGGTAAAGCGCTTGGTTCCATGCTTGGATACAAGTCAATCCATTGCTTCGTTTTGTTACGTTCATCCTCCTCCTCTGTTTACCTTTGTAGTACATGGGCGAGGACATGCAATGCACATGATCAACCGTAATGTTAACAACATGGCTTACTAATCTCTTCACCAAACAGGAAGCTTGGTACAAAATATTGTCCGTGATTTTATTTTTTGGTGCAAAGCGAGGAAGATACTGCAAACTGCAAATCCGTCTTCGGTGTGATCGCCGGTGATATACATTAACTAATAGCAATAACTATTATGCGTGGCTTCGTTAAGAGAAGAATGATATTACACCATTGAACATGCCTCAAAGAGAAGCAGGGTTTCCTTACATTGTACTCCCTCCGTTCCAATTTAATTGACTTGCTATTAACCAAATGTGGATGTATCTAGACATGTTACATGTCTAGATACATCCACATTTGGTTAATAGCAAGTCAATTAAATTGGAACGGATGGAGTACTACGTTACTGCTTATTTTTGCGTAAATTTGCATATTGATAAATTGAATGTAGAATTGATTAGTGATAAATAGATTTTTTTCCGTTTTACGGTTGTTGAAGAACCAAGTGCAAATTTTGAAATAAGATAGACAATAGTCGTTAGGATGATTATCTAGTTAGTTCATCGACATACTATCTCCGAAGTGAAAAAAAGATGATATAACTGAGACTTTTCATGACCATGACAAGGCATAAGTTTGATAAATAGTACCTTTGAGCTAAAGAACAAAGTAAGCCAGTTTTATGTGAAAATCAAGCTTCATGTGAATTGTAATTTGTTGACGAAACCATGGTGCTACTGTAAAATTGTCATTTTAAATCTGATAGGGCCCCTTTTAGAATTTGGCACAGGGCTCCTGATTTTGGTCCTAGTTGTGTGCTAGCTAGTCATAATGAGCCAATCTTGTGTTAAATACATTAGCTTCGCTGCATTCAAGCTTCTAGCTAGTAATAAATGATTCTGTTGGCTAGTAATGCAGAGGCTAGGTTATATTCCTCTTTTAAAAAAAGAGACTTAGTTTGCGACTGCTGTGTGATGCACTAAATTTGCTTTATAATCGATCGTCCATGAACGATATGGTCAAAACTGGACAAACTTGAAACGGTCAAAATTGCTACTCCATAGTCGTTGTGCTCTCTATATCAAGTCAATTTCTGTAGCACATTCTTGGAATCGCGAGAGCTATTTTTAATTAATTGGACATAGAGAGGAGCTCGACGTAAGAGCACGTCAAGTACAAGTATGTACGAGGCTGGCCAAATTCGACTCTTCTAGTGTGATCTGTGTATCTCGATCTAGGTAATAGAACCAATGTCGTCTTTCCCATCGCATCGGAGAGGTTATCCTGCATAGGAGCTTTGGCGCGGGGAGCTACTAGGTTGTGGTGAAGCTCAAAGTCAGGCCTCCTCGGCCTTACCGTGATAGAACCAGCACCAGCATGCGAGAGACATTGAAGAGACGCGGTTGTGGAAAGGGATCTTCTAGCAGCGGCCACAACGACTATGGCGGAAGGAAAATGACCGAGGCACTTGTGAAAGCCTTCTCTTATCCCTGTTTTGTCCTCTCTGTTGCACTTTGGGAAGTTCGCGGGCTTGAAATGGGGGACAAGATGAATGTCGTAGCCTTGTGCTCATCGCTTTTGCGAGGAAGGAGGAAGGTTATATTGTAGGATAGAATCCCGGCAACGCGAGAATCGGCAGGATAGAATCCCGGCTTTTGCGAGGAAGTTTTAATAAAAAGAGACCAACCAGGACAGAACACGGGCGGGCTGGGGGCACTCCATTTTTTATTAGAAAATAAATAACTACAGAAGGACATCTACTACAATTGAGAAAATGTAATACATGGGAGAAAAACTTGATCAAATCTAAGAGATTAGATTAACTTATAGAATTACTGCACTAGCCAACTAGACCAAAAGTCCGAACTGATGGAAAGGGCTAGGCAATATATTTATATTCAACACTCCCCCTCACGTCTAGTCTATTTTAGTCCTTAGCGTGGGAAAGGAGCGGGCCACAGGATCTTTTTTTCCTTTTTCTTTTTTAATCCGCGTGAGCGGGGTCTCGAACTCGAGACCTCTTTTGGCTCTGATACCATAGATTGATTGTTGAGTTCTGCATGAGGTCTAGCCTCCGCTTCTCGTATATTTATAGGTGACCAACAGTACAGGTACATGACACGGACAAGGACTCGTATACAAACCTATACGGTCTCAGACCGGTTTCTAACATAACTAATAGCAGTAACTATTATGCGTGGCTTCGTTAAGAAAAGAATGATATTACACCATTGAACGTACCCCACAAAGAAGTATGTTTTCCCTACATTGTACTACGTCACTGCTTAATTTGCTTTTAACCTAACTATGTACTATTAAACTTTCAAGTCATCTTAAAAACTCCGTAAACATTTACTACAAGTAGTAACATATTTCTCACATGGAGGTCTGGTTTTAGCTTAATGTCTGATAATCAATTTTTTCAACAGTTTTTAACAAAAAAAAACTTTACTTTCAATAAACTATGCTACTTTAATTTTAAAATGTCAAGCACATGATACTGACACTTCCCATAACTTTCTGCCTACAAATTCTTCAGAGTCCAGTCAGCACATGAGCTCATTTTAAATCTTGAGGAGTAGAATAACATAGCCACCACATTCTTTAAGTTCTAGCCGTTGCTAGATGTTTAGCCTTATTTTTCAAAAGGAAAAACTCCGTTATGACCTAGCACTGGTACCTGATGCTTGCGAAAGAAATTAGGGTAGAGTTGTTGTTTCAGAGTTCAGACGAAAGCCTTATCCACGGAGCAGTTTCAGCATGATGCCAGGATGACAAAGCCTGCAGGCCAAAACAGACACAGGCTTAGACAGTGATGCGTCAACCACGCACTAACCTTGGCGTGCTTCCAACAACCAAATCCAAGCTACTGAATTTCTCCTGGTGCGATAGTAATAGCTAGCACGGATCTCAGAACGTAATCACCAGGAACGCTAGAAAGCTACAACCTCCGATCCATATTAATAGGCTCAACTTTATCTAGATACGGATGTATCTAGTTAAGTGTTTAGACTAGATGCATCCGTATCTAGACAATGTTGAGTCCATTAATATGGATCGGAGGGAGTACTATTAATAGTACCAACCAAGGTTTTGGCTATAGGTTTGGGGTAAAAATACAGGAGATCGACGGCTGGTTGTAACCCGAATTGTACCGCCCATATAAAACGTCCAAATGACTTCTTTCAAATTTGTGCGAAATTTACCCAAATCGGATTCTTTCGCTGGTAAGTATATGTGTTAGGTCTGGTCATAGGACATGCCTTCCTTTTCCTTCTAGAAATGATGGATTTAGAGTATCTCGATGAAACCGGTAGGCGGGTTTTGTGATGAATCACTGAATCGGGTGCTTTCGGTAGCATGAAAAAGGCAGTTTGATCATAGCAACTACCAAATATATTACAACTTCATTGCAGTCAGCACAAATGGTTTAATTTGGACCACCCGTCCGAACGAAGGAACAGGATTCATTCGGCGAGATAAAAGAGGGGTGGCAGCATCAGATTCCACACTATCTGAAGCTGAGCTGAATGTTGCTGTAAAGTTAAGCTGAACTGAACTACTGAGCAAATAGAGAATACTACAGCTCGTCAGTTGCAGAAGAAGATACAGTGGTGGTAGCAGTCACTAGGCAAACCAATTGTGCCTAATTCTCAACCTAGAGATGGATCAGTCGATCCCATGATTGTACAAAAGAAAAACCAGCATGCCATCATATGGTCATGACATGAACACTGAACACAGTACACTCCTCTTCTTCACCTAGACGAATGTTTACAGGTGGTTCTTGAAAACTAGAATAATGTAGTATCTTATCTCTGAACATTATCTACTAGCTCACCGAAAACTTAATTATCAAAACCAAGCGCCGGCCGGAGATGATGGCTGGTCACCGGCGGCGAGTCGAGCTGAGCTACTTGCCGTGCTTGACGCCGCGGGGGCCCGCCGACTTCTTGATCGACTCGATCCTCTGCAGCCTGATTGACTCCCTGAACTTGGCGATGAACTCCTCCGCCTTCTTGTCCACCTCGTTCTCGTCCACCTCCGGCGTCGATGACTCCCTCGGCGAGTTTGTCTTCGTCGAGTACGCGCTGACACCGTCCTCGTCGCTGCTCTCGGTCTCGTCAGAGGAGACCGTTACTCTGCCCATGATCGGGTCGTTGCTCCCTCTCTCGTACTGGAACCTGGGGATCGATTGATACGCGTTGTATCCGTATGGCTCTTCTGATCCATGCGAATTATCCGGAGCATCACCGGCTTCCTCTTCGTCGGACAGTTCTTGGATTTGTGGTTGGGTTCCTTCTCTCGGCCTGACTGTTCTCACCGATTTACCAATTGATATCGACGACGACGAGGAGGAGCCGTCGAATGAGCTTCTTGGATTCGCAGGAGACGAGTTGGAGTAAGTAGAAGGACTGCTGAAGCTGCGCGAGTAGTGATCAGGATCTCCTCTGCCTCTGGTGCTGTGATCCTGCAGCTCCTCCTTGAAGCTCTTCACCGCCGTTGTCCGGCGCTCAGCCACAGGGTGGTAGCCGTGGACGAGGAATGGAGGTGGCGGCGGAGGCGGCGCCGGCGGTGCGGAGGACTTGTACGTGCTCCTCCGCTTCGGGATGGCGGTCTGCTCCTCGCTAGCCTTGACCAATGTCTCGTTGGACATGGACGACGCGGGCGACAGCCTCTTTGGTGACGGCGAGGGGCTGCTCGTTGGCGCGTCGAACCTCCTGGACCGTGACCGCCACGGGATCGGCGAAGGGAGCACAGTGTCCTGGGTTTTGCGCGGCCACGGGCGTGGCTCGGCGTTCCCGTATCCTGCCGTGCCGGAGTCCTGCTGCTTCAGGGTCCGGACGGGGAGCGACAGCGGCGCCTGCTGGGCGGCAGCGTGGCTCCGTCCACCGCCGTCCGTAGCCATCACCACCACCGGCTCCTCGGGGTGGTGCAGCGCGCTCCAAGACCGCGCCCTGCCACCGCCGGGGCTTTCCGGCACCCCGTCATCGCCATCATCGTCGAAAACGAGCTCGCCCTGGAGCATCCGCGAGACGTACCTCGCGTCCGTCTTCCCCGCCGCGGCGGCATCCTTCTCGCCGCCACCGACCCGCCCTCCACCGTCGTTCCTCCGGCTGAAGAGCCCGTACGACACCGCGATCCCGACGAGCAGCAGGTGTAGCAGCTCCCACACCTTGTCCAAGAACGCCTGCCCCCTGCCTCCCTCCCCTTCCCCCGCCGCTGGTGCCCGTGGCGACGGGAGGAGCGGGAGCAGCAGCACGCAGAGCGCGACCACGGCCGCCCTGAACGGGAAGCTCGCCAGCACCGACGCCGCCTGCACCACGGCCATCGCGCGAGAGGAGAAGGAAAGAAAAAGGGAGAGGAGGCAATGCGGCGACGCTCCCTTTAAGCTTTTTCGACCTCGGAGTTCCTCCTTTTGGCGCCAAATAAAGTTGCGAGCTCGTGGTGGTGGCGCATATGGATTAAATTCCCTTCACTCTCTTTGTGGCCACCGGCCTAGCTTACTGCTGCTGCCATGAGTTGAGTTGAGTTTGGAGATCGATCGAGATGGCATCTTTTGTTTTTTTTTCTTGTTTCTTCCTTGGTAGTTTGAGATTGAGATGGGTGTGTTACTTAGCAAGGAAGAGAGGAATTTGGACCTGGGAAAAGTGGGAGGAATTTCGTGTCTAGGGGAATCGGCGCTTCCATTAGCGAATCCACCAGCACAATGATGCCATGTACTGTACATTTCTTTCCACGAAAGTTTTAGGTTGCGAAGTTGTGGCACATTGGCAGGAGTGCAGGACCATGGTGCATGGTAGAAGGTGGAAATGCTAGTATGAACTCATCTTCGGATACGAAAACTTCTGTTCCAGTCAGTAGTGAAAACATGAGTTCGCTTATGCATGATCACGAAACTTTACACCCAAGATCAGTTTGAGGCCCAGTTAATTAATTTGCAATGTGATAAGATAACTCAAAATACTGATAAGATCGACCATACTTTGGTTAATTTAGAGGAGCTGTTGAAGAGTGGAGAGGGCATGCAAGGCCGGCCGGCGTGCTTAAGAAACGGGAGATTCTTCATCTTTTGGTAGGAGTACGCGAGCTTGTAGTAGCTTTTATTTTTCTTCTCGAGCTTTCGTGGCATCCATCCATCAATCCGGTCGTGTGTCGTGCATGTCCAAAGTTTTGCCTTTTCCCTTAGATCTCGCTGAGCATGAGATGCTCTTTTTTTCGCAAGGATTTCTTTTGCTAGGACGAGTGTCTTCTCCACTCTAATCCGGTCTAGATACGATTGTGCTGTTTTCTCTCACTTCCAGGCGCACCAATTTTGAACTTCAATTTTGCCAATTCACGAGGCAAAAGCTTTGCCTTTACTTGTTGTAATCGTACCACTACTCACTTTCGATTTAGTTCAAAAAAATAGGTACTACTTAGTTAATCATAACCAAACATAGACCTCTTGGTATCAGTTTGATATTATTATAGTGCTCAACTAAACATAGCAAACAATCCCGCTGATCTTGAAACAAGAACAACTCTTGCTTCAAGATCAGCCGAACTATATCTTTCGTTTACATAATTGTCCTTGTTGAATGGAGAAAAGTTGCCAAAGCGCAATGGGGTTCAAGCTGAATCTTTTACTCCGTTTTGCAGCAAACTTGAACAATCGTGTATTAGTAATCGTATCTTTGTCTAACACGTAAACATGAAAAAAAAGGCAACAACGCGAGAAATGTAGTACTCACAATGTCGCGAGGTTTTTATTTATGATAATAATCAAGGACACGATTCTAAAAAACGTAAACTAGCACATGGGATAGGCAAAATAAAATTAACGAGCAAATAAATTAACTAGCACATGGGACTATCTCCAGGGTGAAAACCCAAGATTTTTGATCAGGCGACGGCGCTTGTGCACTGTTTCCTTCTTAAAGGCGTTGCTTTTGGAGAACTTGGATATCAGGTGTTGTCTTGGTGGTGGTTACGCTGCTGCAAGGACTGGAACTCTGTAGCGGGACATTTCTTTTTTTTAGTTTCTTCTCCTTTTTGGTTGTGAGCATCTGTAATGCCATTAGGGTATTGCATTGGTGCAGAGGTTGGGTATAATTGATATCTCCGCGATACTAATATATACTCTTTATCTAAAAGATAAAGTTTGTGAGCAAAGGGAGCCCAGGTGGGATGGAGAGGGAGGATGGGGAGTTCGTCCGAGAGTGTTCTTTTGCCAAGATCAGCCACAGAGAGTGATGCCAAGAAACTTCTGACAGCTCTTAGGAAAGCATTTGCAAAAGTTATGTAAGGCATGTGTGAAAGGACATAGTCCGTTAATCTTGTTTTAATGTTTGATCACAACACTTGGAAGTATTTAACACACCGCTAAGTGTCTACAGGAAATATGACCATCTATATCGAAAGATACTAGTGGATCTCTCTCTATGCAAAAAGGGAAGAAAAGTGGATTGTCGGAAAGTCTAACATGAAGGGAGAAGATGCGCAGGGAGGCAACCGGCCTTCCAGCCGGCCAAAACCGGGCTCAAGGCCGGTTGGCTCGGGTGCCCTGCCGGCCCCCCAGCCGGTCTGAGCCGGCCCCAAGACCGGACCTCTCGGGTGCCCGACCGGCCCCCCAACCGGTCTGCGCCGGCCCCAAGGCTGGACCGCTCGGGTGCCCGGCCGGCCCCCCGGCCGGTTTAGGCCGGCGGTTTTGACTCGTGCCTCGGCCGGTTTCTCCAGCGACCAGGCCGGCTTCCCAGCCGGTTTAGACCGGCCCAGTGGCCGGTTTGCTCAGGAGGTGGTCCGGCCCTCCAGCCGGTTTAGGCCGGCCCCACGGCCGGCTCTCCTCTGCGCAGCGACGACTTACCCCTTCAACGGTCACTTATTGAAGGGGACTATAAATACCCTTTCACCTACCTTTGGACAAGCAGCTTGACCACATTGAAGAACACCATTAATTGCAAGCTCAAGATTTGATAGATCTCCCAATCCCTCCACCCAAACTCGTTGATACTTGGAGGATTGAAGGAGAAGCCCCGGATCTACATCTTCACCAAGCCGTTCTTCATTTCCCCCTCATTCACTTGAGGGACCCTTTGCTAGGATTTCCATTGGGAAAACCTAGCTTCTTATTGTACTCACTTGTTGTCTTTGTGACAGATTTGTAGCTGTTCGGGAGCCCCCAATCCTCTTGTGGGTTGTGCCCCGGATCGTTGTTGTAAGGGCTCCGGATTCCGCCTTGAAGGATTCCGATAGTGGAAGGTGAACCAAACCTTTGTGGTGCGGTTCATCGGAGAAGAAGGTGACGCCTTTGTGGCGGTTGAGTTTTGACCTTCGTGGTAGCTCACACCTCTCCAACGAGACGTACTCCCCTAAAAAGGAGGAACTCGGGATTACATCCGTGTCTCCGCGTGCTTTCACTTCGGTTACTTCTATCCTTGTTTACCGTCTTTACTTAGTGTACCTTGTTTAGTTGCTAGCTTGTCATATAGGTAAATTCACCATAGTTGCATATCTAGAGAATTTACCTTTTGTGTCAAGCCTAATTTAAAAAGTACTAAAATTGAAGTAGCACCTATTCACCCCCCCCCCTCTAGGTGTCATACGATCCTTTCAATTGGTATCAGAGCCTCGGCTCTCTTGTTGGGCTTAACCGCCTAAGAGAAGTATGACACGAAGTGAGGTGATCCCGCGAGGACCAAGCCACTACGGCATCCATGGCCGATCTCAAATTGATGGAGACATCTTTGAAATCGTCCATGGATACCAATTTGCCGAGATGCGTGACTTGATCAAGCAACTCGCAAGTGGCAAGGTTCCTAAGGAGACCACCCCACTAGAGGACTCCGCTACCTCCCATGACGGTGATACCGAGGAGGAAAAAGAGAAAGAAAGGGGTTGAAGATGAAGAAACCGACCCTAAGAAATCTTCCACATCTACCACCACTCCCGAAGGTGGGAAGCCGGAGTACCATGGGTTCCCTTTGTGTACTCTCCCGACCCACCTATCCATCATACTCGCATAAACCCTTTGGGTCCACCTCCTAAACTTAATGCATTGGCTTTTGCTACTTGGCAACACTTAATGAAATCTCATATCAACAGTTCCTCTATCGAGCTTTGGAGGATCATTCAAGAGGGATACAAGGCCGTGAATCCTAACAACTTGACAAGAAGAGAGGTGGCCGAGAAACAACTCAATGCTTCCGCTCTCCACATGATTGAACTTGCCGTTGGAGAAAGTGGTCTTCATCACATTCAAAATGTCTCCACCGCCAAAGAAGCTTGGGATTGCCTTGAGGTGTTCCTTGGAATGAAGCATGAAGAGGAATAGATTTGATGCTTGAACAATGAAGCCGAAGGCTTCTACATGCTTGATAGTGAAACTCATGAAGAGATGTATGCAAGACTCAAGACTCTTGCCCAAGCCTTTTTCAATGTTGGGGCAACCTATGTGGATGATGCTTGGATCAAGAGGAAGTATGTGAATGCACTCATGCCCTTCGAGCCCATTGACTTGAAGGCCCTTCAAGGAAAATTCAACTACCTTGAGATGACATCCAATGAAGTTATGCAAGAGATGCAAGCCTCCAAGGTTGCCACCAAGAATGCTCTAGACAACCGTGCTAGGGCCATGGGAATGAAGCAAGGTCCCTCTCTTGCTTTGAAGGCCAAGGTTGTGTGCCTTGATGAACATGATGAAGTTGAAGCATGCCCGAACAACCTTCCTCCCGATGATCTTGAACAAGCCCTCCATGGTCACATAGCTCTTGCAACAAGGACTTTTTGGCGTGACCCGGCCAAGGCAAAGGCTCAAGTTGATCATGCAAACAATCCAAGCGGGAAGAAGGAGTTTGCTAATAGGATAAAGACTTGCTACAATTGTCATAACAAGCATCACTTCATCAAAGATTGTCCATATGAGAATAGAGAGCAAAACGGTGGAAGGCTTGTCCTCAAGGGCCAATCAAACATGATACAAAAGAAGCCTTTTGTCAAGAGGAAGCCATTCTTCAAGAAAGCACCAAGAATTGTGTTGATGACTCAAGAAGAGTATCCTTCCGAGGATTCCGAAGAAGAAGAACCCACTCGTGAGGTGGCCGCTTTGGCCATTGTATCAACTCCACCTCCTTCTCTCTTCGAATCCCCCAATGAGAACCTCTCCATCAACACCGCTCGTTGCCTCATGGCTCACGTCACCGAGGTATCATCTTCTACTCCCAAGACTATGCATGAAATAGATGATAAAACTAGTCTTGTGATTAAGAAAGAACTTGTTGCTTCCGATACTATTGTGGCTAACTTGCAAGGTGAAACTAAGGCATATGTTGAGTCTCTCTTGAGACAACTTGATGCGGCCGAAGAAATCCTTGATGACAAGGGAAAATTGAGAGAGAGGATCTCTCACCATTGCATCCTTGAATGCCTCTCTTCAAGAAGAGAGTGAATATAGAACTTCTCTTGAGGAAAGAATTGAGTCTCTTGATGATAAAAATGATGAAATAATTGCTAAAATCATTAAGGATAGAGACCATGTCTTTGCTAAATATAAAGTGATTAAAAAGGAGAAAGCCGAGTTTGTGGTTGCTAATGCTAGACTCCTTGAGGATGTGGAGAAACTTAACAAGGCTCACAAGGCCTTGGAAAGTACCCACTCTCTTCTAGTCAAGTCTCATGAGCAACTTCAAACTCAACTTTCTAAATCTAACTCACCTAGCACTCTACTCCCTCTTGTGATCATGCAAATGTTATTGAGGAAAATGCTAGGTTGAAGGTTGAGCTTGCCAAGGCCACTAGTGCCAAGACCTCTATTCCTAAAGGTAAAGAAAAGGTTGTTGCTCAAATTTTTGAGCAAAAGCCACACAAAGGGAAGGAGGGCCTTGGTTATGTGGCCAAGGCAAAGAAGAAGAAGAGCAACACCAATGCCAAGCCCGCACAAGCCAAGACTTCCATTGCGGGTGGTAATGCCACTAGGGGCAAGACCACTCGTAGTGACTTTGCGGGGCATAACAATCCCAACTACATTCTTTATGTTGATTATTATGGGATGTTTATGCAAAATATGTTGGTCCTTATGATGGTTACATTGCTTATTCTATTTGGGTTCCTAAGACCCTTGTTGCTAACAAAAGAGGACCCATTGAGAAATGGGTACCTAAAACCAAGCAATGATTTCTTGTAGGACTATGCTTCCGGTGGGTCTAAATGGGTGGTTGATAGTGGATGCACTAGTCATATGACCGGAAGCAAGGAGATCATGACGGAGTTGGGACCAAATATAAATCAAGCATCCGTCTCCTATGGTGATAAATCAAAAGCGGAGGTAAAGGGTCTCGGCAAGGTGGTAGTTGCAAAGGATATCACCCTTGTAAATGTCATGCTTGTCGAGTCCCTCGGTTACAATCTTATGTCCGTTCGTGCACTTAATAAGATGAATTTTGATGTCCATTTTACTATTGATATGGTGGTACTCTTGAGGAGCAAGACTCTAAAGGTCATGTTCGTTGGGTATGTTGAAAATGAGTTGTTCGTGGTGGACTTTTCGGGGTCTACCAACACTCAAGCAATATGCCTATTCGGAAAGGCCGACGTGGGATGGTTGTGGCATCGCCGCTTGTCCCATGTCAACATGAGAACTTTGCAAAGTCTTCACAAGGGTGGCCACATTCTTGGACTAAAAGACAATGTTTCTTTTTCTAGAGATCGTCTTTGTAGGGCTTGTGTTGAAGGAAAGATGCATGATTCTCCCCATCCAAGCAAGACCATCATTTCATCAAAGAGGATATTGGAACTTCTTCATGTTGATCTCTTTGGTGCCGTGCCTCAACCAAGTCTTGGTGGGAAGAAATATTGTTTGGTGATTGTTGATGACTATTCAAGATTTACTTGGGTTTATTTCTTCAAGACGAAGGATGAGACCCAACAAGCCGTCATCGACTTTTCCAATGAAGTTCAACGCCAACACAATGTCCCTATATTGGTCATTAGGAGTGATAATGGCTCCGAGTTCAAGAACTACACCTTAAATGAGTTTCTTAGTGAAGAGGGGATTCGTCATCAATATTCCGCTGCATATACCCCTCAACAAAATGGTGTAGCCGAAAGGAAGAACCGGACTCTCATGGATATGGCAAGGTCTATGTTGGCGGAGTTTAAGTCTCCACTCTTTCTTATGGGCCGAGCTATCTCCACGGCGTGTCATTCATCAAACCGGCTATTCTTTCGAGTTGGCAAGAAGTTTACATCTTATGAGATGCTCACCGGCAACAAGCCCAATGTCTCCTACTACCGAGTATTTGGTTGTAAGTGTTTCTATAAGAACAAAAGTGTTCGTTTGTCTAAATTTGAATCTAAAGCTTTAGAGGGTGTTTTTGTTGGGTACGGTGCCGAATCTCACACCTATAGAGTCTATGACAAAACCGTTGGGAAAGTCATAGAATCTTGTGATGTGAGGTTCGATGAGAATGACGGCTCCCAAGTGGCGCAATTTCATGTTTGTGATGTAGATAATGAAGAGCCTCAAGATGCTATAAGAAGAATGGGCATTGGTTTCCATCGTCCCGTTGAGATTCATTACGAGTCTCCTCAAGCAAGTCCAAGCTCCATTCAAGTGGAGGCCTCTTCATCACAAGTTGAAACGGCGCCTATCATGGAAGCAAATGATGCACCACCCCAAGAACAAGTTCAAGACCCTCCTCATGTTGACCAAGTTGCTATGCAAGAACCAAGTTCTCCTATTGTTGATGCTAGCCAAGGTCATGACCAAGATCAACCCTCTCCTTCCATTGTTGAAGATGTGCTTCAAGATGATCAAGGTCAACATTCCGGTCAAGACGGGGACTCAAATGATCAAGAGATACCTCCAAGATGCAATAGAGATATCGAAGCCCGTCGTAAAGCAAGAGTTGAAAAGACTTTAAAATAAAGAGTCACCGTCTAGAAAACATCCTTGGTGACCACAAGAGAGGTGTTACCACAAGAAGGCAATTGGCAAGCTTTAGTGAACATCAAGCTCATATTTCCATGGTGGAACCAAAGAAAGTGTTTGAAGCTCTTGAAGATCCGGATTGGTTAGAAGCTATGCATGATGAACTCAATAACTTCAAGCGCAACAAAGTGTGGAATCTAGTTGAGAAGCCAAAAGATTGCCGCAATGTTATAGGCACAAAGTGGATATTCAAGAACAAGCAAGATGAGTGGAATGGTTGTGAGAACAAGGCAAGATTGGTTGCACAAGGGTACTCTCAAGTTGAAGGCATTGATTTTGGAGAGACTTATGCACCCGTGGCTCGCCTTGAGTCCATCCGTATCCTTCTTGCATATGCATCACATCATAACTTTAAATTGCAACAAATGGATGTGAAAAGTGCCTTTCTTAATGGTCCTTTAAAGGAGTTGGTATATGTTAAGCAACCACCGGGTTTCGAGGACCCTAAATTCCCTAACCATGTCTACAAGCTTGATAAGGCGCTCTATGGTCTCAAACAAGCACCTCGTGCTTGGTATGAGCACCTAAGAGAGCTATTGCTAGACCGTGGATTTGAATTGGGGCAAATCGATCCCACCTCTTTACCAAGAGGGTTAAAGGGGAGCTTTTCATATGCCAACTTTATGTTGATGATATTATATTTGGCTCATCTAACAAAGCTTTCAATGATGAATTTTCAAAGCTTATGACCGATAGGTTCGAGATGTCTATGATGGGCGAATTGAAGTTCTTTCTCGGTTTTGAGATCAAGCAATTGAATGAAGGGACTTTCATCTCTCAAACCAAATATACCCAAGACATGCTCAAGAGGTTCAATATGCACAATGCTAAGGGAAGCGGTTTCCCATGGACACCAAATGCCATCTTGAACTTAACCAGACGGTATCGATGTTGATCAAAAACTTTATCGCTCTATGATTGGTTCTTTGCTTTATCTTTGTGCATCTAGACCCGATATTGTGTTGAGTGTAGGGGTGTGTGCAAGGTATCAAGCCGCTCCTAAAGAAAGCCACATGGTGGCGGTCAATAGAATCCTTCGATATTTGGTTGATACCCCAAGGTTTGGTTTGTGGTACCCAAAGGGCACTAATTTCTCTCTTGCCGGGTACACGGATTCGGATTGGGCCGGTTGCAAGGATGATAGGAAATCAACTTCCGGGGCATGCCAATTTCTTGGTAGGTCCTTGGTGAGTTGGTCTTCTAAGAAGCAAAATTGCATATCTCTCCTCCGCCGAAGCCGAGTATGTGGCGGCCGCTAGTGCATGCACTCAATTGTTATGGATGAGGCAAACTTTAAAGGAATACGGTGTCAATTGTGACAAAGTGCCTCTTTTGTGTGACAATGAAAGTGCTATCAAGATTGGCCACAATCCGGTGCAACACTCAAGAACGAAGCATATTGAGATTCGTCATCATTTTATTCGGGATCATATTGCTCGTGGTGATATTGAGCTTGGCTATATTCCAACCAAAGATCAACTTGCCGACATATTCACGAAGCCACTTGATGAAGCAAGATTCACCTTTTGAGGCATGAGCTAAATATCGTGGATTCTAGGAGCTTGACTTGACCATCTTGCATACACACCTATGTTTTGACTATGTATTTGGTTTAGGTGTAGGCATGGACATAGGGGGAGTGCGGTCCTAATCCATTGGACTATCCCTCCCCCCATTATGCCGACATTAAGAACTCATTTGCTTCTCTATATTCGTTTCTATGAATTGTGAGCTTAAATGACGAGTAGTGGCCGTGAACCCAAGATATATCTTCGCGGTGTCACACCACATACTCATATGGTGGCCTAGGCCACCGCCCTCTTCTCCTTGAAGAGTTGGTTCTTCCGTGAGTTTTTGATGCATATTCGTTGTTTATCATCTTTTGAATCATCCAATGTTGCCTTTTTGGAGTTTTTATTTTCATTGGATGTGTGAAGTTTTTCTCATGTTTTGCATCTCCCCGGAGTACTCAAAGGTTGCTCAATGGATTTCTTGAAGATGGATTTCTCAGCAGTGGTATTCTTGAAGATGCAAGGTGTTCGGAAGCTCAAGCTTGTCAAAGATCTGAAGGAGGAAGAGGTCCGGAGTCGTTTCAGCGCTCAGGCCCAGGCTGGCCTCCAAACCGGCCCAGACCGGCTCCAGGGCTGGTTCCCTCGGGCCATCGGCCGGCCTCTCGCCCGGCTTGGCCGGCTCCTCAGCCGGTTTCCTCGGGCCCCCTCCCGGTCGCCTGCCCGGCCTCAACCGGCCCCAGGTCCGGTTGGCTCGGGTCCCCGCCCGGTTGCCCGCCCGGTTGAAACCGGATCCAGGACCGGTTCGGCGCCTCTTCATCTCGCGCAGGGACACGGGGATGCGTCCTCAACGGTTATTCTTCTTCCCCACCCCGTGCACCTCTCCATGGCTCTCCCCTCCCTCACCTCGAGCTCCTCCACCTCCCCCACACATTGAGCCTCTCCCTACTCCTTTCTCTCCACGGATCTGAAGCAACTCCCCCGATCTTCCACCCCATCCATATAGTTTCTCCATTGGTGGTTGATTTGGGGTGTTCTCCTCCATTGTTGGTGCTTTTCGGAGCTCCTCTCAAGCTTGAAGATGAAGGAGTGGGATGATGATTTTGAGGAGGTGCCTCAGTCCAGCAGGGCTGGCAAGAGCAAGAGCAAGACCTTTGATGGGCTGGACAACATTGTTGATGATGATGATTTCCTAGCTGATTCCTCCTCCATGCCCAAGGCCAAGAAACTCAAGAAGGTTGCTGCAATCAAGAAGACCACGGCCAGGCATGCTCCCAAGGTTGTGCAGTCGAAGCCAAAGAAAGGTAAACAGCCTCGTGAGAATCCCGATGAACCAGTTCATGAAACTTGGGTAGGTGTGAAACCTAGTGTGTTCAAGAAAGCTCGCTTGCAGTTCAATCCTTATGAGTTTGATGAGTCCACATGCCTAGATGATCATAGATTCTATTGCAAGATGCATCAGCAAATGTTTCATGAACGCTTAGCAGTCCAAAAGAATAATCATGTTGCTGTGGATTATTACAACCTTTCTTAAGCTAGAGAACTTTGGCCTGTTGTGATGGATGTTATGGATTATCATCAGATTTCTAAGCTCATGACAGTTGGCACCCCATATTCTCCTGAGTTAATTCAGTAATTTTATGCTACTATTGTTTTCACCAAAGTGCGTGGTAAGAGGACTATGACCTGGATGAGTGCAGATACTCAGTGTTCCTCTTCCTTGGCTGATTTTGGAGCACTGTTTGGTCTTGAGGAACTGCCCTTCTGCCCATTGTATGTTCGTCTTCATCTTCAGAAGCTTATTCCAGCTGAGGTCGGGATCCGTCATTGCTACCCTCCTGGGGCAGGGCTTCGTGAAAAAATTCCCAGTGTTATTCATATGTATCATTTTTGGAGAATTGTTTTCACCATTCTGAGGAACTGCCTTGCCTGCAAGTTTGGAGAGAAGACTCTTGTTCGTGAACGGATGAGTAATTACCTTCATCACATCTATGATCTTTATCTCAGGAAGAAGCGAATTGATGTGCTTGATTATCTTTGGGAAGAGATGCAGATTGTGGTTGGCAAGTGCAGGGTTCCCATTTATTGTCCACTCCTGCAGACTCTCATCAACACCAAGTTGCCTAAAGAAGTTGTCAAGAAGTATGTGCTGGTTCACCCTCCACTTGTTGCTTTCCGTGCTATTCCCGAGGGTGCTACTGTTTTTCCGCCTCCTAGTGATGCTCCGGCAGATGATGATGATTCTCAGCACAAGGGTGGTCTTGTTGAAGCACTCAAGAGGATGAACTGCTTCTTTGCTCACAAGAAGAAATCTGAATACAAGTCTTACAAGAAGCAGAAAGCTTCCAGCCGCCATCAGCGTGCCATCATGGATAAACTCGGTGTTACCTATTCATCCAGCTCCGCTGAAGTTTCTGAGAACACCTATATGGCCTAGCACCCGTACACTTACTGGTTTGGTGATGATGCCTCCTCTCTTGCTCCATATTGGCAGGGTGGCGACCCTGGTCAGTCTAGCTCCGGTCCCGCTGCTCATGATGCTGAGATTGCTGCTGAGGATGATGAGGATGATGATGAGGAGGACGAAGAGTATGATGAAGATGAGTGATCATGGGCTTTCACATCACTTTTTCCCTTTTTGGTGTCTTGATGCCAAAGGGGGAGAGAGATCTCCGGGATTTGCATTGCATTGCATTCATTTGCGCTTTCGTATTTCCCGTTTTCATTTGCATCGAACTTGTTTTAAGTTTTTAAGTGAACTCTATTTGTGGTGTACTATGGAACTTATGTCATGGTTATTGTAAGGATATTATGGGCCTCCTCTATGTTATTGTAAGGACTTCCCCGGTTTATCTTCTATTATTTTGGAGTCCATTACAAGGTGATTGTATTCCAAGACTATATCTATTTGAAGCCTATGGTGAGAAATTTGCTCTACTATATGATGTCTATGGTGAGAATTATCGCATATCCCTTGCTCACATAGTCTATATATTGTGCTTGCTTCATGATTCTCGTTTGAGCATATATTCTTGTTTACCTTGTTGGCTTATAAGTTCAAGGGGGAGCTTCCCTCAAAAACTTTGCCATGCTTAAATGAGTTATCCTTTTTGCAAATCCTTGTGTTGTCATCAAACATCAAAAAGGGGGAGATTGAAAGGACATAGTCCGTTAATCTTGTTTTAATGTTTGATCAAACACTTGGAAGTATTTAACACACCGCTAAGTGTCTACAGGAAATATGACCATCTATATCGAAAGATACTAGTGGATCTCTCTCTATGCAAAAAGGGAAGAAAAGTGGATTGTCGGAAAGTCTAACGTGAAGGGAGAAGATGTGCAGGGAGGCAACCGGCCTCCCAGCCGGCCAAAACCGGGCTAAAGGCCGGTTGGCTCGGGTGCCCTGCCGGCCCCCAGCCGGTCTGAGCCGGCCCCAAGACCGGACCTCTCGGGTGCCCGGCCGGCCCCCCGGCCGGTCTGTGCCAGCCCCAAGGCCGGACCGCTCGGGTGCCCGGCCGGCCCCAAGGCCGGTTTTGACTCGTGCCTTGGCCGGTTTCTCCAGCGACCAGGCCGGCTTCCCAGCCGGTTTAGACCGGCCCAGTGGCCGGTTTGCTCGGGAGGTGGTCCGGCCCTCCATCCGGTTTAGGCCGGCCCCACGGCCGGCTCTCCTCTGCACAGCGACGACTTACCCCTTCAACGGTCACTTATTGAAGGGGACTATAAATACCCTTTCACCTACCTTTGGACAAGCAGCTTGACCACATTGAAGAACACCATTAATTGCAAGCTCAAGATTTGATAGATCTCCCAATCCCTCCACCCAAACTAGTTGATACTTGGAGGATTGAAGGAGAAGCCCCGGATCTACATCTTCACCAAGCCGTTCTTCATTTCCCCCTCATTCACTTGAGGGACCCTTTGCTAGGATTTCCATTGGGAAAACCTAGCTTCTTATTGTACTCAGTTGTTGTCTTTGTGACAGATTTGTAGCTGTTCGGGAGCCCCCAATCCTCTTGTGGGTTGTGCCCGGATCGTTGTTGTAAGGGCTCCGGATTCCGCCTTGAAGGATTCCGCTAGTGGAAGGTGAACCAAACCTTTGTGGTGCGGTTCATCGGAGAATAAGGTGACGCCTTTGTGGCGGTTGAGTTTTGACCTTCGTGGTAGCTCACACCTCTCCAACGAGACGTACTCCCCTAAAAAGGAGGAACTCGGGATTACATCCTTGTCTCCGCGTGCTTTCACTTCGGTTACTTCTATCCTTGTTTACCATCTTTACTTAGTGTACCTTGCTTAGTTGCTAGCTTGTCATATAGGTAAATTCACCATAGTTGCATATCTAGAGAATTTACCTTTTGTGTCAAGCCTAAATTTAAAAAGTACTAAAATTGAAGTAGCATCTATTCACCCCCCCCCCCCCCCTCTAGGTGTCATACAATCCTTTCAATGTGTCTCTTCCTTTCCGTATACCTTCCATGCCTAAAAAAGTCCATATTTGATACTGGAAAATTTTAGCTGGGAGACGAGGAGCTGAGATCAAGACTGAATAGAGTATGCAGAGAGTGAAGTCTTGAGTTACATTTATTTGGATACAAAAAGACGACGAGATCACGCGAGAGAGATGGGTACATGGGACGCGGACTTTTGGCACATGGAGGCTAGCGAGGATAGAATCTGAACTATATATGTTTCGGTTACACAATTGTCCTTTCTGAAAGGAGAAAAGTTGCCAAAGCCCAATGGTGTTCAAGCTGAATCTTTTACTCTGTTTTGCAGCAAACTTGAACAATCGTGTATTAGTAATCGGATCTTTGCCTAAAACGTAAGCACACACTTACACTATTTTGACAGAAAAAGGCAACAACACGAGAAATGTAGTACTCACAATGTCGTGATGTTTTTCCTTATGATAATAATCAAGTATACGATTCTAATAAACATGAACTAGCTAGCACATGGGATAGGCAAAACAAAACTAACGAGCAAATAAAAATTGTGTGCGAAGGGAGCACTCGTGGAATGGAGAGGGAGGATGGGGAGTCCGTCCGAGAGTGTTCTTTTGCCAAGATCAGCTACAGAGAGTGATGCCAAGAAACTTCTCGCAGTTCTTAGGAAAGCATTTGCAAAAGGTTATGTAAGACATGTTATCTCTTCCTTCCCTCTCGCCGGCGAGAGGGTTCCCGTCCTTTGTTTAGGGTTTTCTAGTGTCTTCTTTGAGATGGTGAGTCAACGACTACATCTTGATGTCATAATAAGGTCCTCCCCATCCTATCCTCACTCTGGTGGTGCGTCTAGTACCAACGGATGGCGCGTGGAGGCGTGTGTCCGACGGATCTTTTGAGATCTAGTCTGTTCTCGTGTTCGTCCGTGTGCAGGTCTGCCTCTTTCGATCTACGATTGTCGTCATTGGCGATGGTAACTTCTATGCTGCGCTGGTCCCTCGGGTCTTAGCAAGACAATTTCCCGTCTGTCAACTACGACAAACTTTAGCCGGCTCCAGTAAGGGAGGGGTGCTTCAGTGTTTGTAGTCGTCGCTAGGTGGCCCAAAAACCTATTTGTAATTTATATTACTTTTGGGATTCTTTATACCGCTGTTGATGATTAATATTTTGTTTGGCCTTTTAAAAAATAAAACATATTGGTGAAGTTTAGATGGGAGACGAGGAGCTGAGATCAAGACTGAATATAGTATGCAGTTACATTTGTTTGTGCACAAAGAGATGACGAGATCACGAGAGAGAGGGAGGGGAGGTACATGGTCTTATAAATTCCTTTCCTCATATAGGCACAATTAGTTATATACTTGGATGAGTCTTAGGTGTGATTAACTCAAACAAACATGCCACAAAGAAATCACCTTGCATCCCTCGCGTTGTCCGCTCCGGATGACTCGGGGGAACCCTAGCTCGCACCATAGCCAGGCTCCCCGGCGCCACCTCTCCTCCACTGCTGCCGCATGCCTCGTCACAGTGGCAGTGTCTCCCACTGCCGAAGGTGGCTAGGGGAGATCCGCGTTGGACTCGAAGACGACCGACGTCCCGCTTCTTTCCGGCGTGAGCGGCGACCAGCTGGCGGCGGCGGCCGTGTTGGGCGACGGGGGCAGTGGCAAGGGGCGGTGTGGTGCGACTTGTGGCGGCGGCCCCCCGCCTCAGCTGCCGGCAGCGTGGCCAGAGCCCGATCTGGGCCCGGATGGGCCAGGACGGGCCGAGGCTGCGCGTTGGTCGTCTTGTGTGGCGCGCGGTGGTGTCTAGCTATCGTGGGTCAAGGCGTATCTATAAGTTTTGATGTTCCATGCTTGTTTTATACCTATTGCTACATGTTTTATATACACATCATAGCATTTTTATGCATTTTCTGAGACTAACCTATTAACAAGATGCCACAGTTTCAGTTCCTGTTTTCTGCTGTTTTTCCGTTTCAGAAAAGCTAGTCAGGAAATATTCTCGGAATTGGACGAAAATCAACGTACCCCAATATTTCACCGACATGAAGACGAAGTCCGAAGGGCACACGAAGAGGCGACCCAGGGCGGCCACACCACACCTGGGCGCGGCCTCCCCCTCTGCCGCGCCGAGGTGGCGTGTGGGCCCCTCGGGTGCCCCCACGCGCCGCGCTTTTGCCTATATATTCACCTCCTCCTGAAAACCCTAAATACCCCAGCAATTATCCACGAAAAGTTCCGTCGCCGCCGCCGTCGTCAACCCTAGTTCGGGAGGGTTCTGGAGCTCTTCCTGGCACCATGCCGGAGAGAGAGATCATCGCCGGAGGCCTCTACATCATCATGCCCGCCTTCGGAGTGATGTGTGAGTAGTTCATCCTTGGACTACGGGTCCATAGCAGTAGCTAGATGGTTGTCTCTCCACTTTGTGCTATCATGTTTAGATCTTGTGAACTGCCTAACATGATCAAGATCATATTTTTGTAATGCTACATGTTGTGTTTGCTGGGATCCGATGAATATTGAAGTTATGATCAAGTTGTTTATCAATATATCTACTGTTTTATTTATGTTCTTGCATGCTCTCCGTTGCTAGTAGATACTTTGGCCAAGCAGATACTTGTGACTCCAAGAGGGAGTATTTATGCTCGATAGTGGGTTCATGCCTCCAGTAATCTGGGCGAGTGACAGCAACGTCTAAGGTTGTGGATGTGCTGTTGCCACTAGGGATAAAATAACCGATGCTTAGCTTAAGGGTACGTCTGTTAGGTCTAATGCATTTGTTTACATCACACACTTTACTTAATGCAATAATCTGTTGTTTGCAACTTAATACTAACGGGAGACACAGATGCTATCCCAGAAGTGGATTATTTAGGCATGGATGCGGCTGGTAAGCGGTCCATGTATTATGTTGTAATGCCCAATAAATATTACAATAAACTAGCTTGTCATATATTGCATTGTCATGCGCTCACTATTTGTCAATTGCCAGCTGTAATTTGTTTACCCAACATGCCTGTTATCTTTTATGGAGAGACAACACTAGTGAACTGTGGACCCCGGTCCATTCCTCTACACAGATAAAAACACATACTGCAATCATCTATTCTTTGTTACTTACTGCAATTATTATTACTCTCCACACCATATGTTTAATCCTTTGTATTCAGCAAGCCGGGAAGATTGACAACCTTCCTGTTTCGTTGGGGCAAAGTACTTTGATTGTGTTGTGTGCAGGTTGCACGTCAGCGATCGTAAAACGGCGCCACTGACAACCTTCTGAAGCACTTTTGACTCCTACTGGATCTGACAACCTTGGTAGATATCAAGGGAAAAATGCTGCTGCACTACATCATACCTTCCTCTTGGGGTCTCCCAACGAACGTGTGTTTTCACGTCATCAAGCACATTTTCTGGCGCCGTTGCCGGGGAGTCACAAGGCTACAACAAGGGGAGTCTCATACTTCCAATCTCATTACTTTGTTTTTGTCTTGCTTAGTTTATTTTATTTTATCTTGTTTGCTTTTAAATATCAAAAACAGAAAAAAATTAAATTCCTGCATTTAGTTAAATTTCGAGTTGTTATTTTCTGTTTATTCATCATGCTTGTTCCTAAGTTTGTCATGAAAGAATAGAAGTAGGAAGTGGTTCTGTCATTGGAAGGGATAACATTGAAGAATTCTTTAATCATGTAAGAAGGTGTGATGATTTTGAGGATAGTTCTTTGGTTGAGCTTACTTATAACTATAAAATTGCTATAGCTTCTTTGGTACACATGTTTGAGGCTAGATTTATGAGCCTTAACCCCATATTGCAGTAAATGTTTCTTAAACTTGATAGTATAGAGGATGGGGAGAAAAAGGATTTCGTGTAGGAAGCTATGCTATTTTTTTTGGTGATGTTGCTAGAGAAGCTAGAAAAGTTTTTGCTCATTATAAGATGCTTGATTGTTACATTAATGTTAAAGATACACTAGAAACTCTGGAACTTGATACTATGAAATATACTAGGAGACCCGAATACAAGGGAGAGGTAAAAATACCTATTCCATTTAAACTTATGAGAATGCATGATGCTATAGAAAAGAATTTTTAATGGATCGTCCCTGAAAACTTTTTTGATGAGGAAAGTAGACCTAAGAGAAGTGATACAGGAGAAGCTGAAACCTACATAAATAAGATACAATGCATTTCTGAAGAGTTTTCTGATCTTTCTTTGAAAGGTGCACTCGATAATACTTGATTTATGCTTTGAGCCTAGCTAAAAGGCGTTAAACAAAAGCGCTTATGGGAGGCAACCCATTTTATTTTATGTTATGTTATTTTGTTGATTGAAGGAATTAGCTTACTTCTGTAACGATTCCTTTGTATCTTTTATTTTCCATTTTGTTGTGCCAAGAAGAGCCTCTAATAGCAAGATATGCTAAAAAGTTTAGTTGCTGTCCAGAAACAGATTTCTGTGCCTCACGGTAAAAATTCGTGAAAAATCATGGAACAGTATTTTAATCTGCAAATTTTTGTGCCGAAGCCTGAGCTTTTTACCTATCTTTCGTTAGTTCAAAGTTTTCTGATTTGAGCGACGTAAGTGTCTCGAAAGAATTCGTCTTTACGGATTGTTCTGGTTTTGACAGATTCTGTCTAGTTTTGCATTTCCTCTTTTACAAGTGTTAAGTGAAATTCTTTAAAGGTGGAAGAGCTTCACATAAGGCTAGTAAACAGTAGCTAATGTTTAAAATGACTCTTATGATGTGTATTTACAGAACCAAGAGAGATTATGATTTGATGCACTAACCCCTCTAATGAAGTTTACTCTGAGTTTGGTGTGAAGGAAGTTTTCAAGTATTAAGAGAGAAGGGTGATACAAATAGATCAAAAAGAGTGAATAGCTTAAGCTTGGGGAGACTCCCTTGGATCTCCCCAACATATTCAAGAAGACTCAAGCGTCTAAGCTTGGGGATGCCCAAGGCATCCCCTTCTTCATCGACAAATTATCAGGTCATCTATAGTGAGACTATATTTTTATTTCTTCACATTATAAGTGTTGTTCTTGGAGCGTCTGTGTGTTTTATTTTCAGTTTGTTTATGTTTTGTTTTCTGGTCATAACTAGTTGGACCCTAGCACTCTTGTTTGGGAGAGAGACACACTCCGCTTTTTCATTAGAATACTCCTATTCTTCACTTATACTTGTTGAGTATTCTCGTCTAGCGCTGTTATGCTTTTAACTCTTGTTTTGCATGTATCTCTTGTTAGAGCTATTAGTTCTTTTGTAGAAAGTACTCTCTTGCTTCACTTATATCTATTTGGAGAGTTGTTAAATAAGTTGATTGGTGTTTGGTTGGAACAGAAAATGCTATGCATGTGGTAATGGTATAAAGAAAAATGCTTATATGGTCTTGTAGATCATTTGTCTTGAGTAACTTGATGCTTTTCAATTGTTTTGAGTTATCAAGTAAGTTATGTTTAAACTTGTGTATCATGTAAGTAAAGACTCCTTAGTGAAGAACTACCGTTAAAGCTTGAAGTTATTTGATTTGTCATAATTGATAGTTCCAAAGTCTAGATATTTTATATTAAAAGGATGTTTTGGTTAACAAGGAAGACAATGTGGAGTCTTATAATTTTTCTCTTATGTTCATCATATGGTTCTTTTTGTACCGGTTGACGTTATGTGTTTGCTTAAATAACCTTGCTAGCCTAAACTCTGTACTGAGAGGGAATGCTTCTCGTGCATCCAAAACCCTGAGCCAAAATCCATGCCATCTGTGTCCACCATACCTACCTATATGTGGTATTTTCGCGCCACTCCAAGTAAATTATTCAAAATTGTTACTACTCCTTATTTGTGTCTCTGTTTACTAGCTCATGAGGAAGTAGTGGATTATCTTTATTACATTTGTCAATCAGACTTTACTCCAGACTAGCAGCTTACATCTGCTTATCTATAATTTTACAAAAAGAGCTGGCAAAGGGGTGCCCAGCCCCATAAAAGATAAATTTACAACTTTAACCGCTTATTCTCTTCACATTTTGTTAACTGAGCATTCCGTCAAACATATGCATGTGTAAACCAAAGAGATAGAGGAATGATCTGCTTGCTGCAGAAATAACGTTCCTCATGGGAGCCGCTCTTAAAAAGTCTGGTTGACATAGGTAATACTGTATCGTCTGCTACCATTTGTTGAAAATTGACATGCACCTCTCAAAATATATTTTTACTTGATTTCAAAACCTAAAAAGCTCTAGCACATGATTTAATCCCTGCTTCCCTCTGCGAAGGCCTTTTTTTTACTTTTATGTTGAGTCAGTTTTCCTACTTCTTTCTATTCTCCACAAGCAAACACTAGTGTCAACCTTGATACAAGAATTGTTATATGTTAGCATATTAGACTTATTATGCTGCTTTGTATTGACATTATCCATGAGATAAATAAGTTGAAAGTTGAAGCAAATGATGAAACTTAAATCTTCCTTTGTGTTGGTCAAACACTTTTGATTTGAAAATGTTGCTTGGTGAGCTAACTCTTATGCAAATTCTCATAGCTCATGTCTCCAAAGTACTATCCATGAAAAGTTTTTATTTGTATGATATGTTATGTTTACTCTTTGTTTACTTTTTAGCAAACTATAGACAATTGTCTTGGATCACTTCATTCAGTTCGTATGCTTTACATTACTATATGATCAAGATTGTGTTGGTAGCATGTCACTACAAAAATTATATTGTGATTATCGTTTACCTACTCGAGGACGAGTGGGAACTAAGCTTGGGGATGCTGATACGTCTCAAACGTATCTATAATTGTTGATGTCCTATACTCCTATGCTTGTTTTATACTATTGCTACATGTTTTATATACACATCATAGCATTTTTATGCATTTTCTGGGACTAACCTATTAACAAGATGACACAGTGTCAGTTCCTGTTTTCTGCTTTTTTCCGTTTCAGAAAAGCTAGTCAGGAAATATTCTCGGAATTGGACGAAACTCAACGTACCCCAATATTTCACCAACATGAAGAAGAAGTCCGAAGGGCGCACGAAGAGGCGACACAGGGCGGCCACACCACACCTGGGCGCGACCTCCCCCTCTGCCGTGCCGAGGTGGCGTGTGGGCCCCTCGGGTGCCCCCACGCGCCGCGCTTTCGCCTATATATTCACCTCCTCCCGAAAACCCTAAATACCCCAGCAATTATCCACGAAAAGTTTCGTCGCCGCCGCCGTCGTCAACCCTAGTTTGGGAGGGTTCTGAAGCTCTTCCCGGCACCCTGCCGGAGAGAGAGATCATCGCCGGAGGGCTCTACTTCATCACGCCCGCCTCCGGAGTGATGCGTGAGTAGTTCATCCTTGGACTACGGGTCCATAGCAGTAGCTAGATGGCTGTCTCTCCACTTTGTGCTATCATGTTTAGATCTTGTGAACTGCCTAACATGATCAAGATCAAATTTTTGTAATGCTACATGTTGTGTTTGCTAGGATCCGATGAATATTGAAGTTATGATCAAGTTGTTTATCAATATATCTACTGTTTTATTTATGTTCTTGCATGCTCTCCGTTGCTAGTAGATACTTTGGCCAAGTATATGCTTGTGACTCCAAGAGGGAGTATTTATGCTCGATAGTGGGTTCATGCCTCCAGTAATCTGGACGTGACAGCAACGTCTAAGGTTGTGGATGTGCTGTTGCCACTAGGGATAAAATAACCGATGCTTAGCTTAAGGGTACGTCTGTTAGGTCTAATGCATTTGTTTATATTACACACTTTACTTAATGCAATAATCTGTTGTTTGCAACTTAATACTAATGGGAGACACGGATGCTATCCCAGAAGTGGATTATTTAGGCATGGATGCGGCTGGTAAGCGGTCCATGTATTATGTTGTAATACCCAATAAATATTACAATAAACTAGCTTGTCATATATTGCATTGTCATGCGCTTGATAACCCCCAAGAGCAGGGGATCACTGTAGCACCTCTCAATGTGGAAGTAGGGTATCGATCCACAGGAGCAAGAAGGAAAAGTTATCTATTCCCTACAACTAAAGTGCCACAAGTTTTAGTTGATTATGCACTAAACAAGTTTAAAGAACAAGATGGTTGATTTAATGGATGGAAGTTTAATGTAACAAAACAAGAATGTAAAAGTGTCCCAATCCTCTTCAATGCAAGAGGACAAGACAAAGGTTTTCTCTTATAGGAACAATGGACATGGGTTCATGGGTTCACTCAATCCTCTCTCCCATCTATGGTGATTATCATGTTATAGATAAAAAGTACACACAATTGTCATGCTTTAATGGTAAACTTCTATGACGGCTACATGTCCTAAAACACATAGTTGAAAGAAAATAATCAGTTGTGTTGCTAGGTCACCCTCGTAAGGCTAGCGTGGTTTGTTGTCACTCCCACATCATACTTCTTCCTTTTTACCCCCAGATAAAGGATGTTGGGCTGTATTGTGTCACTCAATACATATGCCGTTGTCACATCGGCCATCCCGTACCTACATACATCATACTTCATAATGGACAATATTCTAAACACTAGTGCAATGATTCATATTTCGTGTGCATGACCACATCTCTCTCTTCTATCTACACTTGGTGGTGTCAATCACCTCATGACATGGATAAACAAGGCATTATGCATAAATTGAACCATCACATGCATCATAGAATATCTCCAAAGTATGACAAGTCATAAAAGATCCAACACAACGGTAAATGCATAACAAATATCATCTCATACCACAATATCCACCATAGGAACTACATAGATAGATACATACTTATGCAAGGCACATCATATGGACTTCAACAATGATCATACATAGAGAGATTAGATCAAGTTACCACCACAAACCCAAAGTCCAGGGGGTGGACTACTCCCCCTTCATCATGGTGATGATGGTGGAGATGTTGGAGAAGATGGAGACCACCCCGGCAGCGCCCCGCCGGAGTTTTCCCCCTCCAATCTGCAGCTCCAGGTCTTCTGTTTCGTGGTTTTGTGTTTCTGCGACGCTCCCTTCCGAAAGCCGTCGGGGGACTATTTTTATAGTCGTTTTTAGGTCAAGACGAAGGCACGGGGACGAAGATCGACGGCATCGGAGGCTCGAGGCCCAGGATAGGGGGTCCCACGCGGCCAAGGAATCTGGCCGCGTGGGCCCACCTCTTTTGGCCCTCGGGTTTCCATTTTTTCGCTTCCTTCGCTCCTACGCTTTGTTCCTTCCAAAAAATGATCCCCGCAAAATATTAGGTCATTTGGACGTCGTTTGGGTCCCTGAAACATCAAAATAGAGAAAATAGGGTTTTCTGCCAGTGCAGGGTTAATTCCAGAAAAATAGGGAAACTGTGAAATATTCCCAAAATCAATATAAAACAATGATATAACCCTTATATGACGCAAATATGATGGAAATATAAGTAATATAATGCAAAGTTCATGTATGCATTTTACATGCATCAGCGCTCACTATTTGTCAATTGCCAGCTGTAATTTGTTTACCCAACATGCCTGTTATCTTTTATGGAGAGACACCACTAGTGAACTGTGGACCCCGGTCCATTCCTCTACACTGATAAAAACACATACTGCAATCATCTGTTCTCTGTTACTTACTGCAATTATTATTACTCTCCACACCATATGTTTAATCCTTTGTATTCAGCAAGCCAGGAAGATTGACAACCTTCCTGTTTCGTTGGGGCAAAGTACTTTGATTGTGTTGTGTGCAGGCTCCACGTCAGTGATCGTAAAACGGCGCCACTGACAACCTTCTGAAGCACTTTTGACTCCTACTGGATCTGACAACCTTGGTAGATATCAAGGGAAAATTGCTGCTGCACTACATCATACCTTCCTCTTGGGGTCTCCCAACGAACGTGTGTTTTCACGTCATCAAGCACATTTTCTGGCGCCGTTGCCGGGGAGTCACAAGGCTACAACAAGGGGAGTCTCATACTTCCAATCTCATTACTTTGTTTTTGTCTTGCTTAGTTTATTTTATTTTATCTTGTTTGCTTTTAAATATCAAAAACAGAAAAAATTAAATTCCTGCATTTAGTTAAATTTCGAGTTGTTATTTTCTGTTTATTCATCATGCTTGTTCCTAAGTTTGTCATGAAAGAATAGAAGTAGGAAGTGGTTCTGTCATTGGAAGGGATAACATTGAAGAATTCTTTAATCATGTAAGAAGGTGTGATGATTTTGAGGATAGTTCTTTGGTTGAGCTTACTTATAACTATAAAATTGCTATAGCTTCTTTGGTACACATGTTTGAGGCTAGATTTATGAGCCTTAACCCCATATTGCAGTAAATGTTTCTTAAACTTGATAGTATAGAGGATGGGGAGAAAAAGGATTTCGTGTAGGAAGCTATGCTATTTTTTTTGGTGATGTTGCTAGAGAAGCTAGAAAAGTTTTTGCTCATTATAAGATGCTTGATTGTTACATTAATGTTAAAGATACACTAGAAACTCTGGAACTTGATACTATGAAATATACTAGGAGACCCGAATACAAGGGAGAGGTAAAAATACCTATTCCATTTAAACTTATGAGAATGCATGATGCTATAGAAAAGAATTTTTAATGGATCGTCCCTGAAAACAATCACTCTCAGGTGAGCTTATAAATAGAGCTATGCTCCCCGGCAACGGCGCCAGAAAATAGTCTTGATGACCCTCAAGTATAGGGGATCGCAACAGTCTTCGAGGGAAGTAAAACCCAAATTTATTGATTCGACACAAGGGGAGCCAAAGAATATTTATAAGCCTTAACAGATGAATTGTCAGTTCAGCTGCACCTGGAAATAGACTTGCTCGACACAGTTTATCAGTAGAAACAGTTTTATAGCAGTAGCAGTAGTGAAATAATAGCAGCATAAAATAAAAGCAGCAGTAATAATTGTAGTAGACAGCAGGATTAAAATACTGTAGGCATAGGATGGATGAACGGGCGTTGCATGGATAAGATAATCATGAAATAGTCATGCGTAGGCATTTGCAGATAGATAATAATAAAGTATCCAAGTAATAATCAATCATAGGCATGTGTTCCGTATTTAGTCGTACATGCTCGCAATGAGAAACTTGCACAACATCTTCTGTCCTACCAGCCCGTTTGCAGCGGGGTCTCAAGGGAAACTACTGGTAATTAAGGTGCTCCTTTTAATAAAGCACCGGAGCAAAGCATTAACACTCCGTGAACACATGTGATCCTCACATTACAGCCATCCCCTCCGGTTATCCTAATTGCTGTCACTTTGGGGCCTCGGGTTTCGGACAATCATATGTGTAAACAACTTGCAGATATGATCTAAAGCAATAATTATCCTCATGATTCAAGAACATGTTCAGATCTGAAATCATGACACTCGGGCCCTAAGTGTCAAGCATTAAGCATAACAAGTTGCAACAATGACATAAAGTACTAACAACGGATACTAGGCACCATGCCCTAACAATCTGATATCTATTACATGAATGATCTCATCCAATCCCTACCATCCCCTTCAGCCTACAGCGGGGATTACTCACACATGGATGGGGGAATCATGGATGGTTGATGGAGAGGCGTCGGTGATGATGATGGCGATGATCTCCTCCAATTCCCCGTCCCGGCAGGGTGCCAGAACGGAGTTTCTGGTCCCCGAAATAGGGTTTTAGTGGCGGCGGAGCTCTGGAGTGTTTCTGGGAAAAGCGTCGATCTCCTCGGGTTTTTAGGTCAAGGGGATTAAGTAGTCGAAAGGGGACGCGAGGTGGTGACCGAGGCGGCCACACCACCCCCCGGCGCGGCCCACCTCCTGCCGCGCGGGCCCATGGTGTGGGGCCCCTGTGGCTCGCCTCCGTCTCATCTTCTGGCTCCCGGTGTCTTCTGGAAAAATAGGAGCTCCTGGATATTTTCCGGGATTTTCCCGAAACTTGACTTTCTGCACAAAAACAAGACACCAGGGCAATTCTGCTGAAAACAACGTTAGTCCGTGTTAGTTGCATTCAAAACACACAAATTAGAGGTAAAACAACAGCAAAAGTGTTCGGGAAAGTAGATACGTTTTGGACGTATCAACTCCCCCCAAGCTTAGCTTATTGCTTGTCCTCAAGCAATTCAGTTAACAACTGAGTGCGATAAAAGAAACTTTTACGAACACATTTGCTTCATATGATGTAATATTCTCACTATATGATCAAGTACTTAGGCAATTCATAATAAGGAAATGTAGATAATGCCACCTAGTAGCTATGTGAACTATGAAAAGATACCAACACACTAAGAATAAATAACATGAAATAAGTCTATCTGCAGGATTGCAATGTTCATAATAAGATATGATAAAGTGGTATCTCGCTTGCCTTTATTTGTAGAGCAAAACATAAATGCCAAGGCACCTCTGAAGTTCAAGTGAAGACTAGAAGTAAAAATATCAAAGATAAGAGCATCAAAGTTATACCACAGTTAACCGTATTCTGGGACAAGCACATTACACTAAGAATGACAGTTATGCTCTCGAGAGGGTGCTCAAAGAAAGGATGGTGACTCAACATAAAAATAAAAGATTGGCCCTTCGCAGAGGGAAGCAGGGATTAACATGTGCTAGAGCTTTTTATTTATAAAACAGAGGTAAAAATATGTTTTGGGAGGTGGTTGTTCCTGTCAACGAATGGCAATAGAGTTTTTGTTATCTTCCATACTAAACAAGTTGAGAGCGGTTCCGAGTTATTGATATTAGGCATTTATAGCATGCACTTTTATATAGTATGACACTCCTCCCAACCTTTGCTTTTCACAAACCATGGCTAACCGAATCCTCGGGTGCCTGCCAACAATCACATACCATGGAGGAGTGCCTATTTTTATTTTATTTTAGATGTTATAATGGTCTAACCAGCTCTTTGCAAAATTAGTGACGAGCAGATGAAGCATGCAAGTCGGTGAACTTAATTTAGTATGGAAGATAACAAATCCAACTACTACTTCCTCATGAGCTAAAAACAGTGTCACAAAATGAGAAGTATTTTGAAGGTTTTAAAGGTAGCACATGAAAATTTACTTGGAATGGTTCGAAATACCATGCATAGGAATTTTTGGTGGACTCTTTGGAATAACTTGGTTTTAAGGATTTGGAAGCACGAGCAGCATTCCCGCTCAGTACAAGTGAAGGCTAGCAATAGACTGGGAAGCGACAATCAAGAGAGCATTAACCGTCATAATCATGCTTGCGACAGAATAAAATTAACGGAGGCATAAAAGTGATACTAGAACTCTGAGGCAAAATAAATCATCAAGGCTTAATTGACTTTTTGTTTTTCAGTCATGAGCATGCGTGAGCATGTGCCAAGTCAATTCAAGTGAATCATTCAGAGGAGGATACCACCATGTCATACCCTTTTATGAATAGAACAATGCAAGCAAATATCTATATGACATGTTATATACTATTAGTGAATTGGAACTGATCATATGAAAACATGAACTACTAAGCATCCATTAAATAACATTGCCCTCATACGAATCAGCTAAGCATGTCCACATGAGCGAGTATATGTACAAAAATGAAAACAAATAGAGTTCATACCAGCCTCTCACCACAACTCGAGTTGTCATAAATCGTCATTATTGCTTTTCACTTGTGTGGCTTGAATGATATGAAATGATAACCAAGCTCCAATGGAGTCACGGAAGACTGTTGAACTCTGCAACAACTATACAAAACCGAAGAAGAACAACAAATATTTTTGGGTTTTCGATTTGAAACAACAAAGAAAGGAACAAACAAATAAAGCAAAATCTTTTTGGATTTTTGAATACTAAACCGAAGCTAAAAGATAAAGCAAACCAGTACTAAAAGTACACAAGAGGTAAACAAAGAGAAATAACAGAAATATTTTTGGTCTTTTTGGGTTTTGGAAAATAAAATCAAAACAAGAAACAACAACGAAAAAGAAAGAAACTGAAACATGGATATACAAAGTACCGACCGAATATGATATAAAAGTGAGTGAGATGTCGGTGTACCTCCCCCCAAGCTTAGGCTTTTGGCCTAAGTGGAGATCAATCATCGGCGTGGGTGTACGCTCCACCCGGTGAATCATCCCTAGCATGATCGTAATCAGGCTCCCGTGAAGAAGAAGGGGCAGAAGTCCCATAATCAAAGTGCTGGTACGGGAAGCCCGCGTGTCGGAAGGCTGAGTGAAACCCCATCGGGCTCCTCTCCATCATCCTCTGGGCGAGGGCCGTGCTCCTCTAAGTATGCCTCAAGATCATCCTCAGATAGTGACCACCTTTCCCTGGCATCAAGGTTAAACAAAAGAGGTGCAGGCAAACAAACTAATCGTTCGGACTTAATTAATCTCCACCTGCGTTTCTGGAAAAAGGTTATTTCGTAGACTAAGTTATTCAAGGTAGCCCAGTTAGAAACAAATTTATGACTTATCATGGAATTAATATCAAGCCTTTCTATAGGAAACTGAATGTCTAAATGATGCGGCCCTACACCATGCATAGCTAATAAACGAGAAGCAATAAGACCTCCACAGATTCCCCCTTTCTCGCGGTTAGCTGAAAGACGGAAAGCTATCAAAGCACCTAGATTATAAGTCCTATCACACCTCAAAGCAGCTGAAATGAAAGCCAAATCATAAACAGATAATTTGCTTGCAGTTTTCCTAGCTAGAACACACTTGCCAATGTAATAGGCAAAATATCGAATAGATGGGAGTTGAATGCTTCGAATTTTACCACTCTCCTCTTCTAAACTTCTCCCTTGGCAGATTTCCTTATACAGGTCCATTAGAGGCTTAGGTTGCCCTCTAATCTTCTCGCGCGATCCCCAATGTGGTACCTTAATAGCTGCAAAAATCATCAAAGGGCAAATCACAGCTTTATTGTAGATGTTATAGTGAACCATGGGGTTAGGTGAAGACCAACTGAATCTAAAGTTTTGCACTACCGACATAGTCAGTTTTGCATATTGATATGGTTCATCACAACAAAATCTTCCAACCCTGCATTAGAGATTAGAGTGTTGAAATCTTGCAAGATTCCTGCAGCAGTCATGAAGTTAGAGCATGGATAGATTGAGGGGAACACGGCATCTTCGCGGTTGACCCCCATGACTTCATGCACCTCCAATTCATTGTAATCAAGTTGATGTTCATTCATCCTTCTTTTCTGAAATTTTTAACAAAACCTCATAAAACATGATTTTGGAGCAACTAAATCAAAGAAACTACTATAGAGACTTGCAAGAGGGCTACACATGCATCAAAACTAATTAATCTAAGCATAGAACAAGCATGCAAACACATCTAACATGTCACCTACAGTACCAAAATACTCAAGAATACACAACTAAACAAAATTCTACTTGGATAAACGGAGGAGTCACATACCGGAGAGCAAATGGTCCAAATCTCAGCAACAAAGATGGGCTGAGCAAGGAGATCGAAAAACTCGAGCAAGAGCAGCAAGAACACGGGTTTGACAATGGTGGTGTGTGTCGGGTGAGAGAAAGAAATGAGAGGAAGATGAGTGAGTGGAGGGCCAGGTGGGACCCACACCATGCCACGGCGCGGCCACACCCCTGCCGCGCGGTGGGTGGTGGGAGGCATGGTGGGTCCCCCTGGTCAGCCCAGGCTCCCATTTCCTCTTTAAAAACTAGATTTTGATATAATTTTCAGAAATTTTTGAAAACTTTCATTTTGCACATTTTCTGGTTATTTAAATAATAAACTTTAAGGCAGAAATAAAATTTTATAAAGACCAATTTCAACTAAAACTTTGCAAGTTCAGTAACACAACAGTAGGTAAAACAAGGTTGAGAAATAAAATGTTGTTTAGTGCTTCTATGCATTTAAAACATATTTGTTAACAAGGTTGATCAAGTCTTGTCACCAAATAAATTTTATATGACATAAAAGAATTAAACCACATGAGACAATCATGTTACCTTGAATTGTATAGCAATAGATCCAATCATAATACTTTGAAATCCTTCTTGAGGTTCATAAATAGGGCAATCAATACTTCCCACTTTGATAGTTCTAAGATTGGCTATTGTATTTACTCCATATATCTTGTCCAGCTTTTTGGGAAAATAAACAGTATGCTCTTTGTCATTAACATTGAAGGTTACTTTTCCTTTGTTGCAATCAATAACAGCCCCTGCAGTGTTAAGAAAAGGTCTCCCAAGAATAATAGACATATTATCATCTTCAGGCATTTCCAACACAACAAAGTCAGTTAATATTAAACAATTATTAGCCACTTGAACAGGAACATCCTCACATATGCCAACAGGAACAGCAGTAGATTTATCAGCCATTTGCAAAGATATATCAGTTGGTATCAATTTTTCTAAATAGAGTCTCTTATAAAGAGAGAAAGGCATAACACTAACTCCTGCTCCTAAATCACATAGAGCAGTTCTAACATAATTATTCTTAATAGAGCATGGGATAGTTGGTATACCTGGATCTCCAAGTTTCTTTGGAACCTTACCATTGAAAGAGTAATTAGCAAGCATAGTAGAAATTTCCTCATTAGGAATTTTCCTTTTGTTAGAGACAATATCTTTCATATATTTTGAATAAGGAGGCAATTTAATAGCATCAGTCAAAGGAATTTGCAAAAACAAGGGTTTCATCCAATCACAAAATTTATTATAGTGTTCCTCTTCCTTTGATTTATGTTTCTTATTAGGAAAAGGCATTTGCTTTTGCACCCAAGGTTCTCTCTCATTACCATGCTTTTTAGCAATGAAATCTTCTTTAGTATACTTTTTATTCTTAGTATGCTTTTCAGGTTCATCTTCACTCTCCTCTTTATCAGAAGCATCATTTTTATCCTTATCATTGTTATGTTCATTACCACTTTCAGTTTCAGCATCAGAGATAGATATACTATTTGGATCATTAACATGCTCATTTTCTTTAATTGATTCAGGAGATTCTTCAACATGTTTATGTTTCTTCTTCTTTTTTCTTAGAAGGGTACTAGTTTCATTAGCTAGTTGAGAATCTTGCTCAATTCTTTTAGGATGTCCTTCAGGATACAAGGGATCCTGAGTAGAAGCACCACCTCTAGTTCCTACTCCATAAGCATGTTTTTCATTTTCTCTAGAAGCATTAACTAGCAGATCTTTTTGTACCTTAGTGAGTTGATCTATTTGAGTTTGAACCATATGGAAATGTTTAATAAGCATTTTAACATCATTAGAAGTTCTTTCCACAATATCATGCAATTTACTCATAGCTCTAGAATTTTCCATCAGATGATTCTGCACTCTCATATTAAAGTTATCCTGCTTAACAATATAATTATCAAATTCATCTAAGCATTGATCAGGAGTTTTAGAATAA
The DNA here is from genome assembly GCA_947311845.1 of Poa pratensis. Classification (NCBI taxonomy): domain Eukaryota; kingdom Viridiplantae; phylum Streptophyta; class Magnoliopsida; order Poales; family Poaceae; genus Poa; species Poa pratensis. The sequence goes on from CAMZMU010000065.1 coordinate 36,675,583, forward strand.
GGAATATCCCTATCATCAAAATGTTGGAGAGAGTGTACCTCAACTACTGATGGGTGAGGAATTGGCTTACATAATTCTTCTATTGGTGGTAGATTCTTCACATCTTCAGATTTAATACCCTTCTCTTTAAGAGATTTCTTGGCTTCTCTCATTTCTTCATCACTTAGTTCAAGAATTCCTCTCTTCTTTGGTGTGGGTATCGGGGTCGGCTCAGGTATAGTCCAATCATCATGATTTTGGCTTATTTTAGCCATTAATTCCTCAGCTTCATCTGGAGTTCTTTTCCTGAAAACACAACCAGCACAACTATCTAGGTATGTCCTAGATTCAACAGTTAGTCCATTATAGAATATATCAAGAAGTTCATTTTTAGCTAATTGATGTCCAGGCCGAGCTCTGAGTAAAGAACAAAACCTTGCCCAAGATTTAGGCAATTTCTCTGCTTCCAATTGTTTGAAATTAAAGATTCTCTGTAAAGCAGCATGTTGAGCACTAGCAGGAAAATATTTCTGGAAGAAAGCATTAACCAAATCCATAGGACTTTTAATGGATCCAGGAGATAAACTATTAAACCAAGTTTTAGCTTCATCTTTTAATGAGAAAGGAAATATTTTAGTAACGAAGTAACTGCGTTTCTTAATGTCATCAGAAAACACACTACTTAAAGTAGAAAGAGTGTTCATATGTTCTACACACTTTCATTTTCAGTTCCTCGAAAAGGTTCTTTCTCAACAATAGATATATGTGACAAGTCCATAGAGAAATCATAATCTTTATCTTTTATATCAATGGGAGATGTAGCAAACTTAGCATCAGGAGACAGTTTGTAATTAACAGCACGTCTTGCAAGAAGATTTTTAATAGCACTAGCATCTTTAGAAGCATTGCATTCTTCAATAAATTCATCATCAAGTTCAACATAAGTTTCCTCGAAATCATCACTAGTATGATCTCTTAATTCAGGTGAACTAACAGGTGTAATGGGACTTTCATTAGGTGTTTCAGCATTTTCAGTTTGTTGATTTAGCAATTGTAGCATCTAGAAAAGGACCTAATGAACCACTCTCATCAAGCACAGTAGAAGCATCATCAAAACTTCAGAAGTATTTTCAGATTCAGCAGAAGTAGCAGCACGTGAAGCATGTGTATGTGGTGGTGTGACAAGTTGACTTATAACAGACGGTGAATCAAGAGCAGAAGTACTCAGAGTTGTACCTCTCCTTGTAGTGGATGGCAATATGCGAACCTTCTCATCACGAGGTTTACCCATGATGAATAATTTGCAGCGAACAATATCACTCTCAGGTGAGCTTATAAATAGAGCTATGCTCCCCGGCAACGGCGCCAGAAAATAGTCTTGATGACCCACAAGTATAGGGGATCGCAACAGTCTTCGAGGGAAGTAAAACCCAAATTTATTGATTCGACACAAGGGGAGCCAAAGAATATTTATAAGCCTTAACAGATGAATTGTCAGTTCAGCTGCACCTGGAAATAGACTTGCTCGACACAGTTTATCAGTAGCAACAGTTTTATAGCAGTAGCAGTAGTGAAATAATAGCAGCAGTAAAATAAAAGCAGCAGTAATAATTGTAGTAGACAGCAGGATTAAAATACTGTAGGCATAGGGATGGATGAACGGGCGTTGCATGGATAAGATAATTCATATAATAGTCAAGCGTAGGGCATTTGCAGATAGATAATAATAAAGTATCCAGGTAATAATCAATCATAGGCATGTGTTCCGTATTTAGTCGTACGTGCTCGCAATGAGAAACTTGCACAACATCTTCTGTCCTACCAGCCCGTTTGCAGCGGGGCCTCAAGGGAAACTACTGGTAATTAAGGTGCTCCTTTTAATAAAGCACCGGAGCAAAGCATTAACACTCCGTGAACACATGTGATCCTCACATTACAGCCATCCCCTCCGGTTATCCCAATTGTTGTCACTTTGGGGCCTCGGGTTCCGGACAATTATATGTGTAAACAACTTGCAGATATGATCTAAAGCAATAATTATCCTCATGATTCAATAACATGTTCAGATCTGAAATCATGGCACTCGGGCCCTAAGTGTCAAGCATTAAGCATAACAAGTTGCAACAATGACATAAAGTACTAACAACGGATACTAGGCACCATGCCCTAACAATCTGATATCTATTACATGAATGATCTCATCCAATCCCTACCATCCCCTTCAGCCTACAGCGGGGATTACTCACACATGGATGGGGGAATCATGGATGGTTGATGGAGAGGCGTCGGTGATGATGATGGCGATGATCTCCTCCAATTCCCCGTCCCGGCAGGGTGCCAGAACGGAGTTTCTGATCCCCGAAATAGGGTTTTCGGTGGCGGCGGAGCTCTGGAGTGTTTCTGGAAAAAGCGTCGATCCTCCTCGGGTTTTTAGGTCAAGGGGATTAAGTAGTCGAAAGGGGGACGCGAGGTGGTGACCGAGGCGGCCACACCACCCCCGGCGCGGCCCACCTCCTGCCGCGCGGGCCCATGGTGTGGGGCCCTGTGGCCGCCTCCGTCTCATCTTCTGGCTCCGGTGTCTTCTGGAAAAATAGGAGCTCCTGGATATTTTTCGGGATTTTCCCGAAACTTGACTTTCTGCACAAAAACAAGACACCAGGGCAATTCTGCTGAAAACAGCGTTAGTCCGTGTTAGTTGCATTCAAAACACACAAATTAGAGGTAAAACAACAGCAAAAATGTTCGGGAAAGTAGATACGTTTTGGACGTATCAAGCGGCGGCTCTGATTTCGCCTCCGTTGTGCCACGTTGAGGTGTTGGGGTGTCGGCCTTGGCCGCTTGGGCGGTTTTGTCATCGACCCATGTGGTGCTTGACCTCGGGGCCGGCGTGGATGTCGAAGCGGCGGCTCCGGTTTTTGCCTCCGCTGCATCGTGTTGAGGTGTAGGGGTGTCGGTCTTTCCCGCTTGGGCGGTTAGGCTGTTTACTTGTGTGGTGTGTGACCTCATGACCGGCGTGGGGTGTTGTAATGTTGTGTCGGTTTTCTGCCAGTTTTGCTTTAAAAAGGAATAAGGCCATACGTGAAGTGAAGTCCCGAATCAATTAATTAGGTTAATAGATTGGTGGAGCATGAGCAGTGCATGTATGCAACAACCAATACATTCACGCAAGATTCCCATGCCACAAATGCATGTATGAAAATAGAAGATTGATTGGAACCAGTAGAAACCGAGCTTGGTCACGGTGCAATTCATTAGGGGTTCAATACACCTAAACGGAGGGAGTACTCAACCAATAAGAAATTATTTGAGCAATTAATTATTCCAAAACACACCTACCATTGCTCTTTAATATATACAAGAGTGTAATTGACAACTATACCAGAAATGTTGGGGACATAAGATTTTTTGTTAGTATCATTTGCAGATAGCAAGATGAAGAGAGAATATTGTGCTCATACCTCTTAACGGTTGATAAACCTTCATCACTCTCCTTTGGGGGGAAGCTTGCTACTATCTACTACAAACTATTGCACTTAGGGGACCAATGGGTTATCCGAAAATAAAGTTGTGAGTATCAAGCAGCGGTTGTTTGTTGTCACAAACAGTGCATCAACCTTTTTCTGGCGTGTTCAACCACAAGAGCCGCAGATTTCTAAGACTATACCTTCGTCGTTGACCCACGCCTCTGCTTCACCCACACATTCAATTCTACTTAAGTCCATGAGGGTGCGCCTTCAATATCTCAAGTATGCCAAAACCAATTTCGCACATGATTCGTTCCATCTTCCGGTGTCGCAGCGGTTCACAATAGCAATAGATTTATGAAAATCATATGTGGCCGATGTGGCATATCCACATCAGCAACGTTCATCCATTATGGACCGTTGCCGATGTTGGTGGATAGCGATCACCAATTTTTGACGTGCCTCATCGCTCACACGTCTTTTTTTCACCGTGTTAGATGTAAGACCCATGTGCGATGCGGGTGTGTCAGATTAGCCGCTCTACACTAGTGATGCAATTGCTACAATAATGTTTGAGCACCAATTGTTAGTTTGCCACTCAAATCGAATAGACAACCGTTTGATCCACTAACACAAGTAGCAGCAACAAGATTTGTTGTACAGTTATATTGGGAGAGCCTGTCGATTATGCCATGGAACTTGCAGAAAATTCAAAGCAGTTAGGGAAGATATCAAGGAAGTTAATAGCCAAGGTGGAAGCATTTCTAGCATAGACTAGTGAACATATGTCCCTCTCTACCCCGATGTGTCTCATGCCTATGGAAGCCCATATTCGACATTATAGAATTTTTGCATGGAAAACCTGCTGAGAAGAGAGAGTGCCAGAGAGTGAGATCGAGATTGAACGGAGAGTTTAAGGACGGGAGCATAGCGCCTCAGTTTCATGGTTGGGTACAAAGATGATAATCGACGAGTGAAAGGTGCGACCTTATTTATGTTTGTTCAATCACAAATGGTCAAAAAGTTATGTAAACGGGGGCATGTGGGATAGGTATGGATAGACCACGGGAGTAGCTAGTTTATAGTGATCACATGGTGTAGATGGTTGTTGGTAGGGATGCTAGCTGTTTTCTAGTCATAACGAGTCGTGGTACTACATTGAATCTCCTAAGCTAGTACTTCATTAACTGCGCTGTGCTAAAAAACATTATACTCGATCATAGAAAAATAGCCAGGAAATATGAAATGTCTTTCGGCCAAACTGAAACTAGGCAAATTGGTTCGATAAGCTAGATTATCTTATCACAATCTACGCCAATAAAAGAACCACACACTGGCTGCTCAAAGTGTAATCTGCCTCATGGACCTTGAGGCTACCTCTAGCGCTGTATGGTGTCGTGGTGATCGTATTGTCCATCAATTCTATCGCAAACTTGCGTCAATTTCTTAACCACATTTTCGGGATGCGAGAGCTTTACCCCTCCCCTTCATTTTTCAGTAATTGGACACACATCGGAGCTCAACACAAGAGCACGTACACGTACGAGTATCTCTCATCCCGCGCGCGATTCATGCGCCTCGAGCTAGCTAGCATATCACGTTGTCTTTGCCATCATGTCGGAGAGGGTATCCGGCAGAGGAGTTTGGTGCGGGGAGCTACTCGCGCGTGGTGAAGCTAGCTCTCGGACAATCTCCTCCGACAACCATTCTCTTTGACAGAAATTGACTGAGAGGGCGAGAGATATCGAAGAGACGCGGTCGTGGACATGGCTCTTCTAGCCGCGGCGAGAACGGCTGTGGCAAAAGAGACGGACAGTCAACATAGGCACTCGAGAATGCCTTCTCCTCTCCTGGCATATATCCTCTCTGCTGACCTCTGGGGAGTTCGCGGGTTTGGACTATATGCACTAGTCATCAACCCGTGCGACTGCACGGGCAAACTTTTCTATGGGAAATATATTGGAAGGTCAAAACTATTCTTCGCATGTGAACACTTCACAACTTCAAATTTAAAAATTATTTATGGATATAGTTTGAAAAACTACTACTAACATACAAACTCTAAATCACAGTTCATAAATGCATATATTTCTTCAATTAATTTTTTTAGACATTTTTATTTATGACCGTCTATGTTACAATATATTTATGGTTATTTTGAATGCGTTATTATCAGGCAACTTCAGTGGGAGAGCAAACTTTCACTACTGTAGTTCTATATTGACGTGAAGCACAGAAAGTATTAAATAGTCATAGAAAGCAAAAGTTGGCAGACCCAAATATTAATATACTATCATATGTTGGTTCACATTCTCATGGGTGCAAGTTCTGTTTCCTATTTACTCTTCTGCAATTCTTCTCCGAAGAGAAAATCCCCGGTGCATTCTGAAATATGAAAAGAAACTTAGAGATGAACGCAAATTGTAATTTTTCTTAGCTGTACACAATAAATTGTGTGTACCAAGTTATGTAGAAAAGATGTTTATTCACATCATAACTATAAATCAATAAAGAAGCTAAGCATTTAAAAAAACATTATAAATTCCATGAAAAAGGGGTAGATTGAGTTTTGAATGTGAGATTATAACATCGAGTTATTTAGGTCTTACTAAGAGAATACTTATTACTACAAACTAAGAAGTACGTAACATGCAGTTGTCCCCAAGAAAATCATGGATGCACTCAAGTCTGGATATTCGATAGTTGTGTGCTCGTCATATGGCCGAGAAAAGGAAGAACTCTGCAACTAACACAAACTGATAGTGTAACAAAAGGTGTACGCATTTAAATAATTGTGAAAATTATAGTGGTGAAATTAAGCAGGAGAATACACTGTTATATATCTGAAGCGTATAAGCACATTGTACCATGAGATGCTGCAATAGAAAGGGACTTGACAAAAAATGAAAAGCATTGGAATCAGACATGCAAATCCAGGTTCCAAGTATCCAGCCACATCATAGTGTCACAGTCTTTTACCCTTCAAAGTTACAGAAAATTTAATAAGCATAATCCCCATCATACTTCATGTTCTTACTTTATAGTCCTTACTTATCAGCTCTTCCAGATATTTAAACACCTATTATGTGATGAAAATTCTATGTCAACACTAAGATGCACCTTAGGCAGTCAACATTTTCTATTGAATGAGGTAAGACTTACGTGACATAGTGACGCATAATAGAGATCTTTACCAGAAAAGTACAATAATGTGTAGAATTAAAAAAAAAAAGCAAATAGAAATGAACTTTGAGTAACTACCCATGCTACCAAATTATACGTCCACAAATTCTCAATAATCTAACTACCTCTTGTACCGACCAAAGATTTCCTGCCGAGGTTAGACCATTCCTGCAAAAATACATCAAACATCAATTTTACTTCCTTGCATATCAATACCACTATTCTTGAAGAACTGGATAAGCATATATCATTCTAAGTTCGAATATTCAGATTGCACTCTCATGTAACCAATTCCAGCAGGTAGATGGTTCTTCAGATGGGAAACAATAGAAAAATAAATCATGCAACAAAACAACATATGAGTTTATTCATTGAAATCTAGATATGCCAACGTATTTTTATTTCATACTATACCTAGCAGTGCTGACAGTAGGAATTATTGGAAGGAGTTCCTGTACTTTTCCGCCCACAACCACTGGTCGAACTGCTTCAAACTACCGGTCAGTCCATCACTTAGCTTGAAATTGATTGGCCTAGAATAAGATGCTGGATGTTAATGTCGTGAAATTTGGAAGCAAGGAGATTTAATGGTTCAGGAACAAAAGATACGATGTGACTCTAGATCGGTTCTTTTTTTTTCGATAGATTGCAGAGATTGAACTTCACTATGAGCCTATAGATTGGATCTTGTTTTTTATCCAGATCTTCTGTAGCGTGGACTGCCGCATGGTGATTGGATTGACACTGCGAGGCAAATTAAAATACAAATTAGTTACCTCAAAAAAAATTTAGTCGATTAAGATATTGTGCATGACTACTAAGCAAAGATGCGTATGAAGTTATTACCTGCTCGAGCTACCTATCCCAGTATTAGATGAATATATGTATTGAATAAGTTTACCATGCGCACAGAGCTCTAGATTTCAGATCGGTGTTCTAAGGACGCGCTGGCTCTTCCGGAGGTGACCGCCGGCTGCATCAAGAGAACATTGATCCGACAGGCTGAAGTTCAGCTGCCGGCGGCGACGATGTTTCAGAGCTCCTGCATGGGAGAGGAGGGTCCTAATCCCCTCTGACAGCCCATCTACAGGTACTCCAATTGTTGCTGCCGCTTCTCTACCGAGGACTGGTTGAGTAAATTGGAAGCACCTCAATCCTTTTTACCAAATCTAGGAGGAGACGTCGATCAGATCTTCTTATTCTTTTAATTATTTTGAAGAGCAATAAGAAGAGACCAAGGTGCGGACGACTTGCATGCGGGAGGCAGTGCTGGCCACGCTCACAATTAATCTAACGGATACGGGCACATTACAAAATTATCGGATGGACGAAAATTCTTTTACTTCTAGGATTAACGTGGTGCTTTCTACGGTGCCTCCAATTAGTAAATATAAGATTGTGTAGCCTTGTCCTAAGCGACGGAGCATGAAGGTTGTAGTGAAGGATCGAAGCCCGACAACACGAGCATCTTCTTGGGGCGAGATGGAGGGCATTGTTCGGCGTAGAAACCCGGAGTTCCATCCACAGTGGAACACGCAACATATGTGACATGTCTTGTCCTGCCCGTGTCTCATTCATTCCCCATACCTCATATGCCTATCTATTATATAATTAAAACACAAGACAATAACGGCTCAGATTAACCAGCTAAAAGCAAACGGTGTAGATTTAGAAGTTATAATATGAGAAGCAACGTGAGCAAGCAAGGTCGACTACGAGAAGGATAAAGAGATTGGCTTGCAGACGTCATAGATAATTCCTTCCTGACACAAGTATACCAATATATATATTTGGTAGATCCTCTACCCGTACGCATATCTGATACAAATAGAGAGACACGCGCACGAGATCGACATGCATTGACGACATCGATTGGAGGGTATTGGAGACGCGATTTTCTCCGGCCGGCCGGCGTTAGCTTCCAGGTTCGCACATGAAGCAACCAAAAACTCCAGATATTCACGGCAGACCAGATTATCCATCGTGGCCACGCCGGCGCATGCTGTCCGGCAACTCGAGACAAGAGGAACACTAACGTATTCTGATCGATTTCCAGTGTATATGTGGACACAGATCTGATTGATTCATCTCCGGCCTTAAAAAAAAAAACGTATGGTGGCAGGACTGTGAGCTGATACCATGGAAAGCAAACCAGTCGGGATCATATAGGGAAGGGCTGATTCTGTAGGCGCCGTTCAAGGAGGGGAGGCGATGATGGAAGCCACCCAACTAGACATCGACGCGGAGCTGTAACTGCTAGGCGACGATGCCGCAGAGGACACCAACAGCTCAGGCGTCCAGAAGACGGCCAGAGAGGAAAGGCATGAAGGAATCGGGTTTCCACCGGAGTTGCAGGTCGACGATGCCGCAGAGGACGCCAACAGCTCCGGCGACCACAAGATGGAGAGGAAAGGCATGATGGAGCAAGGTTTCCACATGTTTTACGGCGACCGCATGCGTATATGCGGCTGCCGGCGGCCGGCCAACAAGGCAGGTCGTACCAATCTGCCTGTTCACCACACCCAACCATGCAGCCCGCTCCCAACATCGTGGTTCTCGATATCCTATGTTATGAGCAAGCTGGCATGGAGTTGCACGCATGGACTCCAAGGCTCCAGGCAGCAAGCCTACAGTTGCGTCTGAACATCAAAACAGTTTCCTGCAGTTGCTTTCCCAGGCGAACGGCGCATTGCGTCGCAGCATAAACCCAGTGGGCGGCAGCTGCGGAGAGTCTCCGATGTGTCTCGAGAACTACACGTGCAAAAACAGCAGCGGCAGCGGGATGTTTTTTCTTCTTCCTGGACAAAATTGTAAGACAGTCATCAGTTTGGTGTCTAAGTATTCTTTGATCTTTTTGTGCAGCTGAGCATCGTACCTTGAGAAACATTGGTGGAAACACAATCTAATTAATTGTCTGATGGTTTAGTTGGTTTGCCCTCCCTTGCTTAGCCTTTGTCGGTTAATAAATTCAGCCCCGTGGCTTAATTTTTTCAACTGTTGTATTTAGCTGAACTGCCATCTATACTTGCTGGAATTGGTCAAAGATGTGTGTGCAGTTGGATGGAGAAAGGATCTGGTAGATCCAACGTGCGCAAAAATAATGAATTTTTTTACTGAACTTATTTTTTATGAATTAAATTAATTTGCAGACTTGCTAACGCTCAATTTTTTTCTTGGCAGAAGATTCTCTGTGATGACATCTTTCTAAAAAAAATATCATTGAATATTCAAAATATAAAATTCAGTCATGTAACTTGAATATACTCCAGGATTTTTCTTTTTCCTGTCGGGATTCCATTTCAGGTATGCTGCACTAATTACTTCATTCTCATCTTATGCTTATACTGCATTTGTGTTCAATTATACAACATAAATCTGTACACTGAGATTTTAATATCAGTATCGGCACCAATTTGTAACGATGTGAAACATCTATGTTCCTTCTACTCCGCATTGTGCATTCAGTTTAACGTAAATAAGTCCATATGTACTATATTTGCTATAATTAATATGAGCATGCACTGATGCATATGTATTTAGACTGGATATTATGCAGTAACTAACAAAGGAAATATAAAATAACCACGCATTGAGGAATATAACAAATAGTTTAGATATCATGTTTAGATCTAATCTTCGCCGGGAATGACTAAAATAAATATTGGTTCTAGGATGCACAGCAAGAGACTGGAAGGACAAAATCGAAGGTGGAAAATATGAAGATTGCCATAAAAGTCGTATTTGAGTCAGTTAATTATCCGAAAAAAATTCTATGGGTCTGAGGACTGCACTCTATTTATATAACATATAAGTAGTGTTGAATTAAAACAGAACAATTTTGTGAGTTACGATCATATAGCATGTAGAAAACTGACCACAAAGATAAAAGTTGTTAAAAAATCTAGCAGCGCAAATGCGCGGGCCACTCCTTTTCATGATCTACCTCAGTAGATATACTTGCCATGCATGTCTAACTATAGATCATGTCAGTTTCCAGGGTTGCAAAATTATGATAATCCTTAAATGTATACTTAAAATATGCTACTGCAAGGACTACTGATGGTGGTTGTGTTGTCTTATTGTCTTTCGGTTGTGTGCATCCGTAATAATTTCGGTTATTGCGTTGTTGCAGAGGCTGTAATTGGTATCTCCACGATATCAATATATACCCTTTATCTAAAAAAAATACGATTCTGGCCGAATCTGTCGCATCACGTGCGGTTTATGTATCTCGAGCTAGCTAGCAGAGCCGTGTCGTCCTGGCCGCCGCGTCAGAGGGGCTATCCGGCGGCGCTGGAAGCTACTAGCCCGTTGTGAAGCTCTCGGACAGGCCTCTTCCGATCACACCTCGCCGTGGCGGAACTTGCATCAACACGAGAGACATCGAAGAGACGCGGGCGTGCACAACGGTTGTGGCGGAAAGAGAAGGATGGACGCACTTTAGAATGAGTAAAATACATCAGTGGTCCATGTACTTGTGTGAAAAGCTTACTCTGGTCACTATATAAAATAAATGATCAATACGGTCACTATATACACATGTAGATGATTATACGGTCACTGGAAAATCGTATAGCTCTGTATGAGACTGAGCTGACCGGTTAACATCCAAGACTGACCTGCGGGACCCATCTGTCAGCCGCAACTCCATCTACAGCCGCCCCGGCGATTGCGCGTGCTGGCGAGTGATGGAAGGGCCTGCCCGCCCTAGCGCAATGCGTCCCGTGCATCCAGTGGGTCGTGGCGACCTGCTACTGCAGGCTCCGGTGGTCCATCCCTCTGTATTCCAGCGTGGCGGCGACTCCCGACGGGGAGAAAGTAGACGGTGGAGCGGCCGATTCCGAGCCTCCCCGTCCAATCACTTCATTGAGGATGGTGAGGAGGTCAAGCTAGAGCTTCCGCGGGGCTCAGCTCTCCTCCTATTATCGACGCCGTGTGGGGAACGGGAACGGGAGGGGTGACTGCTTCAGCCGTGGTCACGGCCGGCTGGTGGTCCAAGTCGTAGTCAAATTTTAATTTCACAACAGTCTTGGATGTTGATCGGTCAACTTAGTCATATATCGAGCTATACGATTTCCCAGTGACCGTATAATATCTAAATGTGTATATAGTGGCCGTATTGACCGGATTTTAAGTATAGTGACTATAGTGAGCTTTCGACGCTAGTACATGGGCCATTGATGTATTTTACTCCTTTGAGAATACCTTTTCATCTCCTTGTCATCTCCTCTACGTTGCACTTGTGAGTTGGGGTGCTTGGAACGGGGGACAATATGGCGTGTGGCCTTGTGCTCGTCGCTTTTGCGAGGGAGGAGGAAGGTTCTAGTGTAGACACTGAATCTGTTGATGCACGCATCTGCTTGGGACGGGCCGCAGAGCATTGTTCTGAAGGAGATATGCCCTAGAGGCAATTAATAAAGATGTTTTATTTGTCAAATCTCATTTGTTCATAATACGTTTTATACCATGCTATAACTGTATTAAGCGGAAACATTAATTCACGTGTGGTATGTAAACAAGCAGGTCCCTAGTATCCTCTTTACTAGTCCGTTGTGCGATTGATGATCGAGGTTCCCGATCATGTGACATTTATGTCAGTTGACAATGGAGTCAATCATTAGGAGAATGATGTGATGGACACACGAGCTAGGTATCACGATGCCTGAGATCGAGTCTCGGACAAACTAAGTATCGCCTGGCAAAAGGTTTAAAACTTGACGTCTAAGGTTCGAACGACAAAGTTATTCATGATCTCACAGGGGCTATCATGGGTATCCACGGCCCCGCTGTTAGTCATTGATCGTAGAACGGGTCTCGATCATGTCTGGAGTATTCTCGAACCGCTAGGGTGACACACTTAAGGGGAGTGACGTTTATTTAGATTGGACGCAGAAAAGAAAATAGAGAGAAGATCACCGGAAGTGTTCCGGGAGCATCTGATGAAGATCAGAGGGAAACGAAATAGTTTTCGGAGGCAGAATAAATTAGATAATATGTATTTAATATTAATTAGTTAAATTAATGATTAAATATATTTTATTTATTTATTTTCGGATTTATGGGCAGCCCAACTCTAAATGGGCCTAACTTTTGGAAGAAAGGCCCATGAGGGGGGAACTTCCCCCCCCCCCCCCCCCAAGTGGGGCGCACCATGGGAGGTGGCCGGATGGGCCACAAGGGGCCCATCCAGGGCCGGCGCACCCCCCCATGCGGCTGCACCATGTGGGTTTAGTCCCACATGGCTAAGCCAAGGGGTTTGCACAGCCTCCTCCTCCTATAATATAGGTGCCCCCATGCCTTGAAAATTCACCAGAAATTCCTCTCTCTCTCTCACCTTGAGCGTAACTCCGCAATTGGGGTAGCGCTTAGGTTGAGGTTTTCTCCACCATACGCACACCGACGTGCTGCTGGTCTTCGGTCCAAGTCTTCTACTTCCGCTGCTCGGCTGGATCAGAGCCCGGAGGTCGTCATCTTCACCATACGTGTGTGAAGCCCTGCGAGGCGCCACGCATGGGCGCTTGGAGGAGTTCGTCTTCACGACCTTGAGGTCGGCTACGTCGGCTTCATCAACAACGCCTGTGCGGGGGCGTAATCCCCGCTTTTCGGTCTACAAGGGTATGTATATCGATCTACTCAGTTACGGTATATCTGCATAGTAATAGATTCTGGCTAGTATTAAGGTTATCGTTGTTAGGAAATTTTTTGTTTTCTGCCTACGATCCCCTTCATGTTCGTCGTGGAAACCTGGGGTGCCATCCACGGTAGAACGTTCATCATCTGTAACATGCCCTATATCATCCGTGTCTCATTCATTCCCCGTACCTCCCATGCCTATAGGTTCAAAACTGTGGTGGAATCCCGTGACTGAGTCTGCGGTTACGGATAGGCGCGCTCGTGAGGTAGAGCCCGTGTGTCGTCCTTGAACAAGATATGAACCTCTGATGGATGTAAGATTTTCCAACTACCCTCCAAGTTTATACAGGGAGAAAGAGGACGAGGAAGAAGGTACGTGGGTCAAGTGGTGAGAGACAAGGGCGAGTAATAAATATCATGTAAGTTGTGTTTCTGGACCTTGATCTTATCTAGCTTATGCTTTATATCCAAGAATTAAGTTCAGTCGAACGTAAGGTTGGTTCGTGTGTTTACACAACCAGATTTTATATATACTGTTATTTGAAATATTATTTCTTGTTGGAATATTTGGCCACACATAAATCATGCCAAAATAGACATCTTGTGGAAACATGAAAGCAAAAACCATTGGGCAGACAAGAAACAAGTATTGCATTGTCTCCTATCCCCATGCCACTAACATTTAAAAAAATATCAGCGGTGAGAATAGCCCCACGCGCCATAAGAACCATAGGAATATTTTTTCTTAAGCGGTAATTTTAGTTTTCATAACCTCTTAGAAAGGAACCACGCCTGAGAATCAAACAATGCCAAATATATATATATATGAAAATATTTACACTGCTAATTATAATGCCAACTTGTTAGATAGATGATTCCTCTGTCCCCATATAGATGGGGCGCGCGCTTTCAAGGTCTAAGTTTGACTATCAATTTGATCAACAAAAAATAGATTATATGCCACAAAAGTTGTACCATTGAATTTCTATTTGAATATAGTTTCTACTAGAGGTGTATTTTTTATAAGAAGGGACACATGTATTATTGGTCAAAATAGTGATTAAAGTTCAAACACGAAAAACAAGGATGTCACATGGACTGAGACGGAGGGAATGCTAACTTATATTTGTTTTTATTATTTTTATTGTTACGTGCCACCATGTTTGGATCGGAAGAGATGTGATAAGTGATCCCATGAATTCCAATCCAATTTCCTCCTAAGAGAACACTTCTAAATTAATTTGCTTGTAATTTTAATTTCAGCAATCAAATATTACGAAATAAAAAATAACACCTACAATTGGTATTTAACATATCATGTCAAACTAAAGCAACAAGTGTAATTGACAACTATATACGTTGGTTACATACGATTGGTTTTCAGTATCATTCGCATATAGCTAGACGAATAGAGAATCATCCGATTGATAAATCTTTGTCACTCATCTTAGGCAAAAAAGCTTCATATACTATCTACAAAGTCCTATATTTAGTGGTCCAACGAGTTATCGGCAAGAAATAAATTTGTAATTATCTAGTAGTGGTTGATTGTTGTCATCAATAGTCCATCAACCCTTTTTCTGACGCCCTCCACCACTGCAACCGTGGGCATCTAAGACTACACCACCAACCTGCACATCTCTTCATTCACACACACTTGGTTCTTAATCTAGCTATCAGGTGTGCCCTAAAAATTTCAAGTCTACCAGAACCAACATTGTACATGATTTATTTCAATCTTCCCGTGTAACAAAGGTTCACATCAACAACAGATTATGTATATTATCCATGCCAGATGCGGCGTACCAACATCGGTAACGGTCCGTTGCTAATGTGGGGTGGCTAGTGATCACGCGTAAGTCTTTTTTTACAGTGTCAGATGTATGACCCATGTACGATGTGGGTGTGTCCCTTGGGCCGTTCTTCACTAGTTATGCAACTGATACAATACTATGCAAAAACCAATTGTTAGCTCGCCACTCAAATCGGATAGACGATGACCATTCTGTCCACTAACACAAATAGCGGAAATAACATATGTTGTCAAATTGCATTAGGAGCCGGACAAATGTGAAAAAGAATTATAGTAAAAATTCCGACATGTTAGAAAAGAAATCAATGACATTAATCGTGGAGATCGAAGCTTAGCAGAGACTAGTGAACACATGTCGCTCGCTATCCCGGCGTGTCTCATGCCTAAGGTCTTATTTATTCCAAGTGTTTTTTAAGGGATGGAAGAAGTGGGGCTGAGACGGGATTTGGTGAATACACAATCTCTATAAATCCCCACAAATACTCTTCCCATACAATACACTAGCATGTACTAGAGTTTTTGTTTTAGGCAAAAATGAGATGGTTGGTGGGGGATATTTAGAGATTATCCCTTCTAATCCAGTAAGATACACTAGAACTAAATATACTAGTGGGGATTTCACGGATTCGGGATAATCCCCTCCAATCCCCAAAAATACACTAGAACTAAACAAGGCATAAGTAAGCCCATAATTGACACTACCGAGTTTTTGCACAAAGAACCTGTAGCGAAAAGAGGGTGACATGGAGTGAGATTGAGATTGAATGCAGAGTTTAAGAACGAGAGCTAAAGCCTCAGTTGCATGGGCAGGGTACATAGATAATGATCGACGAGTGAAAGGTGCGAGCTAATGTGTTGTTTCATCACAAAATGGACAGAGAATTATGTGTATGGGAAACGTGGGCTAGATGTTTAAACAATGGGAGTAGCTACGTCATAGTGATCACGTGGTGTAGATGGTTGTTGGTAGGGATGCTAGCTATGAGTGCGGTGTTTCGTCTCCCGGGCTACATGTAGCCCGGTATTTGAAAATTCAAAATTTTGAGTTTTAAGTTTTGATTTTTTTTTGCATAAATTCTAAATGTAGATAATGATGATTTCTACCTGTGTGTAGAAAAAAAATGAAACATTCTGCCGTATGAGATGAAAATCTCATGTACGGTTTTGGAACGGAAATTTTTTGAATAGAATGAACGACCGTAACGGATGTTGGCTCAATCCGAAGGAAATTATGCGGAAGCTTTGCAAAATTATTATGAAGCTACACGACTAGAAATCGATCATATTTTATGCCGGTAAAAATGGCAAATTTCTAGATCTGGGATGGTGAACAGTGACAAATTCAAAAACTTTTAAAATCGTCAGGATTGTCATTTTCATGTACAACGGAATACAAACTATTTCGAGTTGAAAATTTACAAAACATAGAACATGTCATTGTAAATATATAGGATTTTTTACGCAATTTTTTGAAACTTTAAAATGTTGATTTAAAAAAACGGACTGCATGTAGCCGAGTTACAAAATGACTTTTCGTGCTAGCTATATTCTAGTCGTAGCGAGTCGATCCCATGGTACATTGGCTTCGCTGCATTCAAGCTCCTGGCTAGTACAATAGAGAAGCTTAGTTTGCGTCTCATATTACATCCAAGATCCTGAAACGATTATGTGTCCATCTGTTGATACGGAG
This sequence comes from Poa pratensis, assembly GCA_947311845.1. Classification (NCBI taxonomy): domain Eukaryota; kingdom Viridiplantae; phylum Streptophyta; class Magnoliopsida; order Poales; family Poaceae; genus Poa; species Poa pratensis. The sequence continues at coordinate 36,692,345 of CAMZMU010000065.1, forward strand.
GCCGGGTTATACTCTTATTTTGGAAGAAAAAAAATAGAGACTTAGTTTGTGCCCGATTACGTGTTGTGCTAACTTTGTCCTATAATCGAGCTTAGAAAATAGCCACCGAACATCAAGTATCTCATTGCCCAAACTGAAAATAGGCAAAACTGGGCTGAAAAGGATAGATTATCGTTTACTAAGATAAACACTGCTTAGTTTGATGCACCACACTTTTTATTTTGAGCAGTTAGTTATTTAAAACGTCGTAAAAATACTTCTTTTGCATTTAGTTTACTTCACTTTTTATTGTGGAATGTTAGCAGGAGAGCTGTTAAATTTATTGATTAGAGGAAGAAGTTGTTACAAAAAAGTGGGTGAAAAAACCGAAAGGGGAAGCTCTCGGTCACCCACGTAAAAGAAGGGGCACAAAACGCACTCAACCCGGATCAAAGGGGATAGACGCCCCTGCCGCGTTCCAAAGGATTGCCTCCTCCCGGATTCGAATGACAAGGCTCGTGACCGGCATTTCCTTCTTCTCAAAAATTCTTCTAGTGCGTTCAAGCCAGATTTCCCATGCCGCAAGAAGCAAGAGGAGTGCGCTCCTTTCCTGGTGTCTTGTGGGCAGCCATGCTTGCAGTGGTGAAGCCAGCTGGTGATAGAGGTCAAGCCATCCCAGTCATTGGGCATTAGAGCCTGAAGCGAAGATGCATTGGCAATGGCCGTCCAATCTTGCCGGGTCCAAGGGCACTCCACAAGCAGGTGCAAGGGGGTTTCAAGGCTACGACGGCAAAGGGGACATAAGTAGTCGTTTTCCCAGCGGCGCCGTTGTAGGGCATCAGCTGTGAGAATGCGATCAAGAGCAGCCGTCCACATAAAGAATTTGCATTTCCCCGGTGCCCAACCTTTCCAGATCAAAGTATGGAAGTCCGAAAAAACTGCTCCCCCAAATTGGATATGGTATGCCGATCTCGCAGTATATTCCCCTGAGGCTTCAAAACGCCAACGGATGGTGTCGCTGATTTGCACGTTTAGCTGGACATCATCAAGCAGCCGAGCCAGGTTTAGCAGCTCAGGCAGCATCTCCGGCGAAAGGCCGTGGCGAAGGTCAAGTAGCCACTTGCTGTCGCTAAGAGCTTGTTTGACTGTCCGGTTCTTGCGTGTGGTGATGGCAAACAGCTTCGGTGCAATCTCCTTTGGCATGAAACCTTGCAGCCAGCGATCCTGCCAAAAATTAGCGATTGCTCCGTTTCCAACGGTGATCTCAGTCGCCATGTCAAAGAGCTGTTTGTCAGTCTCGTCACAAGGCAGGGCGGAGCCGACCCAAGGGCGAGTTGGTGTTTTCCAGGCTGCCCACAACCACCGCAGCCTCAAGGCCCTGCCAAACTTCGTTAAATCGTGGACACCCAGCCCGCCCAGCTGTTTAGGACGGCAAACAATTGCCCAGCTGACACGACAGTGACCATCGTTGCAGGATCCTTCTCCTCTCCAGAACAAAGCCTGACATTTTTTCTCAATCTTGATCAAGACCTCAGCAGGGATCCTGTGTGTTGTCAGCATGTAGATCACCACAGATGAGAGAACGCTCTTAAGCAGAACAAGACGTCCCTCTCTAGAAATCATGGACCCTTTCCAAGCAGCTAGAAGGGCGTCGATCTTGTCAAGAAGCTCTTGGTAACCTGCTTTTCTCAGTTGATGTAGTGAAAGGGGCATTCCGAGGTATTTGCACGGAAAGTTCCTCGTCGCGATGTTCAAAGGCCCCAAGATTTCATCTAAGTTCAGGCCCTCACAACGGATAGGCAAGGCTGAGCTCTTGGACAGGTTCGTAACCAGCCCGGTGACATCTGCAAATGCGCTAAGCACGAGCTTGATCATCGAAGCGTCACGAATGGTGGGGTTGATGAAGAGTGCGACGTCGTCGGCATAAAATGATGCCCTAATCATGGCAGATCTGCCCGGAAGCTTTGAGAGTACCCCTTGGCTAGTAGCCATCTCCAAAATACGGTGGAGAGGGTCGATGGCAAGGATGAAAAGGAACAGAGACAATGGGTCTCGCTGGCGCAGGCCGCGGCGGTGGAGTATGAAGTCAGTCATCATGCCATTCAAAAGGACCTGCGAGGGCAAGGAGGCAAGAAGCAAGGCAATCCATTCCCTCCAGCGGACAGACAAGCCCCTAGCGCGAAGCATATCTAGCAGGTATGGCCAGGAAACCGAGTCAAAAGCCTTTGCTATATCTAGTTTCAGCAGCACAGTCGGCTTCTTTGTTCTGAGGAAAAATCTTGCAGTGTTCTGGACATAAAGATAGTTCTCTTGGATGCAACGCTTCCGAACAAACGCGCTCTGGCAGGTGCCGACCATCTCCTCTAATTTGGGCGCAAGACGGGAGGCAAGAATCTTAGTGAAAATCTTAACTACGCTGTGAAGGAGCGATATCGGTCTGAAATCCCCAAGAGCATCAGCGCCTTGCCTCTTTGGGATTAGAACTATCAGAGATGTGTTGATGCGCCTTAGGCCACGCCGATCCATGTTGAAGAGCTGCCGAAGCGCAGCATGCAGATCATGCTTGATCGTATCCCAGCAGACCCCAAAAAAAGTCCCAGAAAAGCCATCTGGCCCGGGAGCCTTGTCCACAGGCATGTCGTCAATTGCTTTCTTAAGCTCATCCATGGTGAAAGGAGCATCTAGTGTTGAGAGGTCGGCAGTGGGTAAGTCCAAGGCATCCCAATTGAACCGCGATGTGACAGAGCTATTAGCACCAAGTATTTGCTCAAAGTGATCTTGGGTCAACTGCATGATGGCATTCTGGTCGGTGATCATGCCATTAGTAGAGTGCAGTGCATGGATTATGCTCTTCTTGTGGCCGGCGTTGGCTTTGCGATGAAAGTAGCTCGTATTAGCATCCCCAGCTCTTAGCCAAGTGATTCTGCTCCGCTGCCTTTGTTTGATTCTTAACAGCACAACTAGGCCCAGCGATCTGGATTTCAGAACACGCCGGAGGGTGGCTTCCTCGTCAGAAAGCTGACGGTGATCCTATGTTGTTTCCAACTGAAGGATAATTTCTTCCGCAACGTACAGCTGTTTCTGAATGTCACCAATTTGGAGTCTGCTCCAGGACTGCAGGGCTTTCCTAGTCTGTCTCAGCTCAAGATCCAGCGCCGCAACAGGGCAGCGGTTCCCCGTACCCGTGGACCAAGCGTGGGATACAACATCCTTGAACCCAAAAACAAATTGCCAGAAGGATTCGAAACGGAAACGCATGTTTGTTTTTACAAGGCCGTCATTAACAAGAAGCAAAGGGCAGTGGTAAGAATACCCAGAAGATTGTGGCAGCAACTTGGCAGATTGAAATCTGAGTTCCCACTCGACATTGCAGAAAGCCCTATCAAGGCGCACCAAGGTGGGCGGGTCTGTTCATTTGGCCAAGTGTATTTCCTACCAATGAGGGGGATCTCATGCAGGTTAGAGGAGTTCAGAGCCGAGCGGAATCTGGTCATCCATCTTATATCTAGATTGCTATTATTTTTGTCATTGGCGTCCTTGATTAGGTTGAAGTCACCTATGATAAGCCAATCTGGCTCTAATAGCTGTGTGTGCCTGACAACCACACGCTTGAGTTGGGGACACAATTCCAGCTTCTTTCTAAACGTTGCGTCAGAGGAAATGGCGAAGCAGCTGCTCCCTGATGATTGATATAAACTCCGAATCATTCAGATGGGGAAGAAGAACCACTACTTTCATCACTCTGCACTTGGATCCCAACAATTGTTACACAGATAATATTGTGGCCATCGGTGTCTTCTTCCAAGGACATATACGGGTACTGGGCTCGCAATTGTTGAAAGAGAAGTCGTCATCCAATAGAGAGGTGGCTGATAGTGACATTTTTTATGAGAAGTATGTGTGCCCTCCTATAGAAACACACGATTAGTTTAGGAATGTCGACGTGTGTCTCATGAAGTTGCTAAAGGTAGTGACCTAGATCTCAACTTTGGGGTTATAAATCTCGAGATTGATCAACGGTTAGACACATCTTGAAGGATTTGTCGAGGAGTTGTGTACTTTTAGTTTTTCGGTCACTTGTTGTGAGGCGGTCCATTTATATGTCCTCGGGATTTTTCTTTTTTTGTTTGGTTGATTTGTTTGACATCCGATGACTCGTTTGGATATATGCGTCAATTGATGCAGAGTTTAGGGGATATCCTTCTTACGTAAAAAACTTAATTAGTCACGATATTTCTACCAAATTGCTACCATGTTTCCACATGATGTATGTTTTGATCTGGTTTCTAGCTCACCGTGTGACCAAATATGACAAAAAGAAATATTATTTCAGAAGTATATATCAAATCTGGTTGTGTAAATACACAGACCGACCTTACGTTCGACTAAACATAACTCTTGAATGTAAAGCATGAGCTGGGAGAAAATCAAGGTCGACAAACACACATAGTGTTTATTACTCGTCCTTGTCTCTCACCCACTTGACCTATCTTCTTCCTCCTCTTTCTCCCTATATAAATTAGTTTGCAAATCACCTCTACATCCATTTATAGATAGGCGGGTACCATCATATCTCATATCTCATTCATGGAGGATCCACATGCTCTACCTCACGAGTGTGCCAATCCGTAACCGTAGGCTCAGTCACGCCATTTCACCTCTGTTTTGAACCTATAGGCATTGGAGGTATGGGGAATGAATGATACGCAGGTGCAACACGACGTGGTACGGGCGTTGCATGTTCCACCGTGGATGGCACTCCAGGTTTCCACGTTGAACAATGCCCTGGACCTCGTCCCATGCAGATGCTCACGTCGTTGGGCTTCGATCCTACAAGAACCTGCATCGTCCCTCGCTAAAGCGACGAGGACATGGCAACAACATCCATACTGCCCCCCATTCCAAACCCGCGAACTCCCCATGCATCGGAGAGGAGATAACAAGGATAAGAGAAGGCATTCATGAGTGCCTCGGTTCTTCTCTTTCAGCCAGAGCCGTTATCGCCGTGACTAGAAGAGTCATTTCCACAACCGTGTCTCTTCAATCTTTCTCCCATGTTGCTGCAAGTTCTATCAGGGTGAGGCCGAGGAGGCCTGACTTTGAGCTTCACCACTCGCCAGTAGCTCCCCGCGCCAAGCTCCTCTGCGGATAGCCTCTCCGACGGTGGGAAAGACGATGCACGCGGTTCTGCTTTTTTTTAGATAAAGGGATTTTATTACTTAAAAGTTTTAAGCATTACACCCGGCCTCTGCATAGCTAAGATGCACACGCCACAAGTTCACCAGGATCCAGAACAGCATAAAAATAAATAGGCGAATTACATATCAAAATGAGAAATTGTAGATCTGCCTATGGTGTTGGTAGATCAATCCGGAGACTATGTTGCCATCCATGCCGGGAGAATAACTCCCTGGCTACAGCCTCCAGCCTCGACGCCACCTCCAAAAATAAATCTCGGTGTTCCACACGCTGCAGTGCGGACCATGCTCGAAGCGTAGCTGTACACCGATAGATAACCTGCATAAGAGAAGCATTTTTATCGTTAAACACCTTGTCATTTCTACATAGCCACAGCGACCAAATAATGGCAATCGCGCCATCCTACTGAATAGTTTGAACCTAGGATCCACTCCATTTAACCAGTTGCCAAAAATATTTGCAACGGACCGCGGAGGATGTAAGGTAGAACCTATCTGAATGGCTGACCATATAGACCTGGCTAACTCGCATTGGAAGAATAAGTGAGTTATAGTCTCGTCATGCTGACAGAAGACGCACTTTGTACTTCCGTGCCAATTGCGCTTGACAAGGTTATCTTTTGTAAGAATTACTCCTCGACGAAGATACCACGCAAATACCTTAATTTTTAGTGGTATCTTCATCTTCCAAATTTTGTTATTAGCCCTACTATCGACCGGAACTTCAGGAAGAATTAAATCTCTATACATCGAATCAACCGAGAATTTATCATTCTTAGTAAGATTCCATTGAAATTTATCTGGGCCTTCCGACAATTGGATTGATTCCAGTCGAATGAGCAAAGCATTCCAGGATGCTTGTCTTGCTCCAAATAAACTTCTTCTGAACGAAACATCCGGTGGGTAGGAACCCAACACCTTCGCGATCGTGTCGCTTTTGTTTCGTACAATAGAATATAGAGCCGGATATTGTTCACGGAGAGTCGATTGGCCTAGCCATTTATCCTCCCAGAAACGAATTTCCGATCCATCCCTAATTGAGAAAGATCCATGTGGGAAAAAAAACTTCTTTGTAGCCATGAGGCCAGCCCAGAAGTGTGAATCGCCAGGCTTCCATTGAACCTGGGAAACAGCTTGATCTCCCACATACTTTCTCCTAAGGAGGGTTTGCCAAACTCCATCTTCAGAGAGGAGTTTGAAGAGCCATTTACCAAGCAAAGCTCTATTCTTGACCTCAAGGTCAGGAATTCCGAGCCCACCTTGGTCCTTAGGGCAGCAAACCACACTCCATTTAGTCAGTCGATATTTTTTCTTCTCACAATCCCCTTGCCAAAAGAATCTAGACCGGAAGTAATCCAATCGTTTCAAGACTCCTTTGGGTAATTGGAAGAAAGAAATCATGTACAGTACCATGTTCGTTAGTACCGCGTTTATGAGAACCAATCTTCCACCCAGGGATAAGAGTTTGCCTTTCCAACTATTTAAGCGTATTTGAAGTCTTTCCTCCACCTTTTTCCATTCAGCATTTGTGAGTCTCCGATAATGAATCGGAATACCCAAATAGTTGATAGGAAATTGACCTTGCTCGCAGCCAAAAAGTTCTGCGTACAAGGCGGCGTCTTCTTGAGCCTCGCCGAAGCAAAACAATTCACTTTTATGGAAATTTATCTTCAGACCCGAAAGTTGCTCGAAGGCTGATAGAATCAGCTTAAGGTTACGAGCTTTTTCGATGTCATGTTCCATAAAAAGAATCGTATCATCCGCGTATTGAAGAATTGATAAACCACCATCTACAAGATGTGGAATCACTCCTTCAAACTGGCCCTCAGATTTAGCGCGTTCAATCAAGATAGCCAACATATCCGCCACTATATTAAATAGTACTGGCGATAATGGGTCACCTTGTCTGAGGCCTTTTTTCGTTTGAAAGTATTTGCCAGTGTCATCATTGACCTTAATGGCTACACTTCCCCCGAAACAAAGCTATTTACTAGCGCGCACCACTCAGGAGAAAAACCTTTCATTCTGAGTGTCTGCTGAAGGAAAGACCATTTGACTTTATCATAAGCTTTCTCAAAGTCAATTTTAAGAATTACCCCATTTAGCTTTTTCCTATGTAGTTCATGAACTGTTTCATGCAAAATCGCCACACCATCAAGGATGTTGCGGCCTTGCATGAATGCCGTCTGAGACGGACGAACCACATGATCTGCCACACTGTTCAAGCGAATCGTAGCCACTTTGGTAAAAAATTTAAAACTAACGTTAAGGAGGCATATAGGTCTAAATTGTTGAATCCTTTCTGCCTCGTTAACCTTAGGTAATAAAATTATCTCACCAAAATTGAGACGAAACAGCTCAAGTTGTCCATTGTGAAGACAAGCGAACAGTGGAAGTAAATCAGACTTGATAACATCCCAAAAGTTCTGGTAGAACTCAGCCGGGAAACCATCAGGTCCAGGAGCCGTATTATGTTTCATTTGGAAAACCGCCTTTCTCACTTCCTCCTCTGAGTAAGGTTTAGTGAGTAGACTATTTTCCTCGGCTGAAACCTGGGGTATATCCTCTGTTCGAGATTCATCCAAAGTGAAGTCGCCTTCCTCTGGATCACCGAACAGGCCTTTATAATAATTTGTAATGTACGACTTTAGTTGTTCATGGCCCTCAATCGTTCCTTCATCCTGAACAAGAGAGTGAATACGCTTTTTCCTATGTCTGCCATTGGCAATACTATGGAAATAGCGAGTGTTCGAATCTCCTTCGAGAATGAATTGAGCTTTGAACGTTGATACCATTTTAACTCCTCCTCACGCAGTAGCTTCGCTATCTGAGCATTGGATTGGCTCTTGAGCTCAACCTCTTGCACGGATAGCAGTCGCACTTCTGCTAATGCTTCAAGGGCATCAATTATCGAGGATAGTCGTTCTTTTTCTTTCTTAAGTAAACCAGTCGTATGACGAGCCCAACCAACGAGGTGAGTGCGTAAAGCACGTATCTTATTGTTCCACCGCTGGATAGGCGAATCACCCGCCACTGGTCTTTCCCAAATTCGTTTAACCATCTCATGGAAGCCCTCGCGATGTAACCACCCAAGCTCAAATTTGAACCGTGGTTTGCACTGCGGTCTAGGTATTCCGGTGGTCAAAAGAATGGGAGCATGATCAGACAAACCCTCAATACGTTCTAGAGCCCGCACCGACACTAGTGGGAACTTAGCTTCCCACTCAGTATCCATCAGGACACGGTCTAGTTTCTCGTAAGTGGGTTCAGGAAGAGAATTAGCCCAAGTGAACTGTCTCCCGACCATTGTTATCTCTCGTAAGTTCAAGCTGTCAATGACTGCATTGAACAAAAGAGGCCAACGGTTGTCGAAACGTCCCTTGCTTTTCTCAAACGGAAAACGTAGCAGATTGAAATCCCCACCAATGATGAATGGATGCGGGTTATCTTTTGCCAAGTTTACCATTTCACAGAGAAAAGCGGTCTTAGCCACCTCCTGGGCCGGCCCATACACGGCAACAAGACTCCAAATGAAATTATCGGATTTATTACGGATGTGCATTTTGAAAATCACCATCCGTAACCTCCAAAACTTCCATGGTATCAATCCTGATGCCTAGTAAAATGCCACCGGAGCGACCGTGAGGGGGACGTGAGTACCAATCAAATTCTATACCGCCCGAAAGTCGGTTCAATAGAGATTGCGAGAACTCACGTCTACCCGTCTCAGAAATAGCTAAGAAATCCAAATTATGGTCCCGAACACTACCAGCAAAATGCAAATGTTTAGCCAAGTCACCAAGACCTCTGCTATTTGCAAACATGCCATTCATTGGGAAACAGTGGGGGATTTGGATAACTTGGTCCTTTTCCGGGACGACTTGTTAGTGGTAGATTTTGATTTCCGACCGGATGCTTTTAACTCATACAATGAGCTCAATCCGTCGTCATCCAATCCACCCTCCAACACTTCACCAATTAGATGAGGAAGAAGCTGACCATCTGATGTGGCAATCGCTTCTTCTTCATCCAAATAGGTGGAGGTCAACACAGTCGAAGCTTTAGGATTAACCGTGAGACGGTCAAACTCCATATGCCTCAAGACATTAGTTGACACAAGAATATCTTTTTTAGAATTACCAAGATTAACTCCTACACTACTCAATTTAGAACAAATTGACTTAGAAGAAAAAGACAGAAATGACTTTGAATTTAAATCCGTACCAGAGAAGTCCAAGTTGCGTGTCGCTTGGCGACGCATGGCCTTCTGAAGAGAGTCCTCATCGGTCGCTGAAGCCCCATCTACCGCCGATCCAAACCTCCCGCTACGCCGGGTAGGAGTGACCCCATCAGCAATAGCTGACGCCGTAGGAGGAGGTGTGCAAGGCGTGGCGGAGCCTCCTCCCGGGTCGGCATAGACGAAGTAGCAGCCAACCCAGCGGACATAGCAGCCACACACGCACCAGCGCGCAACGGAGTGGTCGGAGTCGTAGTCGAGACCACCCCCGTCGCACCTGCTGCCACCACCGTGCCATCCAGGGAAGGCTGGGCTGGAGTAGAAGCCCTCCCCCGGATCGGCCCAGTGGACAAGCCCTCCTGGCTGGCCTGCTTGTCGAAGACCACCGGTCCATGGACCACGCCACAGGCCAGCCCAAGCTGCGCAGTGTCCAGGTGAGCAAGGCCGACCCTAGCTGGCGGCCCATCCATGGCGCGGGACGGTGAGGCAGGCCGGCCCATCGCCACCTCCGCAGCTGCGGCTGTAGCCTGTAGTCCAGCTTGGGCCGAAAGCGGCCCACGTGGGCTGATCACTCGCGAAGCAGTGCCCAGTCCAGGAGCCGGCTGAACTTCCGGCCCAACTGGGGACTCCACCGAATAATCCGTAGTATTCCCAGCTAACAGCACAGAATCAGTAACTCCAGAAGCACGATGCAGCGGCGCCACGCAGCAGCCCCGGCGAGACACGTCGAATCCTCGACACTATCTCGTTCCCGCGAGGAGTTTGCGGATTTGGGTTGTATGGGGTTATTGCCACAAAAGATTGCTGAGTAGGAGGGTGCGAAGAAGCCACAGTCTTTCCAACCCCAGCAGAAGAGAGACTGGCATCCACATCCATGTTGGTATTTTGCGACCCAAGCAAGCCTGTAGAGTCCGAAGTACCGTCCAAACCTTCCTCGAGACCATCATTATCATCATCGGCGTCGTCCCCCTTGCGACGCCAGAAGTAGGGCACAAACTCTGCATCAGGAGAAAAGTCTGGCGTCTCACGGCGGAAGATAAAAGCATACTCCTTAAGCTTCACCACACACGCCGTGCCGAGATACGGCCCAGAGGGATCAAGCTGCTTGTCCAGCGGCGCGGAGCTTGGCATCCCAACCAGAATGCGCACTATGCCTCTACTCCTGAGCGTGACAAGATCAACATCCAAAGTAGTCCCAATAAGAGAACCAACCGCCCAATGCCAAGGAAGTGACGGACTGGATAAGGAACCCCCTGCACGTGTACCCACACCTGCTCAAGCACTCTCACATGTAGAAAATCCTTTGTCTTCCAGATCGAGATAGTAGCCTGGGCCTCAAAGTTAGGAACCCCCAACTTCATCCCATCCATCCGCTGCAAATCCTCCAGCGAGGGGAACCCAATCAAGAAAGCATCAGCCCCGTGAGGGAGGGCTTCCCAAGTCCACGTCGAGCTCGACGGGAACATCCTGGACATCAAGCTCTGAATGGCAGTCGCGGGCACAGGCACACCAACGATCTTCACCAGTGCCGTGGGTGAACTCATCGGTAACAGATGGGGCTTGTAAACACTATCCGGGAGTTGCACAAAGGTTGTTTCTTCCGTCCCGTAACCAGCAGTAAAGGCTGAGGGACAGCCGGCGGGACAGGCGCCGCGGCCCAAGAGGAAGAAGAAGAAGGGCGGTCCGCAAGCTCAACCAATCGCTCAGCTAGTGCAGCAACCGAATCCTGGTTTGCAGCAACAGCAGTTCACGGCACCGGGTATGCAGCAGCAACAGATCGCACATCTGGCGCCTATGCAGCCCCCTGCGCAGGGCATGCCTCTGCTAGCCAATACGGCGGCGGTGGTGAATTCTGATTCTACTGCGGTCGTTGTTGCTCCGATTGTAGGCACCGGGAGTCTGGATGGTTCAAAGTCTGGGGTCGGAGGTAAAGCAAAGAAAAAGTGCTGGAAATGTGGAGATGGTAATCACAATACTAAAGGCTGTCCTGTGCTACACTATTGCCTCGTGTGTGATACGGGTGCTCACCCTACCTTCCGGTGCCCGACTCTTCGGTTGCACGCGGTTCTGCTACCTAGATCGAGAATCGAGATGCATGGATCACACTAGAAGAGACGGGTTCGGCCAGCCTTGTACGCATGTGTACTTGGCGTGCTCTTACGTCGAGCTCCTCTCCATGTCCAATGAGTGAAAAAAAAATTGTACGCGTCGACGGTTTCATGGATGGTAAAGGTAAATATCTCGCATTCTGAGAATGTGATAAAAAAGTTGATGCAAATTCGTGGTCACTAGAGCACATATAGCGCTAGAGCTAGCCATGGGGCCGATTAAACTTCAGCAGCCAACGTGTGGTTGCTTTTTACAAGATTGTGATAAGATAATCCAGATTATCCAACCAGTTTTCACATTTTCAAGTTTGTCCATTGAGTTATTTAATGTTCGTTGTGGTTATAGCCGGTAGCGTAGCTAGGATTGCATCATGCCCTAGGACACCTTCAGTTTACTATAGCTACAGTACTCTACAGTACCGACTGTAGCACCAAATTAGCCTATGATTTTAGCCTCACGCCCCGGGCCAAGGCAGGGTAGCCTGGGCCTGTCTACGCCCCTGGTTATAGCGTGTGCTTGTTTTTTCTACGAAGATTGTAAATCAAATTTAGCGCATCACGCATTCGTAGACTAAGTCTTTTTCTTTCGAAAAGCGGAATATAACCTAGCCTCCATATTACTACTTGAAGTATATGTGGGCCAGGTGCTGTGGACAGTGCACATTTTCAAAACATGAAAATTCGTGAGAAATTTTATTTTTGTGTAGTCTAGAATATAATAAAGCTTGTATTGAGATTCTTCATATGTTGACAGTATACGCTAACAATTTTTTTTTAATTTTTGAAGAAAAAAATCTCCGTGGACACCGGGCTTCATTTATGCTTTCCGTATCTATCTTGTACGTACAACATCTAATTACATACTACTTGCAGAAAAAAATGTTGCACAAATTTCCGTCAAGAGAAAACAGTACTCCTACATGCAGATGACAAGCGGTCCCTGACTTGTGGGGCCTAGCGCAACATCGAGTCAAGAAAAATAGGGCTAACCCACCACCACGGCACGAAAACCTAGACTGCAGTAGCAGGGTGGCAGTACACATGTCGTCGGGGCTGCGTCGCCACGCGGCCATGAAACGAAATCTCTCTCTACTCTCATCAGCAGTCAGTTCAGTCTTCGGTACTTGGGTGCTCGCTCATCGTCACCTTTCCTTGTTAAGTTTCAGGTACTACTCTGTATGTTCTTGCTAGAACTAAATGCCCCCTTTTATGCGATTCTGTTCTTGAGGTAATGCGCTTGGAGCTACTGACAATCTCTTCGTTTTCAGCGTATTTGCATCCAGATCCAGGCCGATTTGGGTTTTCTTCACGGGAGTGAAGGTGATTGATTTTCTTTCTCTGCATGCCACAAATGCCTGTATGGCCGACTGATGATTAAATCGAGCCTTTTATTCTCTGGATTCTCTTACTCTATCCATAGGAAGGAGCTGCAAGCCGCCCCAAGTGGATCTTCAGATTACTTTCTGCTGATACCAGTCGGCATTTGACTCATCGAGTAGGGAAAGGAGAATGGGCAGATTGGGTCTCAGGAAACGCCAGCAAAGGAATTTGGGGAGCAGCCGACGCCGCCACAAGCCGGGCGACGAGGTTACTAATGCGGTAATGCCCTCCCCCTGGTTCACCCAGCTGCATTTCTTCTTGTATATCGCCTGATTATCCCCATGCTTTCGATTAATCCAGGGTGTGAGGCACCGCGCGTCGCCGGCGAGGATCATGAAGCTGTACCCGCACCTCACCGCCGGGCAGCGGGAGATGATAGAGGCCGCCGGCTTCGGGGGCCTACTGAGGATCCAATGCCCCTGGCTGCCCGCCAGGCTCTGCGGCTGGCTCATCCGCCGGTACGACCCCGAGTCCTGCGAGCTGGTCATCCCCGGCCGAGGCCGGATCCCGGTCACAGTCGACAGCGTGCACCGGGTGCTCGGCATCCCGAACAGCGGCCGCGATGTCGAGTACAAGTTGGACGAGAAGAGCATTGAGTTTGTGTTGGACAAGCACGGCGTCACGAAACTGCCATCCGTGCAGAGCTTGGTGAAGTCCATCAAGCAGATGAAGTCTGCCGACGAGCATTTCCTCCGGACGTTCATGATGCTCGTGCTTTCGTCGTTTCTTTGCCCCACCACTAGCCTGAATGTCAGCCCCCGGTGCTTCCCGTCGCTGGTGGACATGGGGTCGATCAGGGAGCTGAATTGGTGCAAATTTGTGGTGGAGCAGCTTGAGAACTGTATCTCTTCGAATGGCAAGAAAAACTGGGTAGGGGGCTGCCTTTTCTATCTTGTGGTGAGCATTCTACACGACCACTCATGAAACAAGCAATAACTATTACACCGTTTTCGTTATCTGCGTAGTGAAGTTACCTTAACACAATTTTTATTTCATTTTTTCCTACAGATTCTATACCTAGACTCGCTTGACATTCAAGGCTTGGGAATAGCTGATGGGACACCGCGATTATCTGCGTGGGACAAGAACCTTATGGCTAAAGCCATAGTGATGGACGGAAAGAACAAGACCTCTTTTGGAAAATGCTTTGTAAGTTTGTGTCTTGGAGCTTTTCCTCTGTAATGGCGATGCCATTTTGTATACCTGTTGTGATCATCCTCTGGATGTGCTTCAAATATTTTGTGCAGTTAAAAAAAGAAGCCCCTTGTAACATCAACTCCAGCGGTGCGTCTGTCCTGCTTGGAGACGTCTCGGCAATAGCTAATTTTGTGTCAGCGAATGTCCTACCAGAGTACAGTCCACAAGTAACTACCAACCTTTTGTGGGGAAACTATCTTCATCGGCATTGGAATTTTCTTCTAACGATTTTGTGTGTTTCCACATGTTTTTGTCTGTAGAACAAGGAGGTCTTATGCAAAGCCACAGGTAATCTTTGTGCAAGTATCACAGATGCCCTTGCGAAGTTCATGCGTGAAGTCTCTGCACTTGAAGGCTGCAGCAGAAAAGCCGGCAAAGATAGTTCTGAAGTTGTAGTGAGAGAAGATAACAATGTAGAGAATGATGGTGACCAGATGGATGTTGACACGCTCCCAGATGATGGTTCAGAGCTAGCAAGTAAGGACATGGAAGACACGTCAGTCGATGAGCATGAAGATGGAAGTTCCAGGGAGAGTGAGGCAGGTGATTCGAGCAGCACAGATTCTGAAGATGATCCTGACTGGGGAGATTTCTCTAATAGTATCAAACAATTTCATTCTCGACAAAACAGAGTGACAAGGAATAGCGGTAAAAGCAAAGAGCTTGGAGATGGAGATGTAACAACAAACGGTTCAGGAAATGTGACAACTAATGGTTCAGGAAGTGATTTAGATATTCCAGACGAAAATTTAGGCAGAGTGAACCGATGCAATGAAGAACAAGGAAATGTCGTAAAACTAGCATCACCCGATGTTCATGAGGATATGGTGTTACCATTTTCGGCTGTGTCAGAGACAAGAGGCAAAGCTGGAGATGTAACCACCAACGGTTCAGGAAATGATTCTGACGTTCCAGGGGGAGATCAAGGAAGAGTGAACCAGTGCAACGAAGACCATGTAAATGTCGCAAAACTAAAATCAACCACTGGTCATGAGGATGGCGTGGTACCGACTTTGGCTGTTTCACGGGCAAAGAACAAACACAAAAATACTAAAAAGAGGTGTTTTCTCGAGTATAGGACGGCGATTCAGCCTGCCAGCCTGAAGTTGGACGGTGAACCATCTACAGTGACGTTGTTTTACAATGGGAACCCCTCGAAGGAGGGCAAGAACCTGAAGTCTCCTGTTGTTGATTTGAGTACTCCGACAAGTTCAGACAGCGAATGCACGGTCAAAAGGACCATAGGAAATCCTCCTTCTGTCAACAGCCCTAAAAGGTCTTCATGACTAACAACTCATCAGTGGATGAGATGAAGCATTGGCATTGGCATCTTTGGTAAAGTTACTCCTGCAAGTTGTGCTGTTTCATGCTCTGCATTGTACTACAGTTTAACTTCATTAAGTTTCTGCATTTCCTGTTTTGTTTAGGTGCCATGTGAGGTATTTAAAGGAGAGATAAATAGCTCAAGGTCTACTTAGCTGTTTAAGTTTTACAGAAATATGTCATGTTTGAACAACATAATATCCGGCGATATTCAGTCTTTGTTAGTCCCTTCCTTTTTACTGTTATCTTTAACCAAGCTCGTTTTGCTATCCTCATTCATGATATAAGAGGATAATGCATTACATCATCCTTCGTATTAATTCTCTTCCTCCCGAGTTGAAACTGGAAGGCTGGCATTATCCCTCACTTGTTCAGAATTACTCCCTCCGTTCCATAGTTCTTATCGTGGTTGTAGTTCGAAATACAACATGCATTCTCTGGCATTTTGCTCCACATGTTCTGAATATCCTTTTCTTCTTGAGCGTTTGAGCATGGTTTCACCTAATCAATCCATATGTTTCTGCTATTTTTCACAGAAAGCTGCAATAAGGGGGCATCCAATGTATTGTCAGAAACGGGCTTCTTTGGTGACAATTTGATCACAGCCTGGGAATTCATGGGAAGCTGGCACTGTAAACTATGGCAATAACCTTCATGATTTTAGCATGTAGTACATGCCTAGCTGGCATGTAGGCATTGTAAACAAGTAAACAATGTATAACATGTACTCCTTAACCTACTACTAGCTTCTAGTGTATGCGGATATTGTACTCCTCCAGTTTCTGAACTGTGGTAGCGTGGTGGAATATATTAGCTCCATCCTCCATGCATTGTTTCCAACATCACTCTTCATGTATGCGCGGCCAGCGCTCCAACAGTAAAAGAACTGATTTAAGGAAAGGTGAAGAACCGATACGGCCTTAGTTTCTGGCGAATCTACCATGCCTCCCAAGACTCAAACTGGAATGTTTCCTCCAGAGGCAGCAGTGGTAAGTCTCATTCCATGTGCTGGGATATAGGAAACATTGGGTGGGATTCTTGTCGTGTGGATGCGGGCGAACTCCAGCGCCCTCGGAACCTGAAGGTTTCTGCCGCGGCTGGCAGCAAGTCTGGACTGTGATCTGAAATTCTCAATTCCATCAATGAACTTTCAGGCTAAGGTAGGTAGTTCGATCCGGGTCCAACGCTTCGGCTTGACCCTGGCGCATGTGGCTGCTAGCTGCTGGCTGCTGCGCCCATCGCCGTGGATCTCTAGGGGTGCGTTTGGTAGCCTGCAGCCAGCCGGGCCAGGTCCGCAGGCTGCAGAACCACCCTGCTTGTTTGCTTGCCTGCAGCCCGTTTTTTGGCTGGCACGCTGCTTAAAGCACTCCCGGGCCAGGCCCGATAGGAACTGCCGAATCGGCAGTTTCCATGGAGCCAGGCCGCGGGGCTGCAAAAAGTGGAGACGAGCGTGCGCGCGGGGAACGGAGGGAAACGGTGAAATCCTTCCCCTGTTTCGCGCCATACCTAGCTCCTTTCCCCCTCTCTTGCCCGGTCACCTCCGCACTTTCCCCAAACCACACCGGCGACTCCTTCCAGGCGACCAGATCGGCGACCGGACCGGCGACCACACCGGCGGCTCCTTCACCTGCACTTACGGCGGCTGGCCCGCGGTTGTGGCACCGGAGCGGCTGCAGCCAAGGATCCGCGCCGTCGTCTCCACGGGCGGCAAGCCCTGCACTTCTTCATCGCCGACCTCTCCATCATCTCCAATGGCGGGAGCCAAGGTAAAACTCTTCCCTACTAGTGTTAGAACAGAACGGTACAGTAGATCTAGAACATACTCATGTCAGATCCATTCTATTAGGACGACGCAATGGCGTTGACCAAGCAGACGGCATCACTGGTTGCCGTCATTCAAGTCTGGATGATGATGATTCACAAGATCTTAGTTAAGCGGTATGCTGTTGCTAGACTCCCATATGGTCCTATGTTAGCTCGAGATCGGGAGAGGATGGCAAATCTGAACTTCATCTACAACACTTGTGAGATAGAGTCTATTCAAATGCTTAGGATGGGTAGAGGACCCTTCTATGAACTTGTCAAGAGGTTTAGGGAGGGGGTCTGCTCAAGGATAGCATCCACACGTCTGTGGAAGAGCAAGTTTGCATCTTCCTTCATGTCGTAGGCCATAACCAGAGGTTCAGAGTCATCCATAGCACCTTCAGAAGATCAATTGAGACAATCTCCCGGTACTTCAAGCAAGTACTGTACGCTATCGGTGAGCTAAGGCATGAGATGATCAAGCCACCCACAGGCCAAACGCCGGCGAAGATTAGAGATAGCTTCAGATGGTACCCGTACTTCAAGGTAAGCATTGCTCTGTTTGTGCAATCAGTGTTGCGAAATGTTAGGACAGAGTATTCACTAACAGTTCTTGCCATTTGCAGGACTGTATTGGCGCCATCGATGGTACTCACATCACAGCTAGAGTGTCCAAAGAACAATCCAAAGCTTTCAGAGGAAGGAAGCACTACACCAGTCAGAATGTGCTTGCAGCTGTGGATTTTGATCTGAAGTTCACCTATGTGCTGGCAGGCTGGGAAGGATCAGCACATGATGCAACCATTCTTGCTGACAGCATGTCTAGACCTGACGGGATCAGTATACCTGATGGTAAGTTTTACCTTGGTGATGCTGGTTATGCTTGTCGCCCTGGAGTTCTACCCCCCTTTCGAAGCACCAGGTACCATCTGAACTAGTTCAGTTCAAGATTCGCTCCTGCGACAGCCAAGGAATTGTTCAACCTGAGATACTCGAGTCTTAGAGTGACAGTCGAGAGAGCGTTTGCTGCACTGAAGAATCAATTCAAGATTCTGGACCAGAAGCCATTTCACACCTTCGAGACCCAGGTGAAGCTTGTCCTTGCATGCTGCATCCTACACAACTGGATCCTGGGTGGGGTTTTGATGAGCATGTCCCACATGAGGAGGATGTGACACCTGATGACATTGATCAAGGCCATGGCGTCGCCGCTGATGACAATGAAGCTTGGAAGAGCAAGCGGATGGAGTGGGCTGAAGCAATGTGGGCAGACAGAGGCAACAGCAGGTTCTGAAGATGAAGCATCACCGTGAAGAAGAGGACCATGAAGAAGAAGATGATGAACTGTGAACTATCGCACCCCCTCCCCCACAAACTATCTACCGGTCTGTAATATCAGTACTGCTAATTGATTCGTACTAGTTAGGGCTGTGGTATGGATGAACTGGAACTGCCATTCCTAGTAGTTAGGGCTGAATTATGGATAAACTGCATTTGCCTATGTCCTACCGTTGTTTTGCTTGCAACCAAACAAACCGCCCTGCAGCGAGCAAGCCGTTTGGCCGTAGCTGCAGGCTACCAAACGAAGAGCACCAAACTTGCTCACTGCTGCGATGCGGGCTACTAAACAAGATGGACAACACGTATTTAGGGGTGGCTACACTCAGCACTGCCCCCTGGAGCCTGCCCCCAAGGCAACGAGATATGGCTGCAGGCTACCAAACAGGCCCTAGAGCGCGTCGAACCAGACAGGATCAGATTAGATAAGATACCTCCGGTTCAGTTTTCCGTTTCCCCAGAAGACGACTCGTTCAGACAGAAGGGTCGAAAGCCAAAGTTCAGTCAGCTGCAGAGAACAGCAAGGAAGTCAGCATACTGCCAAAAGAAAAGAAACAGGAGTTCAGCAGACTAGTGAGCACGAGTAGACCAGGGCCTGTGTACTCGCACCGAAATTTTCCCTTTTCGATCCGTGACTGATTGAGTCTGGCTGAATAGAAACGTAAACTGAGCCATGTTACACACTTTGTTTGCTCGTTAACAATGTTCTAGTTAGAGTCGTTCGTTTAGGAGCAAGATAAAGGGCACAAGGTGTTTGTGACATAGAGCTAAATCTGTGATGTTTGGTTGTGGTTACCTTGTTGCCCGAGTGGTGAACATACCCAACGAATTCAGCATAACTAATTCTCCATCATGGCTTGTACTAAACATGCCTTAGTTAGCAAAATAGTTGGTGCAGCACGAATTCAGCACAAAAATTGTTGGTAATGCACCGCAAGTTCAGTATATACCGTCTCGCAAAATATACACATCTGGCATATGATTTAGAAAAATCTACATACTAGGGAACAAAATAGAGGGCATGTCATCAAACACATCAGCATCAATACCATCATCAACTCATCGCCCGGAAGATCCTGCGATAGTAGGAGAAGAACCACCTCTTTATGTCTGCCTCATTCCAGGCAAGGTAGAAGATACACTCCTCTTCGTGTGCCATGAGGTAGCTTAGAGCATGGTGGAGCGTGTTGACCGCAAGAGGATTCTGCATATGTGGTTTGCCGAATATGATTTTCATCTGATCATTGTTCTCAATTGGCGTGTCGATAAACCATTCATCGTTGGGCGAACCTGAAATGATGACACATTTAGTCCGGGAAATAGCAAGTAGAGAACAGGAATTGAACAAGCTGAATTATGAAAGATTACAAAGACATGTTGGAGAAACGCCTAATCATCCACGAAAAAGGTAGTACAGTCCTCACGCCATTCCACTCCTCCAGCTTGTGCAAAATGGCGGAGCATTCTCCACCTGCACCTCCATTTCGTGAGATGAATGTACACCTGAGTGTTAGTCACGGTGGTGCCGCAGAAAAGGAGAACATTCTTTGCAAATCTCGTCCAAACTGTTGTCTTTGATTTCCTTGTCGAGATCGAGCCCACCCTTGACGAGCTCAGTCATCCGAGTGAGCAGGAAGGTGGACAAAGCAGATGGCCACTGCATTGGCACGTGCTTGGCCCTTTATATTGTGAGGAACCCGTTAGCACAGAAGAATTGGATAAAAAGCTAAACATGAAACTACAGGTTCGAAGAACTATTACATCAAGAGCTAAGCATGGAACTACCGCATCAAGAGCTAAGCATGAAACTACCGGATGAACAACTACCACATCAATTAACTACCGCTTATAGAGGTAAACATGCAATACAACAAACCACTAACCAAGATCATACCGTAGAATCTAAAGATCAACTCAGATCTACCACATACTAACAGATCTAGGGATGCATTTAACTTACAGCCAAGCTGCTTACAACCGCGAAATCAACGGAGGAGGACATCTCGGAGAAGATGAGGAAGATGGGTTGTCGCCGATGACCACCTCCGACTGGCCGGAGGAGTAGTAGTTGTCGCTTATTTGCTCCTCTGTGAAAAACCTGCAAAGGGGAGAGCTCGAGGAAGGGGGGTGATGGTGGCGGGAGTTCCGGCAGTGAGGCGGAGGGGGTGAAATAGGCGAGCGAAATTGATGGGCGGTGACCGAAATTTGTCTCGTCATTTTTTCTCCTGCGCGCGCAAGCTCGGGCCATCTCTGAATTCGCAACGAACTTGGCTCTGTCTTCCCCAACTCTGCCCCGAAAATCTTACCCTCGAGGGTGACTCAGTAAAAACGGCCGATTCAACCATTCCTATCGGGTCTGGCTAGAGGTGATGTAAAATTCCGTGTTATGCAAGAATACAGAGCGGCTAAGACAAGTAAACGGCCCATTTTTACATCCAATATCTAACTGGGCTAAGCATGGCCTACCAAACACGCCCTAGGTACCGCCAAACCACTATGCAACCTTCCTAGCGAGAGGGGCAAAACAAGACACTCTAATCACCATGCACCTACACAGAACACCGATCTCCTTATAATAAAATAAAGGGTGTGTTTGGTTCCATCACCTAGGAGGGCTATAGCTGAGCTAGCCAGCTAGCCCAGCTCGGCTTTGCTCAATTTGCCTCGGCTGTACGTTTGGATGGGCTGTTTGCGTTAGCTAGCAAGGGCAAGCAGCTAGCCATTTGGATGGATTGGTACGATTGCTTTTGCGGGCAAAATACTGACGGATCAGCCAGCGGTAAGTGCGCGGACGTGGAGATTTTTTAGCGCGAAGTGGTTTGCCGACGAGAGCGAGCCAAATCGGCTCTCTGAGCGCGGCAAGGTTTTCCTGGCCCTGTAAGGCAAGCTGGCCCTCAAAAGCCATGTATTTTTACGGTACCAAATGTATATCCTAGCCTGGCAAGGCTATAACCGATTTTGCCCAGGATCCAAACGCGCCCAAAGTAAACAGGGAGCAAACCCCAAAATTAAGCGGAGGGGGGGCAAGGTGTCCCGTCCCGGGGTCCATATGACTCATCCACTCATCCATCCATTGAGAAGCCATTATTAGTCAATGACGCGGCTGCTCATGATGGTCTCGAATGATGGACACGGTCTCCTCCTCACTTGATTGATAGATGAGCAATTACGTTACGGCCGCACTTGGTTGATTGTGTCGTGTTGTGCCGTGCGGTGGCAAGCGGAGGACAGGGAGGCGTGCGGCTCCCTTAGTTTAGTGGCCCTGCCCACATGGGATGGGATCTGTCGGGCGGGTGCATGCGAAATCTTAATCATTTCCCGACGAATGATGATTAGTAGCTGATGATCGTCCTCGATTAGATTAGCGCACGCCCGAATCTAACCAAAGATCACCTCGCACCACGCGTCTTTCCACGCAGATAAACCCTACTAGGTGTATTATTAAGGCCTTGTTCGGCTGGGGTGTTTTGAGGTGTTTTGTGGTGTATTTTACCTAGTGTTTTGGGTGAAAAACTCCTCACACCCAAAACACCCCAAAACACCCCAATCCACTTCTCCACCAAAACACCCCACAAATTTAGTTGTTTGGTACAAGTGTTTTGTAAAGAAGTGTTTCAGCAACAATTAAAAATGTGATCATTTTTGTATAACCAGAGCACATAAAAATTGATCTATTT
The DNA here is from genome assembly GCA_947311845.1 of Poa pratensis. Classification (NCBI taxonomy): domain Eukaryota; kingdom Viridiplantae; phylum Streptophyta; class Magnoliopsida; order Poales; family Poaceae; genus Poa; species Poa pratensis. Next base: position 36,714,585 of record CAMZMU010000065.1, read on the forward strand.
TCGCAGGATTTGAACATACAAAAAAATAACTTTTTAAACATCACGTGAGCATACAATTGCACAACATCGGAAACAACACAGGCAGGTTTAAACACACAAAAGCTGATCTCACGCATCATCATCGCAGTCATAATTTATCCCAGGTTTATCCCAGTTTATTACAACAAAATTTGATCAAAATTTATCGAATGCTTCTCACAAACATAATTTTGCTTCCCAGGTATATCTCAGATTATTTGACAAGATGGACACATAAACAAGAGGAAAGAAGCTTGCAGTAAGAAGATCATTGCAGCAACAATGTAGACATATGACTGTAGCAAGAAGATCATCACCGCAAGAAGATAATCGCAGCTTCATGACAAGTTGTTTCTGCAAACAAATGTAGACATATGTTGTTAAAGCATTCCATTTGTGCTCACATAGGCTTGTACAGAAATAAGAAAGTACATGATAGTCTATGATTTTCAGCTGGTTATTACTAAAAAGGAAAAAGGCAGCTAGTTATGAGAGGAACTCTAGTTGCTCCTGTACGTACATACAGAAGAACAAATGGATAAATCCATGTTTTGCCTGTACTAGCAACTGCCACTACTGACAGCGTTACTCTTAACGTAAGCAGAACGAGTATACCAGTTTTCCATGCAAGGTTATCATGCATATGAAAAGCAACACCTTGGTTTATAATTCGAATCAACAGTCTGCACATTAGCACAGAAACAATTTTATATGCACAACACTAACAAATTCAGCTCTTCTTTTTGCATGACATCCTTCACAAATGAATTTCTCCCTGTTCGAAATGAACATGCTTCTAAAAAAATGCTTCCGAAAGCTGTTCTTAATACACCAAAACCTTGTCACAATTGAACTAAGATGAAACCATTATAAAAAATGCAACCAGTTTACAAATTACTGTCTGCAAATATTTGATATGGTTGAAAACAGAAAACATGAGAAACAACAATGCAACCAGCTCACTAAGCATCACAAATTAATGGACAAGTAATACGAGAAAGCATATTTTCGTGTTTGCTTTTCTACTAGTGGTAATCGTGTTTCGCTTCGTGGCTAAGGCTCGCGACATGACCATCCACTGTTAGTGAAGTCAGCAACTGGTTCCTGAAACCACACGGAGCTAAAGTCGGCCAGACAAAGACATCCATGTTGACGTTTAATTGGTGCCTACGGAATCGGTAGCCTTTTTCAACATCGATGATGTAATTAATCAGCTGCTGATCGATATTACATTGTATTGTATACTGTAGTAATCTAGCCTATATATCCGATGGATGTGCTGGTCCAATTGGTGTGTTCTTCGCCCGTATTTGTGATGGAGACCATCCCAGATTCCCAGTTGCAAGAGGGCACTACAATACACCTACACAGTCTCGAAAGCTGCTGCCCACCAGATGGCAGCACTACTGGATCGAAAGATACGGAGTTGCCCAAAATAAAACAGTTCAGAACGCCGTGAATAGATCTCTTCTAGGCTCGTATAACAGTTCAGACTTAGGCCTGCGTGCCCACACAATACTGCCATGCGAGTCACAAATTCATGGGAGCATCCAACCACATCAACACCTCAAATAACAAGAATCACATCAACACATCAAAAACGGAACAGTTCATCCTACAAAAAACAGCAAGAACTGTCGTCCCGTCCACAAAAATTCCCCTTTTCTTACTCTTTCACAAGCGACACCACCCAGATCGTACCCAAAAAACAGCAAGAACTACACCGGCCCAGATCCTACAAACTCGCATGAAAACCCTAGAAACGCCCCAGATGGAGGGAGGACGGGACGAGGCCTAAGAGGTACCTTATAGAAGTCGGCGGCGGCGGCGGAGAAGGAGATCTGCGGCGGCGGGATCGTCGGCGGCGGGGGGAGCGAAGAAATCGCGACGGAGGGAGGCGCCAGGAGCGGAGGTGGGTACGAAGGCTTCGCCGCCGGGGGAGGGAGGCGCCAGGAGCGGAGGGGACGAGCGACAGCGGGGGGAGGACGGCGGCGGTTGTTGCGGCGTCGGCCGCGAGAGCTCGAGACACGAGAGAAACGCGACCACCCCCTCGCGTCTCAGTTCCACGCGAACCCGACGGGTTTCGACGGGTTTCTGCCGGGCCAGCCCGACCAAACCCGGCCTGCCGAACGACCCATCAGTGTTTTCTAGTGTTTTAATTTGGGCCGGGAAATTACACCCAAAAACACCCCAATACCAGCCTGCCGAACAAGGCCTAACGGGTAGAGTACCACTGCGTGGTGAGAACTTGCCTGTGGCAAGATGGTTAGGAGGGTGGTTGTACTCCCAGCCCAACAAGACGCTGATGTTTCTCATTTAAGGCGGAATATTCTTCAGTGGGAGGCGACGTTTCCGTCGACAGCGAGGCGTCCGTGATGACTTCGTCAATCTCAAGACTCGACCCGCCGACTCGGTGTGTCGAAGGTACTCATAGGGATAGGGTGTGCGTGCGTGCGTTCATAGGGGTGTGAATGTGTGCGCGTGTATATGATGACGAAGTGAAAGTTAGTGGAGAATTTCCCGGGCCAGGATCGTCCATTTCTGATTTTCTTTTAGAAAAAGGTTGCCCATCTTCTGATCCACATCTTGCCTCGGACGGTAGCGCCGTTTGGCGTACCTACGGCTGGCGAATTTGCGAGTGGACTTTCGCTGCAGAAGCTTTTCTGCTGGATTCTCTAAGCCTTTTTTGGGACTTGTATGTTTTTCTTCTTCTTGCTACGAACATATGCATGTTATGTTTCCTTGTCAAGAATACATTCTTTGCATTCAGCCCTCCGTGTCTCGTTCCGACGTGCTGCTGCTTGTATTGAGCAAAAATATCTGACCGCGGAGAGTCGGGTAATACCTTTTCGATCTACGTTTGGGGTGATAGTCCGAGCACAATACTACCTATATCTTTTACAGTTTATAAGGCATGCACGTAGTTTAAAAATATTTTGATAATTAATGTGGTTAATGAAATATAAATTGTATGTCACCAATTATACAATCAAATTAAGTTTTCAATGATATAATTTTTGTGATAACTATGTACGTACGTGCCCAGTTAATTACACTAGATTGAGGGCCCTTTTGTTTCAGCTTTTGGAGTCTTTCCGCGAAAATAAGCAGGCCGAGCGAACCAAAAGGGCTTGCGGCGCGTCGGGCTTTTGCCGAAGCCAGTCGATTTGCCACAGACGAGAAAAAGCAGCGATAGAGGTGCTTCCCGCTGCTTCCCGAGCTTCCCCGTGAGTGAACCGAAGGGGCATCTGTTTTGGGTCATTTCGTTGCTTGTAATTACGAGCAGACTGCCACTGAACGAACAGTTCCACCCAGCCCGAGCCTGGCCCAACCGGAGCAGTTTCTTTTTCTCTTCTTCTCTTCTCTTTCTCGTCCCGACCGACCCGAGCGAGAGCGAGCTAGGGTTCCTCATCGACACCAGCCGCCGCCCCACCTCGCCGTCCCCGCGCCCCCCACCGGCGGCTGGTCCTCCTCCTGCCGACCCCGCCGCACCACCTGGCCGCCCCTCCTCCAGGCTCCCGTTCCCCGCGCCCCATCCGCCGCCCGTTCCCCGCAACCGGCAGAGCTTCGACGCCACCGTCGCCGCCCCACCTCGCCGTCCCCGTGGCCCCCACCGGCGGCTGGTCCTCGCCGCCCCACCTCGCCGGCCCTCCTCCAGGCTCCCGTTCCCCGCGCCCCATCAGGCTCCCGGTCCGCGCCGTCCTCGACGCCCTGGACCGCGCTGTCCTCGACGCCCAGCACCGCGCCGTCCTCGACCGCGCAGCGACACCACCCCACCGCCCCGCCGTCGTTCAGCTTGGTGAGGACTATTCCGGCCGAGGCCCTTCCCATTTCTTCCATTATTTTGTTGCTTGGTGAGGACTATTCCATCAAGAACAAACCCCCACTACCAGAAATGCTCACTGTGTGGATGAATGAAGTTTGCTGCTAGATATTGCTGTGTAGATCAAATCAGTGCAATATTTTTTGGTGTGTATTACTTGCTGGTAGTAGTCAGTGCATATTTTTTGCTGGTAGTAGTCAGTGCATAGTTTGCTGGTAGTAGTGAGTGCATAATTTTTTGTAGATGCTACTGCTTGCTTGCTTGATTAGGTAGATTCTATAACTATTTCGTATAGTAATTCTGTAGTTTTTGTGTGTGTTTTAGCTTGTGTTAGTTATTTCCAATGACGGACAAGGCAACTTGGGATGCACACTCCGTTCGTATTTTGTGCGACATTTGTATGGAGGAAGTCAATGCAAACAATAGGGATGGAGGTTGTTTGAGTAAGAAGGGGTACAAGAATCTTGAGGACAAATTTGCCGAGAAAACGGGAAAAAGGATGGTAAAGAAGCAATTCAAGAACAAATGGGATGCTTTAAAAAAGGAATACACCGGTTGGATGGAGTTGCTAAATGCAACCGGGCTAGGTTGGGATCCGGAAACAAGAACTATGGATGCAGATAATGATTGGTGGACCACTCACCTGCAAGTAAGCAACATTTTTATCTTTTGTATTATCTTTTTGTCTATTTTGTTGATGATAATAGTTGTCTAATTTATTTGTTGTGTTCCATTTGCAGTTCCGTCCTGAGCATGGCAAGTTCAGACATGGACCACCCGACAACTTGACACAACTTGATGTCATGTTTAGGAAGGCTCATGTCACCGGAGAATCGGCGGCCATCCCGGGGGAAGATAAAACGGGAGCGAACATGGCAGGTGCAATTGCACTGGATGATGATGATGAAGCCTCCAAGAAGACACCAACCTTGGCGAAGCGCCTCAAGTTTGGTGGTGGAGAGAAGGAGAAAGAGAGCCCCTTTTTCAGGGTGTACAGCAATGCATTGAACACGCTAGTCTCAAAGGCTGATGTTGGAAGTTCATGTGGCAAGGATGATGCTGTCCCAACTACGAAGGAATTTTTAGGGATGGTTCGAGAGTGTGGAGTTAGTGAAGGAACTGATGTTATGTTCACTGCATGCAAGCTTGCCGTGAAGAGGGAGAACAGAGAGGTGTTTGCAGGCCTTGAAACATCTGCAGGAAGGCTTCATTATCTCAAGAGCATGCACGATGAGATGAACAAGTAGTTGTGTGTACCATTTATTTGGTATTTGTTGTAAACTATTTGTGATCAGCCTAAAACCGATGGACCATTAGGTGTACTGTTTGTTTGGTATTTGTTGTAGTTTGTTTGGTATTTGTTGTAGACTATTTGTTATCATTCGCTACCTTCTATGAACCATTATATGTGCTGTTTGTTATCATTTGCCACAATCCTTGAATTATCTTATGTGATGTTTCTTATCAGTTGCTACCTTCCTTCAGCTATGTCATGTCAATTTTTTGACGTGTTCTTATATGAAATTTGTAGGATGGATGGTGGTGGCGACAATGGAAGTGATGAAGAAAGGATTCAACACCTCTCGGGGTTGCTCATGACATGGCTGTGTTGGGCTACCTTGGTAATCTCTATTCTGAGAAGTATTTGAATAAGGCACGTAGGAGGATTCCTCAACAAACTGGGAATGAATGGGTGCATGAACAACTTGATGATAGAAAAAATGCTACAAAATGTTTAGAATGTATCCTGATGTGTTTCATAAATTGCACAACCTCCTAGTTAGCAACTATGGGTTAATTTCAACTAGAGACATGGGATCTGTGGAATGTCTAGGGATGTTTCTATGGACTGTTGGAGCACCTCAATCATTTACCCAAGTCCAGAACCATTTCAGTCGGTCTCTTGAAACAATTCATAGAAAGTTCCATATGGTGTTGAATTGTTTGTACAAAATGGGTAAAGATACCATAAAACCAAGGGATCGAACTTGCAAGGATGTGCATCCAAGACTTCAAGATGCACGTTTTTTCCCTCATTTCAAAGGTGCCATTGGCGCCATTGATGGCTCACACATCCCTGTCGAAGTTGCAAAACAAGAAGAGGTCAACCACACAGGAAGACATGGGTACACGTCACAAAATCTGTTAGCGATATGTGACTTTGATCTCAGATTCACATTTGTGGTTGGTGGATGGCCAGGTTCGGTACATGATAACCGCATTCTGCAACACACCATGGAGAAGTATTCACTTGAGTTCCCAACTCCTCCTGATGGTACTACTCTATTTTTCATTTTACACATGTGTTTCCATGCATTATTGGTTTCATATTTCATAAATTTGTTCTCTTGTGCGTAGGTACATACTATCTTGTTGATTCTGGTTATCCAAACAGAAAGGGATTCCTAGCTCCCTACAAAAACAACACGTACCATATTCCGGATTTCCGTCGAGAAGGGCCGCCAACCAAGAAGGAAGAAATATTCAACCATGCCCACTCATCGTTGCGAAATTGCATCGAGCGCATCTTTGGGATCTTGAAAAATAAGTGGCGCATTTTGAAGGGCATCCCTCATTTCGACTTGGTTACACAGAAGAGAATTATTATTGCTTGTTGTGTGCTTCACAATTTCATTAGAGACTCCAACTTGCGCGATAAGCAGTTTGATCGATGTGATGCAGATGAGAATTACATGCCCAAGGTCCAGAGGCAAGCAATTACCTTGCCTAGTGATCATGTGTCGGGTGAACTACACACAAGAGGCATGAACGGAACACGTGACGACATTGCCAACACGTTGTTCATTTCTAGACAACGTAGGCCTAACCGAGTTAGCTAGTATATGGTAGTGGAAATGTATTTTGGACAACTATATATTTGTGATGGTTATGTAATGACAATTGTATGGATATGAAGTTCGACTTGAATTTTAGTTGCATATGTTATTAATTACACGTTAGCAGCAACAGTATGACTTTTCATGAATGTAAAGGGTGTTTCAGACAATTCCACAATCAACAGTCAGATAGCCAGTTGGTTTGCCAAAGACCTCCACTCAGAAAAGCAGCTTCTCCTGGACAGCAGCTTTTCTGCACAGCACCCACAGCCAGCCACAGCCAGCCCAAACAAAAGGGCCCTGAGTCGCACAATTCAACAATAGATTGTGGGTTTGTCTGACCACATGCACGCCTCGGTTTTTTAATATAAGATGTTTTATCTTTTGTCCACATTCATATGTTTATAAATATGTGTACGCATGTTTTAGTGGGTATGTTCAATAACTTTAATATGCATCTAAACAACATGTGTAAAACCTAAAACATCTTATATTTAAAAACGGAGGGAGTACAAGTCTACAAGACATAGATGGTTCTTCACTTCATGTTTGTACAAGACATGATCGATAAGCTTTCTTGTTTCTACAAGACATCGATGGTTCTTCACTTCATGTTTGTACAAGACATGATCGATAAGCTTTCTTGTTTTTACAAGACATGATAAGCCAGTTTTAAGCAAAGGTGCAAAAATCCATCGCATCACTTATACAAGACACCATATCAAACTATACACATGTATAAACAAAATAAAACAAGATTTAGTACTTCCTCCGAATCCAGTATCAGATGAAATGAGCTGATTAGGTACAAATCAGTAACACTACTCACGACACTCTTTTAGGATCGGAGAGAGTACCTAATTACTTGTGTAGCGACCCTGATTACTATTCCTAATCTTAGCAACATACTACTCTCTCCAGTAGAGACTTAGAGTGGTAGCCACTAGCCCGGTACTCTACTCACACACACGAGACCTCTGGGCTGGCCTGCCCACGAACAAGGGCAGCATCGGGACGGGGCCCCACGGCCCGTTTGGCGCGTGGCGGCTCGCGTCGAGAACGGCCAGCTTGCCGGAGGGCGCGACGCGCTCGCAGGAAGGGCACATGGTGAGCGTGGTTGACGGCGGCGCGCGCATGTAGAGGTGCGGCGGTGGCGGCGGGGCGAGCAGCTTGAGCGCGCGCAGCTCCTGCACCTCCCGCTGCAGCCTGCGGTTCTCGTCCGTCAGTGTCTCGCAGCAGCGCTTCAGGGACTCGCAGTCCACCTCCGTCTGCTTCAGCTTCGTCCGAGCCCGCCGGTTCTGGAACCACACCTCCACCTGCCGTAGCCGGAGACCCAGCTGCCTCGCCAGCGCCGCCTTCTGCTTCTGGTGGATCATGCATGGGCAAACAAATTAAGAACGGTCGAATGCAAAAAAAATGTACTCTTTTTTGTTTGTTTGCTAATCTTGGTTTTGATTTGATTAGACGATGATGAGGATGTTGTGGTACTTACGGGGTTGAGGGTGCTGTGCTCCTTGAAGCTCTCCTCGAGGACGGCGGACTGGTCCTTGGACAGGCGGAGCTTCTTGCGCGACGCGCCACCGGCGGCGCCGGAGTCGTCCTCGTCGTCGCTGCCCGCGCCTGCACGTTCCAGCTCTCCGCCGCCGCTCCTCGCCGGAGCGCCACGCTTGCCGTGAGGCTGGACAGCGTGCTGTCAGGCGACGACGCGCCAGGCTCCTCGTCCTCGCTGGCTCCGCAGCTTCGCCTCGCGTCCGCCGCGGCCGGCGCCCGGTTCACGTCGATCCCGCGGAGGAACGGCATCTCGTGGTACGCCAACGCCGCGAGCCTCCGATCATCTGCACCGGCGCCGTTCCAGCACTGCTGCTGCCTGGTCGGAGCACGCTGGGGTGCCGCCGCCTCGACGGGAGACGTCGACCCGGACATGCCGAGACTGAGCCCGAGACCGAGCCCTAGCCCGAGGTGCTGGTGGTACTGCTCGGGATCCCTCTCGTTAACCTTCATCTCCATTGATGTCCCTGCTCTCGGCAAAGTAACACTAGCAACGTACTAAGTGCAAGCTGCTCTGGGACGATGGTGGATTGTGAGGGAGGAGGGGGGAGGGCGTGAGCTTTTAAAGGGTGGGCGGAGTGAGATCAGGGGTGATCATGGAGTGGTGATTGAGATCAAAGGCAAAGGATATTTCAATTAATTTGTGCGGGGTGGATTGAAGAAAGCTGGTCAGAAATGGAGCAGTATGATATCGAGCGACAACAACGTGGCGTCACCCTCGCATCGCCCAACCATGCGGCGCAGTGGCAGCTGTTGCAGGCAAGCCCAATCATCACCACCCGAACTTGCTCCTGGTCCCCCTTCCTCTTTTGCCTTGTCTCCCTTCCCCGATGGTGATGCCCGGACCTGTCGGCACGGCAGTGTATTGAGTGGAGTACTTTTTCCTGAAACTGTATTTTTTTAGAAAGGCAAATACAATCACACATATTCTAACCACACACACTAGTAAACTGTATTTTTTAGAAAAGCAAATACAATCACACACATTCTAATAACCGTATGAGCATACTAGTACAGAACGACACATCGAAAACAGGGCAAAACCCTCATCAATAACGGAAAAACGGTCCGTATCTCCGCCCCCGCTGCTGATGTGAAGACACTCATCGGGAACTGAGACCAAAAACCGTCGCTGATGAGGCCACTTTTTAGCAACGGTTGTGCACGGACCTTCGTTTTTTTAGTTTTCCTTCATCAGATACGGCGTTTTCTACTTACCCGTTTACATTGAGCTTTCTTCAGAAGTCTATTATAGCACATATAAGATGCCACTAGACATTTAAAATCTCATAGTACAAGACAAAAATAATAACAAATTAATTCATAAGGTATACCAAATTTCACCGATACATTGCATCATAAGATGACCAATTACACTTATCTTTATTGTCATGCCTCGCTAAATCTATCTTTGACATGCCTAGCTAAATCTATCATTGTCATGCCGCTCTAAAACTTCTCCTTGTCATTCCTAACTAAACATATCTTCATGACTTGTTGTTACATTTGTCTCCAGAGCCGTGGCAAGTTCATAAATTCGATCATCCCCTTGAACGGTGTCGCCGAAATATAATAACGTCACCGCTGTCACATTTTGGCCACACTGTACAAGACACTCTTAATTAAAAAAATGTTTTGTACTGTGCAGCGAAACGTCACAACAGCGACGGTTCACGGATATGTTCCCACTTTGTATTTAGCTCATTTAAACTTTGTTTGGAGCTACATGGCGTTTCTGCATAAAAAAACATGGATGGATAGTTAGAAAAGAGCCAAATATGATGCTACAAGACATAAATATATTTTAAGATGGAAAAAGTGTACACCTTAAGCGCCTATATCCGTGTGCTTACAATTTGGTCTAAACGATTTGGAGGCAAAACTTGAAGGCTATGATTCCTTCAACAGCCTCACCATTTTTATGCATTGTCATCGAAACATACTATTACTTCATACACTTGCAAGTTAGCTACACAAAACCATAACGAGGATTAGCACATTGACAAAAAGTTGTGTAAGATCTAGTAGTGAGGGATGTATTCATCATCGGTAGTACTACAAAGAGTTCAAATTAATTTACCCTACTACTAGAATTTAAATAGAGTGTAACATATAGTATTAAGAGATGTATTCATCATCGACAGTACTACAAAGAGTTGAAATTAAATATGCTAAAACATAATATTCATCATCGGCAATAGTGAGGGATGTATTCATCATCAGCATTACTACAAACAAACACAACAGAATACTAGACTTCAAATACTAGACAAGTTTTGTATGCTACTTTAAATAGAGTGTAAGATCTAGTAGTGAGGGACGGACATACTCCGGCAATAGACGAACAGATCCGTGTCGGCGATGCTGGCCACGCCGCTAGGGGAATATGCGCGGCGGCTAGCCGACGCGCCGCTGTGGGAAGATGCGCGGCGGCTCGCCAAAGCGCCGTTGTATCTACGAGATAAGGGATAGATTTGGCGCTGCTTGGAGCCGCCGCCACACTGTGACTGTGAGTGAGAGTGAGAGTCAGAGTCAAAGCGTTAGGGTTGTCGCAATGACGCATTTATAGTCCAAGTAAAACATCGCAAATGGAGGCGATAAACAACCGTATCCTTAAATTTGTTTACTGACACAATAGACCTACTTACGAAGGATCGATGCAGGACAAGAAATAAATTGATTTTCAGATACTAATTCACAGTAGAATTGAACTAACTATCTACTCTACTTGTTCTTCTTTCACCCTCCTCTGTGCCATTATCATCTGTGGCGCGGCGTCGCTTCTCGCTGGTTGTCTTCTCCTCCGACGCGTGCTCCTCCTCCTCATGTGGCTCGTCCTTCTCCGACGCATCCTTCTCTGGCGCCTTCTTCTCCGGTGCGTGCTCCTCCTCCTTTGGTGCCTCCTTCTCCGACGTGTGCTCCTCCTCCTCCCGCGCCTCCTCTGACGCGTGTTTCTCCTCCTCGTCAGAGTCATCTTCTTCCTGGCTAGAATACGGCTCTGACGGGTCCTCCGGCTCCTCTTCCTCCAGCGCCTCCTCCTCATCGGAGTTGTCTTCTCCTTCGCGTGAAGACGGCAGGTCCGAGTCGTCGGAGTCGTATTCTCCAGAGCGTGAAGACGGCGGGTCCGAGTCGTCGGGGTCCGAGTCCGGCGGCCCATCTTAATCCCATCACGGGACGTCACCACGGTCTTCACCGCTCGCGTCGTCGCTCGGGGCTTCCTCGTTATGCCACCAGGGTTCCTCCAAGAATGCGAGAACTGCTTGGCTTCACGCGGTTATAATCACATTTAATAAGCGGCGAGCAGGCGGTTCCAATCCCTCGTGAATTAAGCCGCATTGAACAAGCGCGCTTCCAGTTTGCAACTGCAATTCCCAAGCAGATCGCAAACGGATATCCTTCCGCAATAGTTGCCATAGAGACAAGTATTGGAAACGGAGGTAAATTTATGACCGTTGCCAATATTATAGGTAATGGAGTTAGTAATTTCTCCGTAACCAATGTTGACGGACCAGCCGCGACCCAGTTCTGTCAGGCCTCTTTCGCAATGCTAAAATCACGGATTTCCGTAGCCTATCTCGTGTCGTTTTCATAGAGGGGTATCCGATGTGTCGTTCTGTATTAGTGGCATCTCTGAAAGATTTTGAGTTTGCAACGGAACGACAACATTGCCAACCACTGAAATAATATTCCGTGTTAATGCGAGACAATTGTCAAACTTGTGGTTTGAACTGCCAAACCATGGAGTCACCGTCCTCAGATAGGTTTACCATTTTAACAAGTTCAACAAGGTCAAGCCATTGCCTCATCAAGCGATCACCTAAGCTCCTATAAAGGTGAGTTTTAGTTGCTCACCATCCCAAGATTCAGCAATGGCTATCCCCAATTTATTGCAAACAATATAAATCACTCACAAGAGGATAGCTAGTGTGGAATTATGAAAGAGAGAATTCCTTACTTGGCCTTTCCTTAAAATTCTTTTCCCTATTTGGCCCTAAAAAATTCTTCCCAATTTGACACCAAAATTTCATTCCTTTCCTAACATATATGGCCCTCTAGTGCCTTACCGAGCACTAACGGTGTTAAATGGAAATGTAAAAAGACTCTTTTGCCCCTAATAAATTATGTGACAAAAAATTACTCTCTAGTGTATGTGACACATTTAACCAAATAAGAACCAAACAAGTCAGCTCAATAGTTGCTGAAATCTGCCAACCACATGGAACCATTTTATTTAACATATTGTAATTTAAAAAATAAAAATTTGGGCAGAACCTCCCCTAGAATTTGACCATATCTCTGCACATCGCGCCGCTATCGCTAGGGTTGACTGTAGTGCGTCGGGTCGGGATAGGGGATGTGAAGAGAGGAGCCTGATTCGATCGATCAGGCGAGTTGGTTCGATCAGATTAGGGAGGGGTATTTTGGTCCAACAAAATGACAACTGACGGCAAAACTAATCGGCACAAACGGATGTGTCAAATTAGGAAAGAAATGAAATTTAGGTGTGAAATAGGGAAAACTTTTTTAGAGCTTCACTTTTCCTCAGACAGTGGGAATGCATCTGCAGATGTTTTCACGATGAAGACGGTGATACAATACCACTCGCCAGTGATGTTTTCCAGCCCATTTTGTTCATGCACTCCAATTTTTTCCTGATATCCTTCTTGGCAGGGAAAAGGTTTCCCCCGCGAGGATAGGCCCCAGATAGCGAAGGATAGCTATTGACTTATTGGGAAACCCGTGGAAGTTTGATTCTCCCTTTCTAAGGTGGTTGGAAGGGACAGATAAGGAATTCTCTCGTTACAAAACCAGGTATCTTCAAGTTCATCAACCTTTGGGATCTTATTTAGGACATTACTCCGGTTCCGGACACCGAGGACACTATTATCTTGACTCTTACTCCAACCGGATGGTACAGTCGGCTTAGCTCGGTTTCTAGAGTCCACCCCCGGCTCTTTTGAGTGCTCGTTTGGAAGCTTTGGGCGTCGCCAAAATGCAGCTTTTTTGCCTGGCTTGATGTGCAAAACAGACTATGGACTTTCGATCGCTGTCAGGGGAATAATTATCGGGTACCCGACTTGCGGTTCGAGCCGGCCACCCGGAGTCGGGTCGCCGCCTCTCCGCCAGTCGACACCTCGGATCTTCTCCGACAGGACAAGGACAAGAAGACAAGGAGGCATGGGCGGAGGTACCTGCCGGGCTCCCAGAGTCAACTACATGACGCCATCAATAGTGAACAGTCTATAGTGCACAATATACAGTGGTTAGCCGTCCATACCGACGGGACGTAGAGTTGACATGCCATACCGCTGACCGGCGTGGCTGACGACTCCCACAGTGTGCAACAATGTGGGTGACCGTTGGATCAGGCCTGCCCGCTACTCGGGAAGCTGGCTACCCGGCACATAGCTTGTAACCGGCCTCCAGTCTTATATAAGGAGGACCGGGCAACCCATGGAAGGGTTCGGTTCATTCTACTCCACCCAGCTTAGCTTCATCATCCACCAGAGCTCTGAGAGCACAGCATACAGCTCGAGGAGCATCATTGTAACCTTGTGATCATCCTTTACAGATCAGTGCAGGAGTAGGGGTTTACCTCTCACGAGGGCCCTGAACCTGGGTACGTCTCGGTGTCCACCATGCTCGTGCTCAATCCGAGCGTGCACCGTCGTTCGTCACTTGGCCTCACCCACTCTTAGCCATCCCCTATGGCACTGCCGTGTATTATACTACGACAGTTGGCTCCCACCGTGGGGCCTAGCGCGGCGACTGGAGTCACGTTTCGCTCGGGACTCCGCACCGCTTCAGGCTAGCGCGTCACGTCAGGACTCATCCTGACGCTCGGCGCATTCGAATGCATCATGGACAACGCTGCGTGCTACGCGGGCGCACCTCCGCCCGCCGGAGGCTCCATCATCCACTTCGGCGACCACCGCGTCTTCGTTGCCATCACATCTTGTGAGTGTCCCTCCGTGGTTCTCCCCTGCTCGGACGCCTTGTCCTTCGAGCACGACACCGGCGCCGTCTCCCGCAACTACGGGAAGTCTTCACGGCCAGCGGCTCCATCCCCAACGCCGACCAAGCACCTGGTGCGGACAAGCGGACCGCCAGGGCGCGCCCGTCCATGGCTGAGCGCGGCAGCCATCCACAAGGCCAGGCATCGGCGCCCTGGAGGCGACCATCGAGGAGCTCCTCACCCCCATCGCTGCGGACGCGGATCCCGCATCCGCAGTAGCTGCCCTGGAAGCCCAGCGTCAGCGCCTTGTCAACGGCACTCTGAACGTGGCCAACTCCCAGCGCCGCATGCTCGACACTCTACGCGAGTACGAGTCCGTCTACGGCCTCACCCCGACTAGAGATCGCCCCAGCCGGTTGAGGAGATTCACATGCGCGGCGGAGGCCTTGGCGGCCAGTTCGACAACGACGGCCGACCACCGCCCGAGCCCGCCATGCCGGTGTATAGCACGCCGACCAAGAACATGCGTGTGGCCGAGGCCGCGATCGCCGCCCTCAATGACCTGCAAGGCGAAGCGCGCGAGGTGCAGTCCAAGCGCGTGGAGCAGCTCATCATCGCCGGCAACCGGCAGCAGGGCGACTTGTCCGAGTGCGAGACGCCGCATCCACGAGCCGCCAACTCCAAGGGAGCTTCCTCCCCCACCACAGCAAACAAGGCAAAGGCGCCAAGCAGTCGCACGCTGCTCCGCGCGAGAAGAGCGTGAACTCAGGCAAGAACCGGCGACCACGCGCCGAGCAGAGCCGAGCCAACGGCAACAACAACGCCAACCGGCTAGCCGGCAAAGGCCCCGTCAAGAACAGGCTTGGCCCCCTGGGACCTGAGGCTAGCGCCGACCTGCGGGGGCGAATCGACTCCCTGGCTCTTTCTCGCGCCATCGAGGAGGAGAGCGCCGCCGGACCCCCGTGCTTCGACAAGCGCATCACTGACGAGCCTTTCCCGGACCGTTTCGTCCTGCCCCGGGAGACGCCCAAGTATACCGCTCCGCCAAGCCGGACGACTGGCTAAACGACTACCTCATCGCCGTCGCATCGCGGGCGGCAACCGGCGGGTTGCCGTGCGCTACGTCTCGCTCATGCTGGTGGGCACGGCGCGGACTTGGCTGAACAGCCTTCCGGCTGGCAGCGTCAACTCCTGGCTCGACTTCGAGGAGGTCTTCGTCAGGAACTTCACCAGCACCTACAAGCCCCGGGTCGCCCACGCCATCTGCAACTCTGCACCCAGGGCAAGAACGAGTCCGACCGCGACTACCTCACTTGGTGGTCCGAGCTCCGAAACTCCTGCGAGGGAGTAAGCGAGCAGCAGGCCATCCAGTTCTTCTCGGACGGATGTCGGGAGGACACCATGCTGAAGCACAAGCTATTGCGTGTCGAGCCCAAGAACATGGCCGCACTCCTTGAGATCGCGGACAAGTACGCCCTTGCCGACTCCGGCATGAAGAAGCCTGTTCGGGTAGGCGACTCCGGCAAGCCGGCTGACGGCGAGCCGAAGAAGAAAGACCCGGCTCCGGGAGCCGACGACCCCGATTCGTCAAGATGGTATGCCGACGGTCTGCGAGACGACCGCAACAAGAGGAAGGGCCAGTACTCGGAGACCCGACGCGACTCCCAGTACGTCGCCCTGGCAGAAGGAGACCGCGCGCCTCGGGAGCGACCGAGGCCGCATGAGGTCAAGCAACAACAATGGTCCGCGACCAAGTACACCCTCGCTGCCATGCTCGACATGCCATGCAAGTACCATGGCACGACCCACAAGCCTGTGAACCACACCACTAGGCAGTGCAGCTGGACCAGCCGCATCAGTCGCGGCGAAGGACTGCCGCCTCCCCCAGCCCGACCTCCGGCAGGCGGAGACCGCGACAACCGCAACAACGACAACCGCAACGACAACCGCAACCGCGATGACCGCAACGACAATCGTGGTGACCGACGTGACAACCGCCGTGATGATCGGCGTGACGTGCCTCGCCGGTCCCCGGCTCATGGAGCCGGCGACCCGTGTATCGAGTTCCCGCATCGCGACGCCACCTACGTCATCTACACCAGCATGCACGACGACAAGCGCACCCGACGCGCGCGCCATGCAGAGGTGAACGCTGTTGTTCTCCCTTCCCCCAGTACAAGAACTGGTCTGAGCAACCCATCACCTGGGGACGAGAGGATCATCCGAAGGTCATGCCCCGGCCTGGTGGCTACGCGCTGGTGCTCGTCCCAACCATCATCTCCGACAAGTTCGCCTGCGTCTTCTCCGCGTCCTCATTGACGGCGGCAGCAGCATCAATATCCTTTACCGCGACATGGTGGAGAAGCTGGGCATCAACCTCGCCCACCTGCAGCCAATCACGACGGTGTTCCACGGCATCGTGCCGGGGCAATACTGCTCTCCCATGGGGCAGATCAAGCTAGATGTGCTTTTCGGCACGGAAAGCAACTTCTGCCGTGAGCACATCTGGTTTGAGGTGGTGGACCACAAAAGCGCGTACCACGCGATTCTCGGGCGCCCCGCGCTCGCGAAGTTCATGGCGATCCCCCACTACGCCTACCTGAAGCTCAAGATGCCAGGGGAGAAGGGCATCATCACTGTCTCGGGAACTACATGCGCTCCGTAGCCTGCGCCACCACTGGTGCGCAGATGGCCGAGGCCCTCATCGTGGCTCAGGAGTTCGACGAGATCAAGCAAAAGATTGCCGGGGAGCCGGTCGAGGTGCCCCAGTCCAAGAGGTTGGCTGGCGAGACCGGCTTCCAGTCTGGCCGCGACACGAAGAAGATCCTCCTCGACCCCTCCAAACCAGACAAGTTCATCGTCGTGGGAACAAGCCTCAACAGCAAATAGGACAAGTTTCTTCCGCTGCTTCCTCTCCCGCTCGGCCTCCTTCTTCACGGCATCATGGACCTCTTCCCGCTGGGCGAGTAGGTCAACGACCTTGCCCTTCTCCGTCTTCACGTCGTCAAGCTGCTTCGCCAGGCCCTCCTTCCACTCGACGAGCTTGTCATACTCCGTCTCGCGGTCAGAGTTGGTCTTCCGCAGCTGCTCCACCTCGGCTTTCAGCTTGTCGGCTTCCTGGGCATGCAGGCGGAGGTCGCGCGTCGTCTCCTCGAACTCCTTCGCCTGGGCGTCGATCTTCGACGCCATCAAAGCTACAGGGAGGAAACTCTTCAATTTCCTCTCGAGATGAGCAAGTTCCCTCAACTTCCCTACCGGCGCAGGAGGCGCCAGTCAGCGGCAAGAGAGAAACAAGAGCAACACCAAGACAAGGGAAGCGTCCACTTACACTTGGCATTGTCGGGCTTCTGTCTGAGGAGCCACACCTCCTCCTCCAGCTGCTGGGTCCGCGCTGCCGGCTCCCGCAGTGCCTGCCAAGAAAGAAAAGGAAAAAGTTAGCACAACAAAGAAATCCTGGCCGGCTGCCCGCCAGCCGACCGCGGATGACCGACGCACCGACTCGACACGTACCTCGACCGACTCGAGGAGAAGACGGCAGCCCGCGGACCCGACCTTGAAGGCCTTCGCCATCCCGTTGATGACGGCCTTCGGGTCCGCCGGCTGGTGGCCCGTCGCCATCGACGCGCCCTGCACCGGAGCTTGGCTGGGCGGCGGAGTTGGGGCCTGGGCTGCGCGCTCCACTGCCCTCTCGGCCGCCTGCTCCATCTGCGCTTCTCCACCGCCATCTCGCCTAAAGTTTTGGTGTCGGCTGATGCATGTAAAATGCATACATGAACTTTACATTATATTATTTATTTCAATCATATTTGCATCATATAAGGGTTATATCATTGATTTATATTGATTTGGGGAATATTTCATTATTTCCCTATTTTTCTGGAATTAACCCTGCACAGGCAGAAAACCTTATTTTCTATATTTTGATGTTTCAGGGACCCAAACGACGTCCAAATGACCTAATAATTTACGAGCATCAGTTTTTGGAAGGAACAAAGCGTGGGAGCGAAGGAAGCGAACAAACGGAGGCCTGAGGGCCAGAAGAGGGGGGCCCACACGGCCAGATTCCTTGGCCGTGTGGGACCCACCATCTGGGCCCTCGTGGCTCCGTTGCCGTCGATCTTTTTTCCTGAGCCTCCGTCTTGACCTAAAAACGACTATAAAATAGTCCCCGCGTCCTTCGGAAAGGAGCGCTGCAGAAACACAGAAACCACGAAACAGAGACCTGGAGTTGCAGATTGGAGGGGGAAAACTCCGGCGGCGCGCTGCCGGCGTGGTCTCCATCTTCTCCAACGACTTCTCCACCGTCTCCATGATGAAGAGGGAGTAGTCCACCCCTGGACTATGGGTTTGTGGAAGTAACTTATGTATCTCTCCTCTCTTGAGCTTCACTAATTAGTACCGCATGAGCTGCTGAACATGATTACGGTCATCTATGTAATACTTTGTGGTGGATCTTTTTATGAGTTAATATATGTTTGAGATTGCAATAGTTTTGTTTCAGTTATGAAAGTAGATGCATATTATGTACCCCGTTCTTGTTTACTTGTTCTGATCAAACTTGTGTATGAGAGCGTGTGAGGGGGAACGTGTGCATTAGTTGGAGTAACGGGGGGTGGCTAGTGCGGTGAACGTGAGAGAAAGTTCCGCGATCCACTTGGGTGTTTTACCTTACTTTGTTGCTCACTAGGGATAAATAAAAATACCTTACTACCGGAGATGTGGGTGTGACCATTGCCACTACTCCATGACTAGATCTAGCATGTTCTTATTTTAACTTCATGTCATGATACTTAATGCTATGCTCTGATTTATCTTAATTACTAAGGTGTTATGATTTAGTTCGCATCTTGGTGGAGTAAAAGAGAGATTAATAAACAAAAGATCTCTATGTTAGGACGTGATGCCATATAATTAGTAACTTGTCATGAAACCTTTATGTTGCAATCTCATATGTCAATTCTAGTGTTCATTATCTACCACTTTATTAAAGAGAGAGTGCATTTGTGAAACCATGAACCCCGGTCCATTTTTAATCATAAGAAACACCTTTCCAACAATTTTTATCCACTTTACATTTTCTGCCATTTAAAAATCCGAAAATACAAAAACACCTTTATATCTTGCATTCACAATACAAAACCCAAAAATATCATCCATCATTGTTTCCACCATCCTTGCATATTTATTTATCATCACTGCATATTTATTTACTGTTTTGCATATTAAACCCTCGAGTCACCCCTCGTGGGGAAAACCGTCTTTCCTATACTATACACTCTGCACTTGGAGTCTCAACCTAACCCATATTCTTTTGACGCAGGTAACTACGTCAAGGGCCATCACCGGCCCCCGCCAGCACCTCCTCAGCTTGGCCGTCGCCGCCAGCCGGTTCCTTGGCCGCCGCCGCATCCCCTTGGGTTGCGGCGCCGCCTGTCGCCTCCTTGGTCGCCGTTGCGTCTCCTTGGGCGGCGGCGCCGCCATCCACCACCATCGTCGCCACGACGGCCGACCCCAAGATTGGAGAGGCGGGCATGTCGTTGCCCTCCTCGCCGCCGCCTCCGGCTCCCAGCTCTGCGCGAGCAAACTCCTCTGGCTGGGGAGTCGGAGCACGCTCTTGCCGGGAGTCCACCTCCATGCCGCCACCCGGCAACGGGTAGCCGCTCACCACACTCGCGGAGGGCAGCCTCTCCGCAGTCCTGCATGAAGCAAAGAAGAAACAACATGAAGGAAGAAACAGGAAGCCGAGAAGGGCGAGCAATGACAAGACTAAGCTAAGGCTTACCCAACGACTTTGGGGCGGAACATTTCCCTCCTCGTCTTGGCGAGGGTGCGCTTCTTCACCACCGGGGCGTCCTCTTTCAGGCTCGACGTGACCTCGGTGTCGCGTGCCCATTTGGACGCTTGCCCGGAAGCCGGCGGAGGGATCTCTACAACATCGTCTCCATCAGAGACGTGAGCCACCTCAGCACTCCAATCATCTGACCATTCGCGCATGTCCAGTTTGATGAAGAACTTACCCGAATCGGCCGCGGCGGAGCCCGCCTGTCTAGACCGCGGCTCCAAACCGTGGTCGCCCGGGTCGGCGTCGCTGTACTCCTCGACGACCCCCAGCGTGCCGGCTCCACCGCCCGCCTCTAGGTTGCCGACTGTCGGGTCTTCGGTTTCCCCAATCTCCACCTTGAGCGAGAAGAAGTCGTGGAATATCTCCACTGTGGGCCACACCCCCCAGTAGGCCTCGCAGAGAGTGACAAAGTAGGAGAGGATCATGACGGCGTTGGCCCCCAGATGGTGCATCTGGAGGCCGTAGAACTGGAGGAAGGAGCGCAGGAACGCGCTCGTGGGAAGCCCGAACCCGCGCCGATGTGATGGACGAAGCACACCCTTGATACGTCTCAAACGTATCCATAATTTCTGATGTTTCATGCTTGTTTTATATCAATGTCACATGTTTTATATGCAATATATATCACTATTATACATTTTCTGGAACTAACCTATTAACAAGATGCCACAGTGCCAGTTCCTGTTTATTTTGTTTGTGCATTGCAGAAAAGGTCCAAAAATAAAAGTGCTCAGAAAAATCTGGAAAAATTCCAGAAATTCTAAAATGACAAAAGACTGCGTGGGCCAAAAGGATAGCTCCAGAAGAGGCCCAGAAGACCCCGAACTCAACTAGGGCACAGACCAGAAGAAAATCTTCTGGCCGCGCCGCCATATGAGGAGGCCGCCTCGGGCGTCGCCTCGCGCCGCCCTTTTGGACCATATATTTCCCCCGCGGGGAAAACCCTAACCCCCGAAGGATTTTCCCAAATTCCACCCGTAGCTCCGCCGCCATCCAGAACAAGTTTCGGGGGACAGAATCTCTGTTCCGGCACGCCGTCGGGACGGGGAAGTGCCCCCGGAGCCATCTCCATCGACTCCATCGCCATCTCCAGCGTCGCCGCCGCGCCGTGGCTGCAGCGGGCCGCCGTCTCGTCTCCGGGGTACACCTCTTCATCAACCTCTCCATCAAGTGTGCTCACCATGACCATGTGTGAGTAGTCTCCCCCGAGGCTGAGGGCTCTACCGGTAGCTATGTGGTTTATCTCTCTCTCCCATGGTGTGATATTTATGTGATCATGAGTATTGCTAGTATCGCTGAATTCATATGTAATGTTTATGCTACTCAAGTGATTGTATCTAGTTCCCGGAGTCATTGTGACAACACGGTATCAAGGTGACAGTGTGGGTACTTGTGTGTGACTCTATGAATAATTTAGATATTTATCATGGCTTGTTCTTGGGAATTGCGGTGTTTGTTTACTCAGACTTTGAGAAGTGCTTTTGCAGCCCTACACATAGTACTCTTGTGTTATCAAGAAGGAGAATAATCCCGAGTATCATTTACTTGCATTCAGTTGTGCTAATATGTTGAGAGGTACCACTAGTGAAAGTATGATCCCTAGGCCTTGTTTCTAAGCATTGAAACACCGTTTACAACAAGTTCTGCTACATATTTGCTTGCTGCCATCTTTATTTCAGATTGCAGTTACTACTTATAATCATCCCTATCACTTGTATTTCACTATCTCTTCGCCGAACTAGTGCACCTATACATCTGACAACTGTATTGGGTGTGTTGGGGACACAAGAGACTTCTTGTATCTTAATTGTAGGGTTGCTTGAGAGGAATATCTTTGACCTCTACCTCCCTGAGTTCGATAAACCTTGGGTGATTCACTTAAGGGAAACTTGCTGCTGTTCTACAAACCTCTGCTCTTGGAGGCCCAACACTGTCTACAAGAATAGAAGCACACGTAGACATCAACCCTCTCGCCCGGCTTCGGGTGCGGCT
Organism: Poa pratensis; assembly: GCA_947311845.1. Taxonomy (NCBI): domain Eukaryota; kingdom Viridiplantae; phylum Streptophyta; class Magnoliopsida; order Poales; family Poaceae; genus Poa; species Poa pratensis. The sequence goes on from CAMZMU010000065.1 coordinate 36,736,601, forward strand.
CCGCCTCCTTCGGGTGCGGGATGCGCCATGTGAGAAGCTTCTCCGGCGGCAGCAATCCCATCCGCATCCGACGTTCAAGATTCTTCGCTACGACTTCGTCGCCTACAACAACAAAAACTTAGGTGCTCCCGCAGGCTTCTAGTCGTGCCGACGTCGAAGCCTCCCGAGCTTGGGGGCTAATGTCAGGGGAATAATTACCGGGTACCCGACTTGCGGTTCGAGACGGCCACCCGGAGTCGTGTCGCCGCCTCTCCGCCAGTCGACACCTCGGATCCTCTCCGACAGAACAAGGACAAGAAGGCAAGGAGGCATGGGCGGAGGTACCTGCCGGGCTCCCGGAGTCAACTACATGACGCCATCAACAGTGAACAGTCTACAGTGCACAGTATACAGTGGTTAGCCGTCCATACCGATGGGACGTAGAGTTGACATGCCATACCGCTGACCGGCGTGGCTGACGACTCCCATAGTGTGCAACACTGTGGGTGAGCATTGGATCGGGCCCCGCCCGCTACTCGGGAAGCCGGCTACCCGGCACATAGCTTGTAACCGGCCTCCAGTCTTATATAAGGAGGACCGGGCACCCCATGGAAGGGGTTCGGTTCATTCTACTCCACCCCAGCTTAGCTTCATCATCCACCAGAGCTCTGAGAGCACAGCATACAGCTCGAGGAGCATCATTGTAACCTTGTGATCATCCTATACAGATCAGTGCAGGAAGTAGGGGTTTACCTCCTCACGAGGGCCCTGAACCTGGGTACGTCTCAGTGTTCACCGTGCTCGTGCTCAACCCCGAGCGTGCGCCGTCGTTCGTCACTTGGCCTCACCCACTCTTAGCCATCCCCTATGGCACTGCCGTGTATTATACCATGACAATCGCCTTGCAGTTCGGGGGTGGCCTCACAATCCGCTCTGCCTTTTTTGCAATTGCCAGGAGGAACAGTCAGGCACATCCTTTTTGAATGTCGTTTCTCTCAGCGCATATGTCAGGCTGCGGCGTCTTGGCTTTCTAACCTTTCAAGCTGCATGAGTTCGTTTCTAATCGCCCTACTCATGAGGGAGGGAGATGAGTACAGGGGTGTACGGCCACATCCATTATTTTGATCAAAAACTTTGCCGATGTATAATACGCGTATGCATGACAGTACACAACATATAATCCTTCCTGTTTGACTATTTCTTGGAGCCTTGTACACCCTTTATCTAGAATTTGGCTCCGCCACCAGCCTACCGTCCTTCAATATTGGCATGTCATTACCAAGAGTCCGACTGCTCACCTCGGGTGGCTTAGATCGGCCGTCTTTATAACCTGGGAGATCTGAAAGGAAAGGAACTCTCAGGTCTTCAACAACATGTCGCCCATGTCAATCGTCCTGTTTCAGAAGATTAAGGATGAAGGGTAAAAAGCATTTAGCGGAGATTTTATCTTGGTTTTGCCATCATGTGATTTTCTTTTGTTGAACTCGGTTACCCGTTGTTTGCTCCTCCTATATCAATATAAAAGACAAAACTTTTGCCTCGCTTTAAACTTTTTTGTTGAGAAATAAAACACGTAATCAATTATCTGTGAGGGATGCCTCTGAGAATATGTGTTGGGGAAAAAATGTCTCCTCAACACACCCCTCATTATGTATACAAGTGGTCGGGTCTCCTATATTATATTAAAACTACTGAATCATTTGATCTCTTCATTATCTTTTTCTTTAAACGAGGCAAAAGATTTATCTTTTCGTTGATATAGTAGAAAAGAATTGCACAATTTATAAGAAAAAACTGGCCGAAAACCGATAACACAAAACACACCACACCGATCCAAAGACCGCGTCCCCACAAGGCCACACGAATCGGCAACCAGGTCGCCCTAGCAAATTGGTCTCTTCGTCATCTCCTTTAGGGCATCTCCAGTCGTAGCGCCCCCCAGGCCGATTTCCGGCGCTAAATTGGGCCTCCTGGGGGTATCGGCGCTATTTTGTGCCATCGGGCCGGCGTTTTCCCAGCCGTGGAACCCAAGCGGCCACCAGCCGGCGATTTTCGCCCCAAATTCACACACAAATCACACAAACATGATTTTCTCCACATAGTTGAATATACAAATCGACACACAAATAGTTCAACATACAAATAGTTCAACATACAAATCTATATAAATAGTTCAACAATGCAAGCAAATAAAACACATCAAACTAGCCATTGACGTTGCCTTTGCACGCCCACAAGTGATCCACCAGATCATTCCGGAGCTGTGTATGGGTTACTGGGTCTCGAATCTCCTGGCGCATAGTGAGGAAGGCTGCCCATGTTGCCGGCACCTGGTGATCTACATCTCCAATAAAACACATCAAACATGATTTTCTCCACATAGTTGAATATACAAATCGACACACAAATAGTTCAACATACAAATAGTTCAACATACAAATCTATATAAATAGTTCAACAATGCAAGCAAATAAAACACATCAAACTAGCCATTGACGTTGCCTTTGCACGCCCACAAGTGATCCACCAGATCATTCCGGAGCTGTGTATGGGTTACTGGGTCTCGAATCTCCTGGCGCATAGTGAGGAAGGCTGCCCATGTTGCCGGCACCTGGTGATCTACATCTCCAAGAGGACCCTGTCGGTAATATGGCTCAGTGTCAGGCACCGGATCATCCCGCTCGCTCTCAATAATCATGTTGTGCAAGATCACACAACAGTTGGTCACCTCCCACATATTAGCTTTCGACCAAGTTAGAGCCGGGTGCCGGACAATAGCAAATCGAGACTGCAGCACAGTAAATGCCCGCTCGACATCCTTCCTGCAAGCCTCCTGGAACTGAGAAAACCAAGCTCTTGCGCTTCCTGGCACAGGGTTGGAGATGGTCTTCACAAATGTTGACCATTTTGGATAGATCCATCTGCAAGGTAGTAACCCTTGGTGTACTGGTGCCCATTGATCTCGTAATTCACTGGGGGAGCATGACCTTCAACAAGCTTGCCAAAAACATTCGAGCACTGCAGAACATTGATGTCATTGTGAGATCCTGGCATGCCAAAAAAAGCACACCAAATCGAGAGATCATGTGTAGCCACTGCCTCCTCAAGTACCACACTACAAGATCCTTTGTGGCCTTTGTACATCCCCTGCCAAGAAAATGGACAGTTCTTCCATGACCAATGCATGCAGTCGATGCTTCCAAGTATCCCACGGAAGCCTCTTGCTTCATTCGTGGGTTGGATCCGAGCAGTGTCTTGCGCATTGGGTGATCGCAAATAGGTTGGCCCAAACACTGCAACCACTGCCCGGCAGAACTTGTTCAAGCAATCAATGGCAGTGGACTCGGACATGCGAGATAATCATCATGCGAATCACCGGGAGCACCATATGCAAGCATTCTCATCGCCACCGTGCACTTCTGAAGTGAGGTAAGGCCTACCGTGCCGACACAATCCTTCTTGCACTTGAAGTAGCTGTCGAACTCCCGGATGACATGCATAATGTCGAGGAAGAGCTTCCGTTTCATCCCGAGTCGGCGCAAAAACATCGTCTCGTCGTGCACGGGATCATCGGCGAAATAGTCGGAGTAGAGGATGCAGTAGCCTTCCATCCGTTGCCTCGGCTTGCTTTTGCGGTGACCGGGCGCCGAGCCACCACGCCACGGCGCCGCCTCGTTTGTGAGTAGGCCGGCAAGACAGCGGAGGATCAGCAAGTGCTCTTCATCATCGATGGCGGCCTCGGCTTGCTCTTCCTGCAGATCGGCGATCAGCTCCTCGTCGTCGTGGTCCATTGTTGGGTGGACAAAACGCCAAACACCTCGCGGGCAAGGTGGGTGCGGTTCTTCTCGAGAGTCTTCCTTGCGGCTAGATCACGGCGGAGGAGGGCGGGGGCGGCGCCGGCGGCGTGGAGGGATGGGTGTGGTGGCCTTCCTATGCTTGTGCGCGGCGGAGGGGGGAGGGGTGATGCTGGTGGCGACATCGCGGCGAGGGGAATGGAAAGAGGAAGGGCGAGTGTGGGTGGGGAAAATGAGCTGTCTCGCCGATAATGCTGGCCCACGCGTGCTTTTCTTTCCGTCGGCGCAAAATAAAAACGCCATCGATCGTGCATTCCTTTTCCAAGGATCCAGAAAAGATAGCGTTGGTTCATTGGTTGGGACTTGGGGTAGGGAGCTAGCTGTGTGCATGCATGTCCGCATGCGTGGGTCTCCGGAGATGTACTGTACGTACGTGGCCCCGGACGTGTCGATATCTCGCCCGGCTGCGTTGAGGTAGGTACAGTACATGCAAGTCCGGCCGGGAAACGTGATTCAGCCATGGGCAAGTAGAGAGGTGGCTCCCCGACGCCCGACCGGCACCGGCACCGGCACCAGGACACCACGCCCTCATCTTCTCCTTCCGAGCGCTGTGCTAGGTACGTAACGTCGTTGCTTGGCATCATCGTCGTCCCAATCATGGCCATGACTTAATTGATTGGGTTTCTCTCGGCGCCACGCACGTCCCACGTGCCCGAGCCGGGGTGGTTGGGACGGGCCAGGGCTCACGTGGAGCGGTGCGGTGCGGGGGAACGGGGAGGGAAACCGGGGCCGGGTCACGTGGAGGACCGGGTTGTCTGGCGCGCCACGGCGTAGCTAGGATTCGCCGGGAGCGGGAGGCCACAGCGGCGCGGACGAGCAATCCCGACAGGGCACACCTTCCACAATCATTGACATTCTCCTTCTCATCCATGCATGGTTCTTTCTTTTGCTTCCTTTGCTCACTCCATGCCACGGCTTTTTATCGCAAGCGTTCTTTGGGAAGACTCATGGCCTGATGAGAATAATTTAGCAATGGAGTATCCAAACCTATATGTGGATGTGGATGTGACATAAGAACGTGTTGGTTGTGGATGTGTTGTCGTCTTCACCTCCCAACCTACAGTTTCAGAGGGATAAATTAGATGCTTGGATGCACCTTATGGAGCGTTTGATGCCCTGGAGTCCTGCGGCTGCCGCCACGTCCTGCACACGTGCAGCGTCGAGCATGAGCGAATGCATGCAGAGGGGGAGCCACGCCACGCGTGCATGCCGTGGAGTGAGTCTGAATGATAGACCAATCAACAGCAGCAGCAGCAACGAACTTATCTATCTGGAAAAGTCTTTAGCTCTGACCGTATCATACTTAACTTGGTCGCGACGCGAGGGCATGCAGCCCCTTCAGCAACCACGTGTGAGCAGCACATGCGCATGCATGTACAGTAGGACGAGGCTGTATGTGCATGTGCATGCATATGCTCGCGCGGTGACGAGGCTGACCCGGCCAGGGCCGTCTGTGCAATCATATGGCATCGCGCGCGTGTGAACGGGGCAGCTGCCTTGGCTAGTTCTTGATGATTTGTCAAAATCCAGGAATACTGCTACGTACTGTACTGTACACGTATGTGGCATGAATATGCTGATCGGTTCAAAGTGTACGCTGGTACTATAGTCTACAGTCAACGATGGGGCGGTCATGGATATATTCGAAAATTTATGCTTGTAACGGCATCATATGCATTGCTTCCGCTATATACGACAAGCGGATTAATGTCTGCTCAAAGTTTAGACAAACGGAGTAGCTAGGTTGACGCGAGGAGATCTTCCTTGCAACACACGTATCAGCACAAGTCCTGGGCGTGGCATGTTAGCTAGTAGATGCGCCTAGCCAGCTACTGTAGGTAGTGAGGGAGAAGAAACACATGCATGGACTCAACGCAGCAATCAAGGGATCGTGTTCCCGGCTTGAAGACGTACGTACTCCAGTACGTAGTATTATAATATGGGGTGATTAGAACATACGTGGCTGGCTTAGCCTGCATGCGTGTAATAGCTAGGTCCTGCGGATAGTCCCACATCGCACTTTCCCCTCCTCGTCTACAGGAAGTGCGAAGGCGATTTTTGGATCCCCTCCGTCGTTCCACCGCGTCTCGCCGCTGAGGCGTGGGATTCCTCCCCTCCGCCGGCCGCTTCGGCGGCGGGAGGGTGGGGGATCCCCGCCTCCGGCCTGTACATACGGTAGGTTAGGGTGGAGCTTCTGCCGGCGGCGTCCTGGAGGAGGTGGGGCTGCCGGTGGGCGGTTTGGTGGCGGCGCGGTCTTCTCCGGCGGTGGATCTCTTCGGAGCTCGCCGTCTTCGTGCTCGTCTTGCAGGCGCTCGAGGCCCGGCGTGGTGCTCGGGGCCGTCTGCTTCCCGTCAGATCCGCGTAGGCGGCGGATCTGGTGACCGGAGCGCAGCGCCTGGCGGGGCTGCGGGCTGCCACCTGCGTCGACGTTGAAGATGGCCGGGGCAAAGTGGTGCGGCTGGGACCGGGGGGCGCTTGCCATGGTCGTTCATCGACTTTTCCTCCGTCGCGGCGCGGCGGACCAGCTCGGCAGCGTCTTTCATAGGGTTAAATTCTCCCTGTCAGTGGCAAGGTGGAGGCTGGTGTTCTTCGTCCTCGACGTCGGTGAACTCGCTGTTCTCGGTGCTTGTTCCTTTTCCCCTTCGTATTGTTTTTCTGTTCTTGTTCCGTGTACTTTGTATGTGGTTCCTTTATGAATATATGTGGTGGAAAATGCAAAAAAAAAAGTAATAGCTAGGTCCTCCTCCAGTTTGTGAGTATCATCCACTAAATCAGGGACTGGTCAAGTCAAATCAATCATTCATTTGTGAGGTTTTCCCACAACTATCATTGGCCTGGATGTGTGACGCCGTAATTAAACACCCGTTAGTTTCCTTTCTTCTTGTCTCGGTCCTCAACAAAAATTGCTACCTTGTTTTCCTTTGATTGTTCTAAAAAAGAAAAGTTCAGCCTGGCAAACGCCCGCTGAAGTTCCAGAAAAAAAACTATCATTTGTTTTTTGAGCATCAAAAGCATCAACTTTGTTTTTTTTTTAGATCATCAAAACTACTCCCAGCCGACAAGGCCTAGCAACGGCGTCGACCTCGGCCTCGATCCTGTCTCCCTCATGAACCGCGTCGACCTCGGCGACGAAGCCCGCGTCGCGGAGTTCCCGGACGGCATCCACGCGTTCTACGTGTTCGAGGACATCCCGGACGGCAAGAGGCTTCTGAGCAAGGTGGCCGAGTTCGTGAACCGGCGCGCCGCCGGACACCTCAAGTAAGCGCGCTCCGCGAGCGAGTCAATTAGCAGTGTCTCCTTTGCTACCTCGCGTCAGAAAAAATCACTAGTGGTTCATGGAGTAGTTGGTTTGGCTTGGTTGATCTCAGTTCAGTCAAGTTCAGTGATGTGACATACTGCCTTACATGGCGAACATGCCTGGTTCCACGGTGACTGATTGCATTGCAGTGTGTGAACGAGTAATTTGTTGGTTTTGTGAACTGGAAAATTGGACGCAAGCTTCGACAATGCAACAATGAGTCGCACTCGGAATTTAGTCGCACTCGGAATGCGTCGCACTTGCATTCTTGCATTCTCCTTCTTAATTAAAAGTTGGGCCAAAGCTTTTGCCCCCCCGTTTCAACAATGAGTCGCACTCATCGCGCTAAGAGCATCTCCAGTCGGGGCGCCCAAACGGCCGCCCAAAGGCGTTTGGGGCGTGCCGGACACAAAATCGCGCCCACTCGCGGCGCCCAAACGCGAATTCGGTCCGGCGCGGCCCAGTTTTGTGTCCGGCACGCCCAGCCCACGCTCTCAACTTGGGGAGGCTTCGGGCGGCCCCGGACAGAAGGAAACGCGACGCCACGTCGGCTCCCGACGCGCGGGCCACGCCTGGCAGTGAGACACGGACTATGACGCGCGGGTCAAAGGCGTCATCAAAGGCGCGTGCCGCGTGGCGACTCCTCGTTTTCACGGCCGGCCGGCGGCCAGTGAGCCGTCGCGTCCTCTGCTCGCCGGAGTGAATGCGGCGCGCCTTTTCGAGGCGAGCGGCGTTAATGCCAGCGCTCTCCGGCGGCAATAAAAGGCGAGCGCCGGCCTCCACTCATCGCCACTCTCGCCCTCGCCGTTCTCTCTCCCTCACCTCGCCGCTCCTTCTCCACTCGAAAAACCGCCGCCGCTCTCCTTCTCCATGGCCGGCACCTGGAGGCGCACCGGCGGCGCCGCGGCCAACGGCTTCGCGCCGCGCACCCTGCTCAAGGAGCAGACGGAGGCGCTGCGCGACAACGGCTATCCGGTGCCGCCGGATATGCGTGTTTGCCACGGGTTCGTCATCGGCGTCAACGGCGTGCCGGTGATGAAGCCCCTGACGCGGACGAGCCGCGGCTTCACCGCCGCGGTAAACACGCACTACTGGCATGACCTGACGTCGGAGCAGCGTCAGGACCCGCGTTGGGATCCGCGGAACCCGGCCAACCATGGCCGGTACGAGGCGGCGTTCCAGCGCGCCTACGAGGAGGACTTCAACCGCTGGGACGGCCCCGGCCCGGCGCCGACGGACAAGAACGTCGCCGGGCGCGAGGCGTTCTGGAGCGTGCCCGGGCGCACGCTCCAGTTCGTGATGAACCACATCGCGAACGGCGGCTCGCTCCTGACGGCGGCGCCCGCCCCTGCTCCGGCCGCCTGGGCACCAGCGCCGCGCTCCACGGCGTCCTCGTCGCGCTCCACGACGTCCTCGTCGCGGGCGTCGTCCTCGCGCTCGTCCTCATCCCGCTCCCGCGCCTCCTCTCTGCTAACGCCGAAGCCGGAGCAGATGAAGGTGAAGGCGGAGCCGGAGCTCTCGCCGTTCATGGCGAAGCTCATAGCGGCGCAGGAGGGGACGGACGACGACGCCATTGCGGCGGTCGTCGCGGCCGCGTCGATGGACGACGTGTCGCCGCTCGACGGCCCCTCGGCCTACGCCTGGTCGGCGCGCGATACCGCCAAGGAGAAGGGCGTGCCCTTCTTCGACCTCACCGTCGACGGCCCAGGACCGAGCCGCGTCAAGGAGGAGGACGACGGCGGCGCGTGGACCGGCGGCGCGTGGAGCAGCGGCGGCGCAGGGAGCAGCGGCGGCGTGAAGGAGGAGGTGAAGGAGGAGGAGGAGGAGGACCCCTACTACGCCTTCGGGCGCCGCCACCGCGGCCGCCAGTAGATTTAGGTTTAGTTTTTTTAAATTTCATTCAAATCTGTAAACTTTCCTAAAATTTGAATGAAATTTGTCGAAGTTTAAATTTAATTTTTTTAGTTTGGGCGCCGCGAGTGGGGATCGACGGCGCCCAAATGGGCAAGGTAGTCCGGACGGCGCCCAAAGGGCCTGTCCGGACGGCCTTTGGGCGCCCATTTGGGCGCCGCGAGTGGAGATGCTCTAACAGGATCATGCTTGATTGCTTGGACGGAGAATACTTCGGCCGGGCGGCTTCTGGGTGCTCTTCGCCCGCCCATCAACTACTAGAACCGGTGGCACGGCTGGAACACCACCGCGGCGGCCCTGAAGATGGTCGCCGGCATGTGCTTCGCAGGAGCGCGTCTCGGCCGTCTCCGGCGGCCGCGCCAGCGCCATGAAGCACGACGACGACAAATGGAAGGCTGCGGCGAAGAACTAGTAATGACGTCAGTAACGGGGTGGGGCCCGCCGGTCACTAACGGCGTCAACGGTTCGTCACGTCAGCGAACAGTTGGAATATGCAAAACCATCCAAATTCTGCTTAAAACCACACAAATTCGTGAAAAACCACTAACAGGGGTTATTTATCTGGTTTTGTACATTTCAGGGTTGAAATTATATGATTTTCAAGTTCAGGATGAATGTTGTCCATAGAGTGACATTTAGGGGGTGAAAATTATACTTAATCCTACCGCTAAGGTCTTAATTTGGACGGCGAGCTATTGTGGCCTTGTCCTGGCCGATTTTGGTTTCTCATTCGTAGCCCAATGTGATATTCCGGCCTGGACTGGATCGAGGCTGTTAAGGTGCATTTCGGCCTGTGCATGTAGCAGGTGTGGATATCAGGATATGGTCTTTCCTACGACAAAAACAAAAAAACTGGGTGTGGTCTGTCTTCTCTCTTTGAAAAAGAAAATATGTCTACGGGATGTTTTTTTTTGGAACCTAGTCTAAGGCATGGTTTGTCTAACGGAGAGGTGTGGATATCAGGATATGGTCGAGTATACGTCGTTGTCAGTGTTTCTTTAGATGACCATTATCATCCCGACATGATTGCAAGATATGCCAGTGTCTTGTAAGAGACACTTAATTTATTCGGCTTCATCAGGATAACCATACGCATGCATATTTGGAAGTTGGTAATTAATCAAGCTCGCTAGATGTGATCCATTATCATCTCTCCATTTATCCACAAACCCACGCTACATATCGACTGAAGAAAAAAGTCGTAACAATCATGTTTGATTCATGGTTCAAATGCTTGAGGTATGTACTGTTCCTGCCAAAATAAACAACAATTAATACCGTTAGGAGAAAAGTTGCTGTCAGCCGACATGGTCTGCTCAACCTTTTTCCTAGATACCATCTTGAGTTCTGCAATTTTCAGTCTATACGCACTCAATTTATCCGGCGGTCATCGTTCGTGGGTTTTAGGGCTTAATTAGGATCACAGCGCAGCAAAGATAAACCAACGTGCATGCCGACTAGGTTTTGCTTTCTTCCAAAGCTATCCTGCTGGGCTCGACAGCACCAAAGATAATTTAAGTAGTTCTGAGCAGATAAGATACCGTTGTTTGGTTTTGAGTCCTGCCTGAAGTATAATTTCATAATGCCCCTGGTTTTTGCAAGTGATTAAATCTCGGTGAGCTCACTACGGGAATCTGCCGAGACGCCGACGGCCGGAAACTGTCGGCGTAGACCTGAAGGCTGTCGGCGTAGCCAAACCCCGACGGTGGCCGTCGGCGTAGCGCCGTCAGCGTTTCGCCCCGTCGGCGTACCCACCCGGCCGTCGGCGTATGTGGACCCCGTCGGCGTACGTGGTGGTGGGACCCATAAGACGGCATCCGGCCGTTCCGTCAGTCCACCATACGCCAACGGCATTGCCGTCGGTATACACATCCCCAAAAATAAAAAAAGCTGAGCCACCGCCGCCGGATCACCGGCCGGCCGAGCATACCACCTCACCGACAGAGGCCATGGTGAGGGAGACCACGGCCAGCACAGGCCACGGCCGAGCGGCGGGCAGCAGAGCACTAAAACCACGGCACGGCGAGGTCAAGGACGAGCACGGCGAGGTTGATGACGAGCACGACGAGACTGCGCAGCATTCACGGCGAGGTCGAACAGCCCGTCCCAGAGCGCGCGGGGCGCGAGCTCGCGGGCGAAAATCGAGGCGGGGAGACGAGCACGGCCTGCAGGAAGTGCGTGGCCTTCTGCCACGCTTCCCGCTGCGCCGCCCGCACGAGGGCGAGGTAGAAGTAGGCGCACGCCTCGACGCGCCATTTGTCCCGCCTCGTCCTCCGGCAGCAGCGCCGTGGCCTGCAGCGTGGCCTCGAAGTGGGCGAGCCCTGCTCCTGGCGCGTCCGCAGCAACGGAGGTGAACGAGCGGCGGAGAGGAACTAGTCGGTGTCAGCAGCGGCGTCGTCCTCGTCGACGGCGTCGGCCGAGGCCGGCTGCGACGACCCACGACAAGAGCACGAGCTCGGTCGCGCGGCCACGAGCTCTGTGCGGCTGGTGGTACGGTGGTGGAATGGAGCACTGGAGCCGAGAAAGCTCTCTGTGCCGAGCACGAGCTCTCGCGAGGAAAAAGATAAGGGAGATGCGGTGGAAATTCAGCATTGGGTGTGACGTGTTTAGACCAATCATGTGACGCCATGTCATCGATCCACACCCTCTTCCTCCCAACCAATCAGGATAGAGTAGAGGCATTTGTGTTTCTTTGGCATTGTTCAAAAATACATAACTAAATATACAAAACTCGAAAAATGTGAAACTTTCGCCTTGGGTCATTATTTGTGTAACAGTTGCAAATAAAAATGATAAATATGAATTTATCATATTTTAAGGTTTTGTTTTCACTTTCTTTGATTTTTTTGAAAAAGGTCAAAATGTCCACCGTGGCTATTCATCGAAAGGTGTCGAATTTTTCAAAACTATCGATGGTTCTGTGATATAATCACTACTTGTATACCTTCAAATGATTTTTTTAAAATACAGAGTGAACTATCACACAGTTGTAGTTTAAATTTGAATTACTTTCGGAAAATTGGTATAAAGTCATTTAAATAGGCGAAAATAGGTAGAAAGCGAGAAAATTACTAATATGTTTGGATTATCCATATAATATGGAATACTTTGCGTGAAACTTGGATTGGTGCCATTTTGCACCATATTTTTTGTACTTGCTTCACAAAAAATGTCATTTCGGCACTTATAAAATGAAAAATGATATTTGTAAAAATAATTTCAAAAAACTTAGTTCCACAACATTGTTGCCCATATCAAGATACACCTATGTGCCAAATGTGGGAACTTTATCACACACTATGCCACGAGAATGGTCATATGTTGATCGTTTGGCTTGAAACCTATACATCTTATATCTTATATTTACTAATTGGAGGCACCGTAAAAGCCTCCACGTTAATTCTCACGTAAAAAGAAAGTTTAGCCATCCGATCATATTGCTAGGTATCCATAGCCGTAAGATTAATAGCTAGATACCCTCCACGGCACGCACACCTAAATAATCTAAAACCTGCCCTAGCACGTCTCCCTCTTTGAGCTGCTATCGCCGCTTCATGCCGTCCAAAGTGCGACGATGTGAAAGAAGTAATTAAGCTTCGGTCGCCAGCACCGTGGCCAAGGATCTCCAATCAAGATGTCGCCTTGATCATCCCCTGCGTTTCCTCCTGGTGCAAGTGCACATCGTACAGTCGTGCGGTTTTGCGCGTGGTAGATGTGGCCAATGGTTGCGCCATCTCCGACATCTGCCGATCGAGTAGTGACTAGCAGCGGCGGACAGCGGCCCTCTACTTGGCCAAAGGTATGCAATGCTAGACCAATCAGGGAGTATCAAACTGCATGCAGTAGTATAAGCCATGCATGGTAATCCCGTACGTGATTGATTTTGCAGACAAATTAAGCCCTGTCGCCAGCGCCGTGGCCAAGAATTTCCGATCAAGATGCACTTCTAGCAGCAGCCTGAAGTCCCAGCGGTATTCCGAAGCGTTGGAGGGAATCAGCTTCAGCTATGAAACAAGTTTTACTGATCTGAGGTAAGCAACGTGATATTCTCTTTTTCATATGATCTATATTCTTATTCAATCTCCAACTGTAGTGTAGTTGGAGACTTTTTTATATGAACCAATTCCCTGAATTAATTTGTTGTATAAACTGTGACGTTCCCTTTACAGTCTGATCCATGTTTTGATTCAATATCTCCTGCACCACGGCACCCAGCCATCCAGTAAGTGAAATCTTGAAGGTTTGCTTTCGTAGCATTTTTGCTCCTATATATGGATACGCCCGATTCCTATATGTATGTGCCGCTGATTAAATTCTACAGCCGGTAGTTCCATTAGAAATTCAGGACGCCTTCCGCTGCATCAGCCATGCCGCATTGATTCGTAACAGCAAGACGCAATGAGGCATATACAGTATTCCGATGCTGCCGATAAGGACAATCCTCGGCTGTCCACTGAATTAATTTTCTTGGATCCCACTTCTTATCTAACGAGTTCAGTTAATTACAGTGTGTGTTTTGGAGCTTCTTTAAGATGCCTGCTCATAGCAACATCTGAGGTTAAAGCTCCTGCTGTGCAAACTGTTATTTTTTCTATTTCTTAAGTACAATTACTTCCTACTTATTTTATGTGTAAGGTCCTAAACTAGAAATGCTCATTTATGGGTCAGTTCTTTTCTATGGTGACATGCATCTTGCACGGCTAATATTTCTGATCAAATCTCTTTTTTACAGGATCTGTGTACCTTTCTATTCTCATGGATTGATGGCACTCTGTCCACGACGAAAGTACTAATACATGCTCATATAACTGCCGTTGTATATTTTTCCAACAAATAAGCATCCAATTGATCATTTAATGATTTTGTATGCAAACTCAGGGATTTATTCTCTCCGCGGGGCTAGCTTATAGTTCTCAGTAATGCATAGCATTTTCTTGCTTGCTTTTCTTTTGTGTCCGTTTGTCCTATATTATATCTGCTGGCAAAGTTCAACTCGGATTACTGCAGCATGTTTGATCAATCTATTGAGTTAAGCTTCGATCACCCAGGTATTGATGCATGTAAAATGCATACATGAACTTTGCATTATTTTACTTATATTCCAGTCATATTTGCATCATATAAGGGTTATATCACTGTTTTATAATGATTTTGGGAATATTTGATATGTTTCCTATTTTTTATGGAATTAACCCTGCGCAGGTGATACGTCCAAAACGTATCTATAATTTTTGATTGTTTCATGCCATTTTTATGCTTTTAGCACTTGTTTTATATTAAGTTTATTATTTATTTGGACTAACCTACTAATAGTTGCAAAAGTGCACAATGTTCTTGTTTTACTCTTTGATGTGTAGAAATTATCAAGAATACAAGAGGAAACCTTGTTGGAGTCGAATTGGGACTTTCCTGAAATCTGTCTGAGAACTTTTTACGAATTTTGCCAGTTTGACCCTCGAAGATGACGTCAAATGGAGACCTGGCTGTTACGAAAGTTGTCACAATTTTCCATACGAAGATTTTAAGCCCGAGATCAGCCCAATCGGAGTTCGGACGCGGCCTGTAGGCCCGTTTTGGTGGAACCCTAAAAGGGGTGACGGAAATCCGAGAAGATATATAAAGGGAGGAAACCTAATTCGTGGAGGACTCCTCCACCCACGAATTTCAGCCACCAAAAGCCACGTTTTTGCCTCCCCCATGGATCCCATCTCCATGGGGGAGGGCTCCCAAGAAGCCATGAAGGAGGGAGGCTAAGGGGCGGCGCTCCCCAAGCTGCCGGCGGCGGGGAAAGGAGTTCCCCGCGCCGCCGCCGCCGCCCTGCGCCCCGCTGCCCTCTCCGCCGTCTTCACCGCCATCTCCATCACCATCTCCTCCTTGTATTCAGTGGTTCATCCTCCCACAAACCTCTGTACCGTCCTATGTAAACATGGTGTTTGATGCTATAATATTTATCCTATGATTTACATCATGTTTCCGTAGTTTATTTGTCTTTTGATTGCTTAATTGAATGCATGAGGTTCATTAGAGTTGTATGTCTATATGGTGCTGTCCTTTGGTGTCCATTATACTTGTGCGCGCATGGATCAAACACCCTAGGGTTGGTAGTATTTGTAACGAAGCGGGGGAAGTTCTGCCGGAGTGACAGAAACCTGAGAACGCGAACCGATTAGTTGCACGTATGGGAGTAAGAGGACCTTGAACTTAAGGCTATGGTTGGGGAAACCTTAATGCATTGTTAGTATTTGCGGATGCTTTCTAACAATCCAATCATATAGTACTTGTAATCCCAAGTAGTGGAGTGCATGTATATTTAGCCTCTCCCACATAGAAAACTGCATCGAAGACAATGAACCAAGTACCTTCACTAATTAATCTTGGACAAAGCCACCACAATTACCACCACTTTTCCACACTCATGGTACTGTTAGTATATGGTTACTTAGTGTATTTTATTGCTGCAGCACTAACATTTACTTTCTTGTATTTATTATCTTGCAAAACTACCTCTCATACCCGTATTGCTACCGTAGTTTTATTTCTAGATAATGCAAACGTTTAGTGTGCGTAGAGTTGTATCAGTGGTTGATAGAACTTGAGAGAATACTTATCCTACCTTTAGCTCCTCGTTGGGTTCGACACTCTTACTTATCGAAAAGGCTACACGCGATCCCCTATACTTGTGGGTTATCAAGACCTTTTCTGGCGCCGTTGCCGGGGAGCCATAGCGTAGGTTAATGTTCTTGTGTGCACTTGTTTGCTTTATCTCTAAGTAGTTTTTATTTTCAGTATTAAGTTGTTCTTTATCTTACTATGGATAGGGAATGCGAATTACAAAAAAAATTAGGTGTAGTTGTTATCTAAAAACGTTTTCAAAAAGAAAAGTGATTGGAAAGATGAGTAATGGTTAAATGGGGGTCGACCTTGAACACTTGTGTTCATGCCTATGAAACCAAAACAAATCTTTCCATGGAAGCTTTTCATTAAAAACATGTAAATATTGTAAATATTGTGTATATACCTCTGTACATAAAAATAAAATGCTAATTATAGTCTTTAGTTAATTGAAAGTTGATAGTTTTACTTTGCTGTCCAGAAACAGATTTTCTGTGCTCCACCGTATTAAATGTTTAAAATCACCAGAACGTGATCTTGATCTGAAATTTCTTGAGTGCAAAGTGATGCTTATTAGCTTTCTTTCATTAGACTAACTTTTTCTGATTTAAGGTACGTAGATAGGTCGAAAAATTCGATCTTTACTGACTGTTCTGTTTAGACAGATTTTGTGCTTCTCTGTAAATAAAATCGTGATAAATCTCAGAATAGTATTTTGACTTGAAAATTTTTGTGCATAAACCTGAGATTATTATCTTTCTTTCATTAGACTAAAGTTTTTCGATTTGAGCTACTTAACTATCTCGTTGAATGCCATCTTTACGGACTGTTCAGTTTTGACAGATTTCTTTGTTTATTCAATATTGTACTTGGTGTTGTTAGTTTCATTAGTTTTTCGACGGACAACGGAAATCATGAACACCTTAGTATATACAGTGGCTAATGTTGAGTAAAAATTATAAAACTTGTCAATGCTTGAACATGAGTGGATTTTATTTAATGAGTACTAACCCTACTAATGAGTTTTGTGAAGTTTTATGTGGATGTAGCTTATAAGATCTAATCAATATGGTGATATGAGATGAATAAGAAGACGCAAGAGCTCAAGCTTGGGGATGTGTAGGTGCATCCCAAGAACATATTCAAGAAGATACAATCATCTAAGCTTGGGGATGCCCGAGTCATCCCCCTATTCATCAACTAACATGAGGTTGTCTCGTTCATACTCTATATTACCCGTCCACATGATATGTATTGTCTTAACTTGTATTATAATTGCTTTTATATGTCTTGGTTTTACCTTCTTTAGTTTTATTAGGCTCCTTATTTGGTTTCGATTGCTTCTTTACTTTCACTTATAAATTCAAAATAACAAAAATATTTTCTTTTGTTTTGCTTCTTTGTTTGGTTCTTTATTTTAATTTTATTTGGGTTTTACTTTTGATTTTTATTTAGAGTTTTCCTTGCTGTAGCTAGCATGTTTAGGTCTTGCTTAGCCTCTGGTTTCTTAGTTTATCAAAAATAAAGTACCAAGTTTTATCCATTTAGCTTAGTTGATACATATGTAAAAAGTGATTTTCTGTTTTCGGTATCTACTGCTTATTGCGCGATTTTTCATATTTTACTGGAAGCTCTAAAAATCACGAAAAATTACTGATGTTGTAGCACCTAATCCTCTGCATGTACAAAAATTGGCTAAAATTTCGGGCATGTTTAAGTGCACCTAAAAATTGCGTTTTCCAGCTGCTGTTTTTCTGGACAGATTCTGACTTTTGTTGCAAGAGTGGCCTCTTTTCGTTTTCATTTGATTTTTAATGGTTCTTACCTTTCATTTATAAGTTGGCCATTTAAGCAACCTTTCTGTAACTTAAAAACAAAATTTTATTTGGTTTAATAGTAGCACTTGGGAAATATTATCTATTGTACTAATGTCTAACCGCAGAAAAGAATGGGAAAGTTTTTGTGTTGAAGTTTTTTCACAGAGAATGAAGGAACACCAAACTATGGAATATTGAAGAATTACCAAAGTCATAAGCTTGGGGATGTCCCCGCATCCCTCTTCATCAATAACCCCACGGTTTGCAAACCTTTAAACTTTGTTTTTTGAGCAACATAGGAACTTAACTAAACTTGAAGCGGCTGTATTTTATTATCTATTTATCTTAGCATCAAACACCAGTTACATTAATAAGTGGATCGTCACATATTTTATTTATCCTCTGTTTTCAATGTTTACTTGGTTAATGGATTACTTGTTGAAAC
This sequence comes from Poa pratensis, assembly GCA_947311845.1. Lineage (NCBI taxonomy): Eukaryota > Viridiplantae > Streptophyta > Magnoliopsida > Poales > Poaceae > Poa > Poa pratensis. Next base: position 36,754,517 of record CAMZMU010000065.1, read on the forward strand.
TTAAAAATGATGTGTGAATAATACTGTTTAGTAGTTTATGTTTTCTTATGGTTAGTCTCAACTAGCTAATAGTGCATATTATGTTATTTTGATATCAACATGCATTGTCCTGTTCATAAGATGGTATGGTATTGTGGTATCCTCCTCTGAATAATTCACTTGAATCGACTTGGCACATGCTCACACATGTTATGACTGAAAAATAAAAGTCAATTAAGCCTTGATGATCTATTTTGCCTCAGAGTTTTAGTATCGTTTTTATGCCTCCGTTAATTTTATTTTGTCGCAAGCATGATTATGACCGTTATCGCTCTCGTGGTTGTCGCTTCCCAGTCTATTGCTAGCCTTCACTTGTACTGAGCGGGAATGCTGCTCGTGCATCCAAATCCTTAAAACCAAGTTATCCCAAAGAGTCCACCAAAAAATTCCTATGCATGGTATTTCAAGCCATTCCAAGTAAATTTGCATGTGCTACCTTTAAAACCTTCAAAATATTTCTCTTTTTGTGTCAATGTTTACTAGCTCATGAGGAATTAGTGTGGTTATTCTTTATTCTATTTGTCAAATGGACTTTTACACCTGGACTAGTGGCATATACATCCGCTTATCCAATAACTTGCAAAAAGAGCTGGCAACGGGGTGCCCAGTCCCAATTAATTACAACTTTAACCAATTAATTCTCTTCACACTTTTGCCCTGATTCATCAGTAAGCAATGACAAACAGTGAAATACCTGAATGTGTGTAAACCAAAGAGAAAGAGGGATGATCTGCCTTGCTGGTAGAAATAACGTCCTTCATGGGAGCCGCTCTTAAAAGTCCGTTTGACAGGTAGAATACTGTTCTCACCCGCTACCATTCGTTGACAATTAACAAACACCTCTCAAAACATTTTTACCTCTGTTTTTAAAACAAAAAGCTCTAGCACGTGTTAATCCCTGCTTCCCTCTGCGAAGGGCCAATCTTTTATTTTTATGTTGAGTCACCATCCTTTCTTTGAGCACTTCTTCGAGAGCATAGCTGTCGTTCTTAGTGTAATGTGCTTGTCCCAGAATACGATTAATTGAGGTATAACCATGATGCTTTTATCTTTGATATCTCTATATCTAGTCTTCACTTGAACTTCAGAGGTGCCTTGGCATTTATGTTTTGCTCCACAATTAAGGGCAAGCGAGATACCACTCTATCATGCTTTATTATGGTCATTACAATCTTGTTGATGTTTATAAATTTCATGTTATAAGCTCTTAGTTCGTTGATACTTTTCATTAGGAAACATGATTGCTAAGTTTTATTATCCATACATCATGCAATTGTTAAAGACCTGATCATAGCATTTACAATCAAAAATTATTTTGTTATCATTTACCTACTCGAGGACGAGCAGGAATTAAGCTTGGGGATGTTGATACGTCCAAAACGTATCTATAATTTTTGATTGTTTCATGCCATTTTTATGCTTTTAGCACTTGTTTTATATTAAGTTTATTATTTATTTGGACTAACCTACTAATAGTTGCAAAAGTGCACAATGTTCTTGTTTTACTCTTTGATGTGTAGAAATTATCAAGAATACAAGAGGAAACCTTGTTGGAGTCGAATTGGGACTTTCCTGAAATCTGTCTGAGAACTTTTTACGAAGATTGCCAGTTTGACCCTCGAAGATGACGTAATGGAGACCTGGCTGTTACGAAAGTTGTCACAATTTTCCATACGAAGATTTTAAGCCCGAGATCAGCCCAATCGGAGTTCGGACGCGGCCTGTAGGCCCGTTTTGGTGGAACCCTAAAAGGGGTGACGGAAATCCGAGAAGATATATAAAGGGAGGAAACCTAATTCGTGGAGGACTCCTCCACCCACGAATTTCAGCCACCAAAAGCCACGTTTTTGCCTCCCCCATGGATCCCATCTCCATGGGGGAGGGCTCCCAAGAAGCCATGAAGGAGGGAGGCTAAGGGGCGGCGCTCCCCAAGCTTGCCGGCGGCGGGGAAAGGAGTTCCCCGCACCGCCGCGCCGCCGCCGCCGCCCTGCGCCCCGCTGCCCTCTCCGCCGTCTTCACCGCCATCTCCATCACCATCTCCTCCTTGTATTCAGTGGTTCATCCTCCCAAAACCTCTGTACCGTCCTATGTAAACATGGTGTTTGATGCTATAATATTTATCCTATGATTTACATCATGTTTCCGTAGTTTATTTGTCTTTTGATTGCTTAATTGAATGCATGAGGTTCATTAGAGTTGTATGTCTATATGGTGCTGTCCTTTGGTGTCCATTATACTTGTGCGCGCATGGATCAAACACCCTAGGGTTGGTAGTATTTGTAACGAAGCGGGGGAAGTTCTGCCGGAGTGACAGAAACCTGAGAACGCGAACCGATTAGTTGCACGTATGGGAGTAAGAGGACCTTGAACTTAAGGCTATGGTTGGGGAAACCTTAATGCATTGTTAGTATTTGCGGATGCTTTCTAACAATCCAATCATATAGTACTTGTAATCCCAAGTAGTGGAGTGCATGTATATTTAGCCTCTCCCACATAGAAAACTGCATCGAAGACAATGAACCAAGTACCTTCACTAATTAATCTTGGACAAAGCCACCACAATTACCACCACTTTTCCACACTCATGGTACTGTTAGTATATGGTTACTTAGTGTATTTTATTGCTGCAGCACTAACATTTACTTTCTTGTATTTATTATCTTGCAAAACTACCTCTCATACCCGTATTGCTACGTAGTTTTATTTCCTAGATAATGCAAACGTTTAGTGTGCGTAGAGTTGTATCAGTGGTTGATAGAACTTGAGAGAATACTTATCCTACCTTTAGCTCCTCGTTGGGTTCGACACTCTTACTTATCGAAAAGGCTACACGCGATCCCCTATACTTGTGGGTTATCAGATGGCAGAAAACCCTATTTCTATATTTTAATGTTTCAGGGACCCAAACGACGTCCAAATGACCTGGAATTTACGATCATCATTTTTTGGAAGGAACAAAGTGTGGGAGCGAAGGAAGCAAACAAGCGGAGGCCCGAGGACCCAGATGAGTGGGCCCACGCGGCCAGGTACCCCCCTTTTGGCCCTCGGAGCTCCGTTGCCATCGATCTTTCCTCCACCGACTCCGTTTTGACCTAAAAACGCCTATAAAAATAGTCCCCCGACGTTTCTAGAGGGAGCGCCGCAGAAACACAGAAACACCGAAACAGAGACCTGGAGTTGCAGATTGGAGGGGAAAACTCCGGCGGGGCACTGCCGGCGTGGTCTCCATCTTCTCCGACGACTTCTCCACCGTCTCCATGATGAAGGGGGAGTAGTCCACCCCCTGGACCTTGGGTTTGTGGTGGTAACTTGATCTAATCTCTCTATGTACGATCATTGTTGGAGTCCATATGATGTGCCTTGCATAAGTATGGATCTATCTATGTAATTCTTATGGTGGATATTGTGGTATGAGATGATTTGTTATACATTTACCGTTGTGTTAGAGCTTTTATGATTTGTCATACTTTGGAGATATTCTATGATGCATGTGATGGTTTGATTTATGCATAATGCCTTGTTTATCCTTGTCATGAGGTGATTGACACCACCAAGTGTGGATAGATGAGAGAGATGTGGTCATGCACACGAATTATGAATCATTGCACTAGTGTTTAGAATATTGTCCATTATGAAGTATGATGTATGTAGGTACGGGATGGCCGATGTGACACGGCATATGTATTGAGTGACATGTGAAATACAACCCAACATCCTTTATCTGGGGGCAAAAAGGAAGAGTATGATGTGGGAGTGACAGCAACCACGCTAGCCTTACGAGGGTGACCTAGCAACACAAATGAGTACTTCTTTCAACTATGTGTTTTAGGACATATAGCCGTCATAAAAGCTACCATTAAAACATGACAATTGTGTGTACTTTATCTATAACATGATAATCACTAAGTGAACCCATGAACCCATGTCCATTGTTCCTATAAGAGAAAACCTTTGTCTTGTCCTCTTGCATTGAAGAGGATTGGGACACTTTTACATTCTTGTTTTGTTAGATTAAACTTCCATCCATTAAATCAACCATCTTGTTCTTTAAACTTGTTTAGTGCATAATCAACTAAAACTTGTGACACTTTAGTTGTAGGAAATAGATAACTTTTCCTTCTTGCTCCTGCGGATCGATACCCTACTTCCACATTGAGAGGTGCTACAGTGATCCCCTGCTCTTGGGGGTTATCAAGTACTTTTCTGGCGCCGTTGCCGGGGAGCGTAGCGCTTAAGTTTCTATTCTTGTGTGCACTAGACTTTAGATTTATTTTATCTTGTTTTATATCTTGCAATCATCTAAGCTTGGGGAGGTTCCTTTAAACTTGTTTGGTTGTGAGTTTCTCATTAGTTTTACTTTCAGTTTTATATATCAAAAACCCAAAAAAATTAAAAAATGGAGAAACTTTCTGGAATGTCTATGGGTAATGATTATTTTAAAAGGTATGACGCCTACTCTGAATATCAATCAACCAAAGAGGGAAATAGAGTGGGTAAATTGCTTAAAGCTCTTCACAAAATAGCTAATCAGTTTTGTGAGTTACATGGTATAACTTGTTGCAATAAAAGAGTTGTTAAACATTCCCACTATCAATGCAAGTATAATAGTGATCCTATAATTGCTTGTTATCGTGAAGATGAATGTTTATGCCCTGATATAGAACAAGTTGAGAAATATATTGCTTATGTTGGAGCCCATGAGATAGACTCTCTTCTTGATAAATTTCTTGCAACTAGTCATGTAGCTCGTGAAATGAAAGGGCAAGTTTCTATTATTCTCCAAATTTGCAAAAAAGAATTTAGTGATAATGTTTATGTTAAAGAAAGAATTCTTGCTGCCACGGAAAGCACTAACATTTTGCAGGAAGAGGAGGATAAGAACCTAAGCTTGGGGATGCCCGTGCAACCCCAAGAGGATGATGAAAACATAAGCTTGGAAGAGGAAGTATGTCAAGAGGAGATTGAAATGGATGTGTTCCAACCTAAGCTTGGGGAAGAGTTGGATCTCCCATCTTCACCATCGACATTTGATAGTAGCACTCAAACTCAAAAATCTTTTGTTATTTCTGTGAACCCATGTTATGATGAGTGTGAAACTGAAAATTCTATGGTCCTATATGATAACCCATGCTATTATGATGAAACTAATAATGTTCCTTTACTTTTTAATAATACTACTAGTGAACTTATTGATGATAATGAGGAGTATTGCTTAAATATGCTATATGATAATGCTTTAGATGATGGTCCTATGCTTATTGATAAACCTCCATGTTTAGTTGTTACTAAATTATGTGAGGATAAAAATGATATACTTGCTGTTTATGATAGTACTCTTACTCATGAGAGTCCTGCTATGTTCTGAATTCTCCTAACTACACCTAGAGGAGAAATTTGCTTATGTTGAGAAATACTTATGTGGTTTGCAATTATCTTTAGTTCCAAATCTTTGTTGCAACCATGATATTAAACTTGATATTGATCTTATTAACTATTTTGAAAGAGGGAAGCATGCTAATGAATTCCATAATAAATTTAATAATCCTCTTTATGTGCCTAAATTATCTAAGTTGAATGATTCTTGTGGTTATATGGTTGAATTTATTTCTACTACTTGCAACTATTATGAAAGAGGAGGTAATAAGAACCCTCTTTATGTACTAATAATTATATGCTGCAAGTAAATATTGTTAATATGCATTGGGAAACTTCTATTTATGGTGATTCATTCATATACAAAATGCCAATGCATAGAAAGAAAGTTAGACTTCGTTGTTATTACTTTTGTGTTTTGTTTTTCTCTCAACTAGGGTTCAACTTGACTATTATTTTGATTGGTTTGAGAACACCATGGGATCTGGTATTATGCATGAACACTTCCCAAGGAAGAGGGACACACCAAAGTTCAAGCTCCCTCATGAGCTTCGTCCACAATAAACATCAAGTAAGAAGCCTAGCTATATGGCTATAAAGAAAGCGCTTTACGGGAGGCAACCCGGTTGTTTTTATTTGTGATTTTCTTTGTGTCCTCTTGCTGTAACAAAGACTTAGTGTTTAGTTTAGTTTCTGGAATTTTAATAAAGTGCCAAGTTTTACTCATTTTGGTATGAAAAGTTGCTTATAGCGTTCGGAGATTTTATTCCTGCACGAATCTGTGCACGGTATGATTTTTAATTCTTATTCTGTAACTCCGAATGAGCTCATATTTGAACTATAGTGGTAACTTTTCATCCTCTGTATGCATGAATTTTTTCGAATTTTCCGACAAAGTTAAGTAGGGTAGAAAAATACGTTTTGCTGCTGCTGTTTTTCTGGACAGATTCTGTCCCATTTTGTTTGATGCATGCTTAGAACTTTTAACTTGAATCTTTTGATCCAATTGAGTTTATGAGTAGGCATACAACATTATACATTTTCTGGACATCCATATGAATTTTTGTCTAAGGATTATATGCAGCAAGAAATCTATTTGTTTATCACTACTAATGCACCCCACAGAAAAAGAAATGGGAGAAACGGTGTTTTGAAGTTTTTTCACAGGGATTAGAGGAGATGCACCAAGAGCTATCCAAGGATGGTGAAGACCATAAGCTTGGGGATGTGAAGACAACCCCACTGGACCTACACACTCTCGGTTTGCACACGTCTAACTTCTGTTTTTCGATCGAAACACTTTATCGCATAAACTTGGAGCGTCTTTTTGTTTGTTTAGGTTTGATTTTTATTTTGAGAGACCACCACACTATCATTTATATATGAGAGAGCTACTGGAAATTTGGGTTGAATTATGTTGGATGCTATTATAGATTGGGAAAAGGGATGTTGGAGTTAATTTTAAAAGATACATATAATTGCATGATTCATGAGCTTGTTAATGAGTAATAATTTGCAAATATTTTATCAAGAGCTATCTTTTATTCATGTTTTGATGCTAAATGTTATTTACCTTGTTTTAACATGGATTAGTTAGTTCTATGGACACTCATGCATGCATTTAGATGGTCAACTTTCTCCCTCTTGCTAGCCCAAAAATTCCAACAAGCAAAAACTTGTTTCCAACACCTTCAACCAAAGTTTTTCCAGTGAGTCCACCATATCTACCTATTAGCTTTATGCTATTCCGAGTATGTTTATCATGATATTTGTGTTATCTATACCTCTGAATGAAAATGCTTATGTTGTTGATTGTTGTGGGAAAAGTTGGTTATAGAGCTCTCTCGAACTTGATGCACACTTTACTTTCATTGCATAAATAAAACATGACCCATTGTGATTAAAATTATGATGTTGTGGCTTGACAAATGTCTTTGGTTGAGAGTTAGCTCATATGTGCTGTCACATGGCAAGCTTTCAACATTGCACTTCATCTCATTTAGTTGATATCATGTACTTTTGTTTATGGATGCTTACCATGGGTGAAATAAATGTGGAAATGAAGTGAGTTTAAATGAGTTTGTATAAATGGTTAGGGAGACGCCTGGGCCGCTAATCTAAGCCATGCATCATTCATGGTGGAAATTTACTTACATGCTATGGTGAACCTTCTGTGATACACCTTACAATAAAAAGCTATCCAATGGTAAATAAAAAGGGTGTTGAGATTGTTCATTGTATTTGTTTGTCTTGTCATTTTGATATGGGCTTGTTCCATATCCTGGGACAAGAGGTACCCCAGTTGACGCTCTTAATGATACTATTATTACTTACAATGATATTTAACTTGAACTTGCTTTGTTTTCCAAGTTGAGTAACACATGGAGTAGGTACTTGTATTCAAGGGGCATGAGACTTTCAACCTGTACTTTGTCAAGCACACTACTCGTATTTGCTTTCACTTTAAACTTAATCATTCAAGATGCTATGATAGGGGAATGAGAGCTTGACACCAAGGATTACCACATTACAATCATTGACTTAAGTAGAGAAGTTCAGAAGTTAGATGAAATTTATTCATGCTTTACCTCTACTCATATATCTTTCCAAAGTGTCCACCTTTTATATTCAGATTTTCACAATACTCTATGACCATTGTAGGATGTTCTTTCTTTTATTATGCATACTTGTGGTCCATAGTACTTCTTCTCTTATGTTACACTTTGTGAATTATCATTGAACATCCTTGCATTGAATACTTGATATCACTTCATAATCTATCTTGCATATTGCTACTTCTTTTAAGAATGAACCATTTGACTCTATGTAGCAATAGTAATCATCTTTGATATCCATTGATAGTATTAAATTGCAAAGTCCATGTTAGTTTTATCACCTTCATACTCGAGGACGAGTATAGGTTAAGCTTGGGGATGTTGATGCATGTAAAATGCATACATGAACTTTGCATTATTTTACTTATATTGCAGTCATATTTGCATCATATAAGGGTTATATCACTGTTTTATAATGATTTTGGGAATATTTGATATGTTTCCTATTTTTATGGAATTAACCCTGCGCAGGCAGAAAACCCTATTTCTATATTTTAATGTTTCAAGGACCCAAACGACGTCCAAATGACCTGGAAATTTACGAGCATCATTTTTTGGAAGGAACAAAGCGTGGGAGCGAAGTAAGCAAACAAGCGGAGGCCCGAGGACCCAGATGAGTGGGCCCACGCGGCCCAAGTACCTGGCCGCGTGGGACCCCCCTTTTGGCCCTCGGAGCTCCGTTGCCGTCGATCTTTCCTCCACCGACTCCGTTTTGACCTAAAACGCCTATAAAAATAGTCCCCCGACGTTCTCTGGAGGAGCGCCGCAGAAACACAGAAACACCGAAACAGAGACCTGGAGTTGCAGATTGGAGGGGGAAAACTCCAGCGGGGCGCTACCGGCGTGGTCTCCATCTTCTCCAACGACTTCTCCACCGTCTCCATGATGTAGAGGGAGTAGTCCACCCCCTGGACCTTGGGTTTGTGGTGGTAACTTGATCTAATCTCTCTATGTATGATCATTGTTGGAGTCCATATGATGTGCCTTGCATAAGTATGGATCTATCTATGTAATTCTTATGGTGGATATTGTGGTATGAGATGATTTGTTATACATTTACCGTTGTGTTGGAGCTTTTATGATTTGTCATACTTTGGAGATATTCTATGATGCATGTGATGGTTTGATTTATGCATAATGCCTTGTTTATCCTTGTCATGAGGTGATTGACACCACCAAGTGTGGATAGATGAGAGAGATGTGGTCATGCACACGAATTATGAATCATTGCACTAGTGTTTAGAATATTGTCCATTATGAAGTATGATGTATGTAGGTACGGGATGGCCGATGTGACACGGCATATGTATTGAGTGACATGTGAAATACAGCCCAACATCCTTTATCTGGGGTAAAAAGAAAGAGTATGATGTGGGAGTGACAGCAACCACGCTAGCCTTACGAGGGTGAACTAATGATGCATGTAAAATGCATACATGAACTTTACATTTTATTACATGTTATTCCATGTTATTTGCATCATATAAGGGTTATATTCATGATTTATATTGAGTTTTGGGGATAATTAACAACTTCTCCATTTTTCTGGAATTAACCCTGCACTGTCAGAAAACCCCTTTTTCTATATTTTTACGTTTCAGGCGACCAAACGACGTCCAAATGACCTGAAACTTTACGGGGATCACTTTTTTGGAAGGAACGAAACGTAGGCGCAAAGGAATCGAAGAAACGGAGACCAGAAGGCCAAAAGTGGGCCCACGCGGCCAGATTCCCTGACCGCGTGGGACCCCCATCCAGGCCCTCGGGCCTCCGCTGCCGATCCTTCTTCCCGAAGCTTCGTCTTGACCTAAAAACGACTATATATAGACCCCCTAGGGCTTTCGCGAAAAGGAGCGCCGCCGAAACATAGAAACCACGAAACAGAGATCTGGAGCTGAAGATTGGAGGGGGAAAACTCCGGCGGGGCGCTGCCGGTGTGGTCTCCTTCCCCTCCAACAACATCTCCACCGACACCATGATGAAGAGGGAGTAGTCCACCCCTGGACTATGGGTTTGTGGAAGTAACTTATGTATCTCTCCTCTCTATGAGCTTCACTAATTAGTACCGTATGAGCTGCTGAACATGATTACGGTCATCTATGTAATTCCTTTGTGGTGGATCTTTATTATGAGTTAATACATGTTTGAGATTGCAATGGTTTTGTTTCAGTTATGAAAGTAGATGCATATTATGTACCCCGTTCTTATTTACTTGTCATGATCAAGCATGTTTATGAGAGCATGTGAGGGGGAACGTGTGCATTAGTTGGAGTAACGGGGGTGGCTAGTGCAGTGAACGTGACAGATAGTTCTGCGATCCACTTGGGTTTTCTACCTTACTTTGTTGCCTCACTAGGGATAAACAAAAATACCATGCTACCGGAGAGTGGATGTGACCTTGGCCACTACCTCCATGACTAGATCTAGCATGTTCTTATTTTAACTTCATGTCATTGAACTTATTGCTATGCTCTGATTTATCTTAATTACTAAGGTGTTATGATTTAGTTCGCATCTTGGTGGAGCATAAGAGAGAGAACAACTTATACTTGAGATCTCTATGTTAGGACGTGATGCCCATATTATTAATAACTTGTCAAACCATGTCTTGCCATCTTCATGTTAATTTTAGTGTTCCATTGTCTACCACGTTATCAAGAGAGAGTGCATTTGTGAAACCATGAACCCCGGTCCATTTTTAATCATAAGAAACACCTTTCCAACACTTTTATCACCACTTTTGTTTGCTGCCATTATTAAATCCGAAAATACAAAAACACTTTTACATCTTGCATTCATCATAAAAAACCCAAAAATATCATTTATCATTACTACCACATCCTTGCATATTTATTTACCATCATTGCATATTTACTACTGTTTGCATTGCATATTATTTTATTATCATTCTCACACCTTGTGCTTGACAACCACTTGGTGAGGTTGAGGGCACAAAACAATTTATTTTGTTGCAGGTTCTCAAGAGAAGGATAAGGAGATAACACCTGAAATACTGGTTCCCCGAGAGTTCGATATTAAACCCTCGAGTCACCCCTCGTGGGGAAAACTGTCTTCCACTACTACATACACTCTGCACTTGGAGTCTCAACCTAACCCATTTACTTTTCACGCAGGTACCACGCGAAGGGCTAGCAACTGTTTTCTGGCGCCGTTGTGGGGTAACTACGTGAAGGGCCATCAAGACGTTTTCTGGCGCCGTTGCCGGGGAACCATAGCTGAAAGGTTTATCCAAGGATCACTCACATCAAGTCAACTTCATCACCAACTTGTGTAACAACCTAAGCTTGGGGAGGTTGCACCTACGTGAGCATCATCTTATCCATCTTTACCTACAATCATTTTATTTTGTTTTGTTCTTGTCTTGCATATCATCTTTATATTTCGGTTTGCATATTTATATTCAGTTTTGCATTTTTGTTGCATTTGTTATTTCGAGTTGCATTAGTGTCATTTTACTTTCAGTTTTGCATAAAAAATTAAAAACACATAAAAACTTGCTCAATGGAGAAAAGAACTTTTTGGCCATTTAGTGTTAAGAATTTTCCTCAAGATAGGAATTTCCCTGTTAAAGAATTTGAGATAGATCCTAATGTCACTAAATTGATTTTTGAAAATCGTTTTTCTGGGAAACCGAAAGAAGATGCTCTTCAACATCTTAGTAAATTTAATGAAAGATGCAAAGAATTAAACCTGATTCATGCCAATGCTAATGTGATCAAAGTAAAGCTTTTTCCTTATTCCTTGGCTGGAAAAGCTCTAGATTGGATATTAAAATGGCCACCTGGGAATTTTAGCAATTGGTTTAATTTGAAAGCTGCATTCATTGAGAGGTTTTGTTTTTCAGCCATGGTTTATAATATAGAGAAATAGTTATCACCTTTAAACAAAATAAGGAAGAAACCTTGGTTAAAACTTGGGAAAGGTTTAGAGGTATAGCTTATGGAATGGAACATGGTATTAGAGATTGGATGCTCATGCACATATTTTATAAAGGATTGTCTGAAACTTCTAAACTCTTTTTAGACAATGAATGTAAGGGTTCTTTCATAAATACTACTATTGCTGATGCTTACATTCTACTTGATGGCTTGATATTGGAAGTAAAAATTAAAGAAAGTTTAGAAAAAGCTCAAGTACCTGAAGATGTGTTTGATGACCGTTATGAATTATTTAATCTATATAATAGAGATAAAAAAGTTGAGGAAGTTAAAATGCTTAGTGAAGTTAAGGAACCATTTGTTGATTTAGAGAAGTGTAGCTTGCATGAATTAATTTCTATCTTACAAAAATTTGCAAGTGATCCTTCTGTTAATATTAACCAGGCTGGTTTTGGTTCCTATATTGCTAATCATGTCTTAAAAGAAAAGATTGCTAGGTACAATCAAGAAGCTATGATACCACCTAAGCTTGGGGATATCTGGATCCCAAGTACTAGTAACCATTGGAAAAGAGACACACCATGCTATTTTAGATCTAGGATCTAGTGTCTCTATATTATCTAAAGAACTATATGAAGTCCTTGAACTTAAAAATATTGAGAAATGCTCTATTGAACTTGCACTTGCTGATGATTCCATTAGACATGCTCTAGGAAAAGTAAGTGATGTTATGGTAGAGTTACACATGACTTTTGTGCCTGTTGATTTTCTAATCATGGACATGGGGAATAAAACCTCTAGTCCTATTATTTTGGGAAGACCTTTTCTTCGTACTACAGGTGCCATTATTGATTCAAAGGAAGGGAATGTGAAGTTTCAGTTTCCACACAAGAAGAGCATGGAACACTTCCCAAGGAAGAGGGACACACCAAGGTTCAAGCTCCCTCATGAGCTACGTCCCCTTTGATTATCAAGTAAGTAAGCCTAGCTATATGGCTATAAAGAAAGCGCTTTACGGGAGGCAACCCGGTTGTTTTTGTTTGAGATTTTCTTTGAGTCCTCTTGCTGTAACAAGAGAGTAGTTTGTTAGTTTTGTTTCTGGGATTTTTAATAAAGAACCAAGTTTTACCTATTTTGGGTTTGAAAAGTTGCTATTCATTTTCGGAGAGTTTTCTGCCTGCACGAAGTCTGTGCACGGTTTGATTTTTCATTTTTTATCTGTAACTCCGATTGAGCTGTAATTTGAACTGTAGCTTCAACTTTTCATCCTCTGCACACGTGATTTTTTGCAGATTTTTCTGACGAGTTTAAGTAGGGTAGAAAAATGCGTTTTGCTGCTGCTGTTTTTTGGACAGATTCTGTCTTGATATTGTTTGATGCATTCTTTGAGCTTTTTGCTTGAATCTTTTTGATTCAATTGAGTTTATGAGTAGGCATACAACATTATATACTCTCTGGACATTCATATGAATTTTTGCCTAAGGATTTTATGCAGCAAGGAACCTATTTGTTTATCACTACTAATATCACCCCACAGAAAAGAAATGGGAGAAACGGTGTTTTGAAGTTTTTTCACAGGGATTAGAGGAGCTGCACCAAGAGCTATCCAAGGATGGTGAAGACCATAAGCTTGGGGATGTCAAGACAACCCCACTAGACCAACACACTCTCGGTTTGCACACGTCTAACTTCTGTTTTTCGATCAAAGCACTTTATCGTATAAACTTGGAGCGTCTGTTTTTTTTTGCTTTTGTTATTTCGGTTTGTTAATAAGACCACCACTATCATTTATATATGAGAGAGCTACTGGAAGTTTGGGTTGAATTATGTTGGATGCTATTAAATATATTGGGATAGGGATGTTTGAGTTGATTTTAAAAGATACATATAGTTGCATAATTCATGTGCTTTGAATGAATGTTAATTTGCAAGTGTGTTGTCAAGAGCTATCTTTTACCATGTTTAGATGTTGAATTTTAACTTTACTTGGTTTAACATGGATTGATTAGTTCTATGGACACTTATGCATGCATTTAGATGGTCAACTTTCTCCCTATTGCTAGCCCAAAAATTACAACAAGTAAAAAGCTTGTTTCCCAACACCTTCAACCAAAGTTTTTCCAGTGAGTCCACCATATCTACCTATTAGCTTTATGCTATTCCAAGTATGTTTATCATGTTATATTGTGTTATCTACATTTCTGAATTTAAATGCTTATGTTATTGATTGTCATGGGAAAAATTGGTTAAAAGCTCTCACGAACTTGATGCACAATTTACTTTTATTGCATTTAATAAGCATGAACCATTGTGATTAAAATTATGAAGTTGTGGGCTTGACAATAGTTTTGGTTGGGAGTTAGCCCATATGTGCTGTCACATGGCAAGCTTTCAACATTGCACTTATTTATATTTAGTTGATGTCATGTACTTTTGTTTATGGATGCCTATCATGGGTGAAATGAATGTGGATACTTAGTAAGTTCAAAGAGTTTGTATAAATGGTTAGAGAAATGCCTGGGCCGCTAATCTAAGCCATGCATCATTCATGGTGGAAATTTACAGCATAACCATAATGTTCATTCAGTGATGCACCTCATAATAAAAAGCTATACCCATAGTAAATAAAAGAGTGCTGAGATTGTTCATTGTCTGTTTGTCTTGTTGTTTTGACATGGGCTTGTTCATGTCAAGGGGCAAGAGGTACCCCAGTGCAGTTCTTGATGATACTATTATTACTTGCAATGACCTTTATTTGAATTTACTTTGTGGACCAAAGTGAGTAACACATGGTGTAGGTACTTGTATTCAAGGGACATGAGACATTCAACCAATACATTGTCAAGCACACCACTCATATTTGCTTTCACTTTAAACATTAATCATTCAAGATGCTATGATAGGGGTAATGAGAGCTCCACACCAATGACTACCACATTGCAAGCATTAACTTAAGTAGAAGTGTTTGGAAGTTAGATGAAACTTATTCATGCTTTACCTCTACTTATTTATCTATCCAAAGTGTCCACCTTTTATATTCAGTTTTCATAAGAAGTACTCTATGACCACCATAGGATGTTTTTACTTTTCATTATGCATACATTTGGTCCATAGTACTTTCTTCTATGTTACACTTTGTGAATTTATCATTGAACATCTTTACATTGAGTATTTGATATCACTTCATAATTTATCTTGCATATTGTTATTCCTTTGAAGAATGAATCATTTGACTCTATGTAGCAATAGTAATCACCTTTGATATCCATTGATAGTATTAAAATGCAAAGTCCATGTTAGTTTTATCACCTTCATACTCGGGACGAGCATGGGTTAAGCTTGGGGATGTTGATGCATGTAAAATGCATACATGAACTTTACATTTTATTACATGTTATTTGCATCATATAAGGGTTATATTCATGATTTATATTGAGTTTTGGGGATAATTAACAACTTCCCCATTTTTCTGGAATTAACCCTGCGCTGTCAGAAAACCCCTTTTTCTATATTTTTGTTTCAGGGACCAAACGACGTCCAAATGACCTGAAACTTTACGGGGATCACTTTTTTGGAAGGAACGAAACGTAGGCGCAAAGGAATCGAAGAAACGGAGACCAGAAGGCCAAAAGGTGGGCCCACGCGGCCAGATTCCCTGACCGCGTGGGACCCCCATCCTGGCCCTCGGGCCTCCGCTGCCGTCGATCTTTCTTCCCGAAGCTTCGTCTTGACCTAAAAACGACTATATATAGACCCCCAGGGCTTTCGCGAAAGGAGCGCCGCCGAAACACAGAAACCACGAAACAGAGATCTGGAGCTGAAGATTGGAGGGGGAAAACTCCGGCGGGGCGCTGCCGGTGTGGTCTCCTTCCCCTCCAACAACATCTCCACCGACACCATGATGAAGAGGGAGTAGTCCACCCCTGGACTATGGGTTTGTGGAAGTAACTTATGTATCTCTCCTCTCTATGAGCTTCACTAATTAGTACCGTATGAGCTGCTGAACATGATTACGGTCATCTATGTAATTCCTTTGTGGTGGATCTTTATTATGAGTTAATACATGTTTGAGATTGCAATGGTTTTGTTTCAGTTATGAAAGTAGATGCATATTATGTACCCCGTTCTTATTTACTTGTCATGATCAAGCATGTTTATGAGAGCATGTGAGGGGGAACGTGTGCATTAGTTGGAGTAACGGGGGGTGGCTAGTGCAGTGAACGTGACAGAAGTTCTGCGATCCACTTGGGTTTTCTACCTTACTTTGTTGCCTCACTAGGGATAAACAAAAATACCATGCTACCGGAGAGTGGATGTGACCTTGGCCACTACCTCCATGACTAGATCTAGCATGTTCTTATTTTAACTTCATGTCATTGAACTTATTGCTATGCTCTGATTTATCTTAATTACTAAGGTGTTATGATTTAGTTCGCATCTTGGTGGAGCATAAGAGAGAGAACAACTTATACTTGAGATCTCTATGTTAGGACGTGATGCCCATATTATTAATAACTTGTCAAACCATGTCTTGCCATCTTTCATGTTAATTTTAGTGTTCCATTGTCTACCACGTTATCAAGAGAGAGTGCATTTGTGAAACCATGAACCCCGGTCCATTTTTAATCATAAGAAACACCTTTCCAACACTTTTATCACCACTTTTGTTTGCTGCCATTATTAAATCCGAAAATACAAAAACACTTTTACATCTTGCATTCATCATAAAAAACCCAAAAATATCATTTATCATTACTACCACCATCCTTGCATATTTATTTACCATCATTGCATATTTACTATGTTGCATTGCATATTATTTTATTATCATTCTCACACCTTGTGCTTGACAACCACTTGGTGAGGTTGAGGGCACAAAACAATTTATTTTGTTGCAGGTTCTCAAGAGAAGGATAAGGAGATAACACCTGAAATACTGGTTCCCCGAGAGTTCGATATTAAACCCTCGAGTCACCCCTCGTGGGGAAAACTGTCTTCCACTACTACATACACTCTGCACTTGGAGTCTCAACCTAACCCATTTACTTTTCACGCAGGTACCACGCGAAGGGGCTAGCAACTGTTTTCTAGCGCCATTGTGGGGTAACTACAAGAAAGGGTATCACCTAGCAACACAAATGAGTACTTCTTTCAACTATGTGTTTTAGGACATATAGCCGTCATAAAAGCTACCATTAAAACATGACAATTGTGTGTACTTTATCTATAACATGATAATCACCGTAGATGAGAGAGAGAGGATTAAGTGAACCCATGAACCGATGTCCATTGTTCCTATAAGAGAAAACCTTTGTCTTATCCTCTTGCATTGAAGAGGATTGGGACACTTTTACATTCTTGTTTTGTTACATTAAACTTCCATCCATTAAATCAACCATCTTATTCTTTAAACTTGTTTAGTGCATAATCAACTAAAACTTGTGACACTTTAGTTGTAGGGAATAGATAACTTTTCCTTCTTGCTCCTGCGGATCGATACCCTACTTCCACATTGAGAGGTGCTACTGTGATCCCCTGCTCTTGGGGGTTATCAGGTATCTTTTACTGTTCATGTTTTCTACAGTGCGTATGAGCTTTCTCCTGAATCACGTATTCAGAAATCATAGCAGTTATAGCATAGTAAACATGAAACATAATTAATGAATCAGATGTATAAATACATTGCCTTTTGAGCATACATCCAACAGTCTCCCACTTGCACAACTGGAAATATCTAGTTTGCATAAGTTTAACATCTGAGGAGATGTTCGGTGTTTTTCTCATGCTCACTCTTGTGGTTCGACTCTTGAATTTAGTCCTAAATTGGACAGCGTGAACTTTTATTATTTCTATGCAGGAACAAAACCTTTTTCTTGCATAGCCTTTATTGATCATATGATCACTTGTAGATCTGGTTATACAAGGTGTAACCTTGGTTCTTTAACTAAGAAAACAATTCCATTGTTTGCACAACTTGTTGTATCTTTTGCAAAGATCCACACCTAGTTCATTCAATGAACCGATAACCCCTTTTGGAAGTTTCTATTACTCCCACTCACTTTGCTACTTGTTGTAGTTTTCGTAATGTAACTGTAACACCCCGACCTACCCCCGGGTCGGGCCTGTCACCCCTGGCAGCTCTCTAGGATCTCTAGACTGGCCCCACAGATCAACACTAGTCTTTTCTGCGCACTTTGTCCTCACTCGTGCGCACTGTGCGCACGAGTGAGGACAAAGTGCGCAGAAAAGACTAGTGTTGATCTGTGGGGCCAGTCTAGAGATCCTGGTTGCGCACGAGTGAGGACAAAGTGCGCAGAAAAGACTAGTGTTGATCTGTGGGGCCAGTCTAGAGATCCTGGTTGCGCACGAGTGAGGACAAAGTGCGCAGAAAAGACTAGTGTTGATCTGTGGGGCCAGTCTAGAGATCCTAGAGAGCTGCCAGGGGTGACAGGCCTGACCCGGGGGTGGGTCGGGGTGTTACAGTAACCCCATGTTTTTAAAACATTTCTTGATACACGGATTTCAAAGAAACTCCGTTATCACACCTTGGCTTATCTTTATACTTATCTCATAAGATTTTTCAATGTAACTCTTACATTTATGAGTTGTTCTCCCTTTTGAAGTAACTTCTTCAAAATACACCTTATGGAGAATACTCAATTTTAATTGGAGTCAATTGAACTTTTGTTACAAAATTCAACTTGTCAACAATTAATTTTAATTATTCATATTTGATCTCAAAATTGCACTAGTCAAGAAATTCCCTTTATGATTAAATTTAATCAATCATGCTCACCATCGTTTTACAACAGCCATGGATCTTGCACATAATTTCTCTGTCTTTATGAGAACTAGCAAGGTGGCCCGCGCACATGTGTAGGCAACTTCTTAATCGTCTAATACTTTTACTAATTTATTTGACCCTCTCGTATAATTTATCAATCATTTAATAGCACGGATCTTCTCCAAAACTATCGTGGTGAAAATAAGAGAGTTCTAGCTTTTCATAGTAATAATTATTAGTCAATTTATGAATAACCGAGTTTTTCTCCTTGATGAAATAAACAAATCCCATCCAACATAATGCAGTGTATCTTAGACACACGAATTTAAGCACGGCTTGTGCAAAATGTTATAAAACTTTCAATTTTTATTTTACATGTAAATGTTGTGTTAGACTTTGCGTTAACCAAGACTTTGTTTTAAGATTGAAATAATTGAGTTAAACTTTTGTTGATGATAAAATGTACGAATTTCTCCAATTAACAGTGCATTAGTAGCATGACGCAATAAATTGCTACAGAGAAATTTAAACATTTTTCACAGTTAGTGAATATTTAAACCCTACACTACACAGGTCTTGCCCTCCCTTTTATGCTTATCTTTTGCATGAACTCTCCCTTTCATTCAACGCCAAACGTGGGTTATGTATGCTCTTTTGAGACAAATTTGTACTATAGTGTATATTTTCTAGTTAAAAAATAAATGTCATCGCACGTACTATATACAAGAGGCATCTATATATAGTTTACCTACCCGTATATTCATCTTTGTGTTTACTCGCCCCAAAGCCTTAAAACTTTGACCTTGATTGTACATGACTCAGTTTTTTTGGTCAGTCCACTCAGCAGTTTAGGTGCCATACTGTCTGGGGCCTTAGAAGAATAAAGACCCATGTTATTAATTACAAAAGTAAGTAATATAACCAAGAATATCTAAGCATAGCTAGATTTCTAGTTTTTTCAGGCAAAACATGAATACAAAGAATTAACTGCAGAAAAACATATGTACTATATCGAAGGATCAGTTTTGGTCATATAAACTACTCTAGGATGCATATATTATACTACCAATCAGCTAGGTTCCAGATGTGCAGCCTCTCTTGATGAGTACTTCATTGAGTGTAATTGAAGGATATTGATTCATTGATGCTGTAAATGCGCACTATTGGACTTTCGTGTCATTGTGTGAAGTAGTCCTTTCTAGCCAGAACGGGGAAGTTCAAATTGTTATGTTAGCGTAAGTCAGTCTAGAGCCACATGTAATTAATTTTGCATGATCCCACGTCCCGCAAAACACAATAGCAGGGCATGCAAGGATTCTTGGCAATTATTAAATGATCCGCGTTGTAGCCAGTGGTGCAGTTAGTGCTCTTCAGGCAACCATGAGGAAGTCATAACCTATTATTCCTCCAGTTGCATGTAATTAGGTGGCCATTTGCTTAAGTGTGAGGTCCGTCTGGATAAGGTATAACATGGGCGTGATGAAAATATGGAGGTTACAATTTATAAGAATAATACACCTCGGCAATCTAGAAGAGTTCTCACATATCCATATTTTCGTAGCATAGGGGAGATTGTACAATGGGTTTAGATATGTACGTCGTATATTTCGTGAAGATAATACTTGGAGATATTCTATAATATGTGGAGATATGTGATCTTATAATATGTGGAGATATGTAATCTGCAAAGATAATACTCGATTATGTATGGATCCACACACGTCTTGGAGATATTCTGGCATGTAAATAGACGTAGACTCCTCCTCGTACGTTGTTGAAGCAGATATAGCTATACACTCTATCCTAGCTTGTACAGTAATGAAATTGATAGAGCTGGTAAAAAATAGTCACATGCCATTACCTAACTCTAGTCTTTCCAACTTTGTGCATGAGAAAAATCCACCATCGATCCATCTCACTGTTACGCGCCTGCATGCACATGAGCCATGCCCTCAGTCTACCACGATGCATGGAACCTGCAAAACTGCGGTTGCGGACATGCCGCAGCATCGGAATACGGCCGGCGGCGGCGCGTGGACAGCCTGGCTCAAAGCTGTACGTCGTCAGGCCATGCATGTACTACTTGATCGATCCATCTCTTGCACTGCTACATGCGGACATGCAAGAGGCATGCAAGAGAGGATTACTCAATCCATCGATCAAATTTTCAGGGCTGCATGCATGGTCGTATATATGAGGCGCAACTAAAACTGGGTGATTACAGCGGCGGCGGCGGCAGCATACATGAGGATTTTTGATCTGTCAGATTGTTCTATTTTCTAGTTTAACGTCGAAGGGGTATGGGTAGACTTAATTAAGGGCATCGGTGTGTAATTTTCATGAACCTTGAAGTGAAAGGGCTAGTTCTACGGCTACGATTGCCTAATTACGTTAATAAACGGACAGATGTTTCTGATTATTGTGGGATTTTCTAGTCTAATTCTCTAATTTCTGGTTAGCCCATAATCTACTTTTAATATATAATAGATTTAAATTCTCCCATGTATTGAACCAAGTTCAAAACATCCTAGTGAAATTTTCGCAACACAATATTATACCATTATTAGGACTCCTCCTAATACGGCTAATAATATGTCCCATATGTATATGTCATCAAAACTTTTAATGACATACTACACAATCAAATAAAATAATTATCTATAAAGTCACTCAATTTCGGAATAACTCTTTTAAGCTCCTACTGATTTCATTGAATATGACCTGCCATATTCTTTATGAAACTTATAAACAAAGTTTATTTTGCTTCATCCTTGTTCATCCAAACTTTACAATATCACCCTTCTTTATTTGTCATAGACAAATAACTTGATTACTAGTTCTATATTCAATTAATAAGACCCTCGAGCTGTACTCAGTACACATCCTCGATCAAAGTTTTTCTATGAAGGAATGTGTCTTATCAATATCTTATATAGATCAAACTAGTAATTCATTTTAGATCATCAAAACTGTGCTACAGATCCTTAGATCTTTTGTAGTCCTCTTGATTTTGTCAGAATACAATTCATGACTAAACAAGTTTTGAGATCTTCCTTAAGTCTAACAAAAGGAACCAATTATCAAGTTTCCAATGACTTAATAATGATGATATTCTACTTTATGAGTCTCTTGTCAAAATCGGATACAACCATTTAGCACCTTTACTTACTTTAATTCAGCATTCATGTCTCCTAGAAAATGACATATGTTCCTTGGTTAAGTGATATTTCTTGACAAGAAGTCATACACAATGTAATGACTCTCGGTATTAGTCTAAAATAATTGTGAATTGGAATTGCTTCCGCTTGCACAACTTCTGATAACTATTTTCGAAGATTCAAATAATCTTTTCAAGAATCACCATCCTCCCACTGAATTCTTTAGAGGTATTAAACCCTCAAGAATCACATCTATCTTAGTAACAAAACATTGTTACTTATGTGGTGGTTTACAAGAGGACTTCCATTTAAAATATTGGAACAACCTACAAAGTAATTTATTTATCTTCCAACCTTTTAGGGCCGAATTTCATCTTTCAAAAAATGCAAGTCCTAAAACTTTGTGTCCCACAATCGTTTATCTTTCAAAACTATGACACAAACGAAAGATAAATAATTCTTTCCAAGTCCTTTTAATCTTTAGAACCAAATTCATCTTTCAGAATTATAAGGCATCCAAGATCTTTCATGACCCTTTATAGTCTTTCTTTCAAGACAATGTCGCAAAATTCTAAGACATATAACTGTGCTAAAACTAATCAAGCAATCAACAATCTAATATGGGTTTCTTTGGAGTACTAACTTGCATATGAAGATTCTTAGTAATGACTAATTTAAAAGTCCATGAATCAAATTCTATTTCAATTCATCACATCACTAAGACGATTTTTCCAAAATTCTTTTGTGAAGTTTCAAGACATCAAAATTTGACTATCTTTCAACTTTTCCTTCGTTGACTTCACTATGTGCCTTTATACCTAATGAATTCAAACTTCAAAAGAAGAATGTAATTCATCAAGTCTTTCACTTGTTGATCACAACAATATCTCAAATTTCCTTCCATCATGCATATGATGCATTTGAGATGATAGTGCCACACAAAGGTGGTGTCAACATATTCACAAAACATTTCAGACCAAAATAATATTTCAATAATTCAAAAGATTTGTAACTTGATTATCCACGAAGGGATTAACCCAAAATATTCTCATGATAAACGGGATGAACTTATCCCAAGAATCCACAAGAGTATTTCATTGCCAAGATTGCGACCTTATTACAAAACCGGGCCAAGGCCCACAAATCTTTTAAACTAAAACTTGAAAAGTAAATTGGAGATGTCTTTATCTTGTGGATGAAACTCCATGCGTCGAACTTGACGCACATCTCAACCTTTTACTCTTCCATCCCCTTACTTGCCGCTTCTCCTATATCGAGTGCATAAAATAATTCAGCAATCGATACTCCAGAGTCACTAGTAAGATGAAAAATAATATTTCAAAGTATAACTCTTATACCTTTCTTGCCTTTAGCAGACTTCTTCTTCTGCAACAGGAGCTTCTTGCAGTTCCTCTTCCAGTGTCCTTTCTTCTTGCAAAAGAAACACTCCGAATCCGTTTGAGCTAAGGTCTCAGCCTTGTTAAGTGCCTTAGCACATTTAGACTTCTTGACTTTCTTCTTCTTGAACTGTGTATTCAGGGTAACTATCAAAACTTGATTGTTTTTCGTTCTTAGACTAGCTTCAGCAGTTTTCAGCATTGCGAGGAGCTCATTTGGTGTTTTATCCAACCCATTCATGTTGTAATTCATGATAAAACCGTTGTAAGATGGGGGGATGCCAACACCACATCTATACTCTGCTCAGCTGGAATTGGAAATCCCAGAGCCCGAAGCCTCGTACCATAACCAAACATCTTGATTACATGCTCGCTCACAGAGCTTCCTTCTGCCATGTGACATGACCAAAGTGCCTTTGTTATCTCATAACGCTCAGTCTTAGCCTGAGTCTGGCACATGGCCGTGAGTGCGTCAATCATGTCGTACGCAGAAGTTTGATCAAACTTTTTTTGCAACTCAGGTTCCTTACGTGTCAACATGAGACATTGAACAGAGATAGCCGTATCACTCAACAGGGTGTACGCATCTCTCTCAGCTTCCGGTGCCTCGTCACCTGGCTCCTCAGGAAGAGGGCCATCGAGGACGTACTCACTCTTTGCGTTCCTAAGAACAATCCTTAGCGAACGCACCCAATCATAGTAGTTGCTTCCATTTGCAGTCAGGGATTTCTTCTCAATCAGGGATCCAAGGTTAAAGGTGGGCACTAAGTTACGAGTCATTGATCTACAACAATTAAAGTTCACTTAGACATGTTCATAATTATTTCTAGCACTATCAAACAAATCTAAATAAAGTGCTCCCACTAAAATTGATATTCCTCATGATCAAATTAGTGTATACGAAATCCACGCCCAACATACGATCAAAGGATGGATGCAATTCAATGATCGTAGTTTACGACGGGTAGGCTACCTTGCCAATCACTTCCTTCTGTGATTTCCGTTTCATCTTTCGATGGATGTGCTCCGAGCTCATGACTAGTCATGCCCAAACATCAAGACGACCATCCGTTTTTGCTGCATGTATGTTCCATGCACGTCTCCCGAATCCTTGTAAAACTTAGCCCATGGATACATGTGACCCAAAGACAAGCACCCGGTTTGACGCTACAACTTGGAAGAGCACGAACTCCTTGATATTTTTAATTTTAGCTCAAGTAATTAAACTCTGCAGCTACTGAGGAATCTCCCTAATAATCACGTCTACTACGCAATCAAGGGAAAAGCAAGAAAACAGATATAAAACATGCACAAGTAAATAACACTTCGTGATGTAGTATAGTCTTCTTCATTTATCTTCCGGTGGTGCCTCCACCGGTGTGACTATGTCGAGGTTCACGACACTTGCATGCCTTCTCCTATCCTCCACTATCACCATAACTCGACGAACAAGGATCAACGGCACGCCGGCCAACAAAACAAATGTTAGTCAACAAAATATAATTTCGAGACTTTGCCACATCACATGTCCTGCAAAACAGAGTTAGACGCCTCTAACGTTTGTTTGCATATTTTAGCGTGGCTGTAGGATCAACGGGACAACCGAAAATACTACGTCCCTCACCAAGCATGATTATTCATGTTGCTAGATTGACATTGCGGGGTGATGGACATCCCAACATTACGAAAATGTTGCGGGTCCCCATCTAAACGATCACCGGTGCGCGTGACCCTCGTGTGGACCCAGTCCACATGCCCTTTCCACCATCGAGTCAACGAGACCAACTATAGAATGACCCAGAGCTACTGAAGCACTTCGTTGGCGCCAACAGGCATACTAGGAGCAGCCGGAAGTTCCGCGTATTGCCAGAAGTCCGTAAAATCAAACTATGCCGTTGGAAACAATCTTCAATAGTTTATTGGGAAGCAAATATAAATAAACTGAATGTTAAAAAAAGACTTCAATAACATACCCGCACAAACTTATGCGGTGCCCGCACACCATGTGCTCTAGATCAGATCATGTATCTACGCATAGACCGCTCTGATACCACTATTGGGTTGCGCGACGGAAATTTAAAATTTTCATTCAACATGCTACGCAATGCTCCAAGATCTATACAATGAAGATACATGCGAATACGAAGATCCGAAGATCTAGATAGAATATGTTACCAACACCGAAGTTGCGGAAGAAGTGTTGATGACGTAGTTGATGTAGCCCGTCGTCGATGTCGATGACGTAGTCAAAGTAGCCTGTCGCCGATTCTCTCAACCAACCCTGGTAGAGAGATCTCGTCGTCTTCTCCTTGCTTGATCTCCTTGGTCCAGCAGAGTGAGGGTCAGACGTCTCACCCTCTGAGAGCTCGCACGCATATGCCAAGAAAGGTTCAGTAGGGCTTCGCTGTCCAAGCTTGAAGCACTACTGGCGTATATGAAGGTGGAGTTCTCAACACATGAGAAGTAGAAAGAGAGAGATTAGATCTAGTCTAATCGGAGAGGTTGCCTCTAATTAGAGGTTCCCTCTAAACCAGCTAGAAGATATCTAAACTTGAGAGTCTATTGAGTCTCTATTGTATCTTGTGTGTCTCCAAATAGGAGGGGTGGAGTTTATATAGATGGCCAAGGGGTGGAGGGACTTGGGCAAGGGGAAAGACCCCTAGCCCAATTCGGTTTCCGAGGAGGAGTTGGAGTTGGAGTTGGACTTCCTTACACCGACCCTCCTTCCTTACACCGACCCGGGTGGGGTCCGACCGCACCGACCCTCGGGTGGGGCCCACTGTGCCGCACCGCCTCGCACGCCTAGCCGCCGGCCAGCGTGTCCCGCCCGGCCGCGTCGCCCGCCTGCGTCCGCCTCGGCCCACCACCACCTAGCGGTGGTGCGGCTGCCATGTGGGCCCTATGGCCCATGTGCCAGCCACCTTTTATTGGCCTTAATATTTTTCCAATAATTATTTATTAATTAAATAAATTAATATTTAACTAAATAATATTTTGTCTAATTAATTCTTATTTGAATATTTCCTTTTACAGAATATTTCCCGAATTAATTTCTTATCATATAAAACACTTTTACATGATCCGGGACACCTAGTTTCCGCGGACAAAATACTCTGGATAAATATTATCACTTATATAAACACCCTCAGAATAAATCCGACAATGATAGTAACTTCTATCATTCCGAGACATCCAATGTCTGCCTTTATTATCTCTATGATATATATAAATATATCTATCACGCAGATCCAATCCGATGATACTTTCTCACTATGTTCCAGACCAACCAATATACACAACTAACCAATCCTAGTTTAAGCTTGTCCACCCTAGAGGTTCGATAACGTGTAGCTATAATTAGATGTGCTCATCTAATCACCGGCCAGGGTCAGATCTGAGGACGACCTGAATAACTGCTACCGTTATGCGAAGACACTCTGTTGAACCTGTCGATTACAAATGCATCATTCCCATTACTCGCGATACCAGAACTTTACCCGAGATATACATATCCGTTGATGTTGCCATGAATCTTTCCTGATTCACTACACCTTTGTCTATCTCGTTAATCGGCAAGTTCCCTTTACTTGTTCCCGTATTACGATATCCCACACGGTGTAACTTCACCATGCATTGTCTGCAAAACATAATGGATACCTCTCATACCGAGTGGGCCCAGGGCGTATCTCTCTTTTGACAGAGGAGTAATCTTCCATCTCAGAACATTATGATCATGCATACCTTCGTAACCACCCAGTAACTGCCGTTATGATCACCCAGTTACGGCCGTGATGGTTGACAGCACCAAAGCAATTGCTCTAGTATACACAACCCTAATAACCTCATGGTTCAAGGACATGTTGTATAATAACCTTTCTGAGATAAGCTAAGGACAAAACAAACAGAATCTCTTAGCATACCAAAACTTGGGTCTACCCAGCCATATTGTTTTCCCACATTATGCCACTCATTGATGCTGACATATACAATGTCCATGACCATGAAAGCTTGGTCATCAAGCATTCAACAAATTAGTCTGTAAATAAGACTAGGGTATCTTTTACTGTTAATGTTTTCTACACGTGCGTATGAGCTTTCTCCTGAATCACGTATTCAGAAATCATAGCAGTTATAGCATAGTGAACACGAAACATACTTAATGAATCAGATGTATAAATACATTGCCTTTTGGGCATACATCCAACACCGGGGTTCATAGCTCACTAGAGGTGTCTCTCCATAAAACAGATAAACAAACATGCTGGGTAAACAAATTACAGCTGGGCAATTGACAAATTGCAAGGGCATGACAATGCTATTATGATAAGACAAAGTTAAATGTAGTATTTAATTGGGCATTACAACTAAATACATAGACCGCTTGCTAGCTACATCTATGACTAATAATCCACCCCCGAGATAACTATCCGTGTCTCCCAAAAGTATTAAGTTGCAATTAATAGATTATCGCAATAAGCTAAGTGTGTAATGTAAGCCGCAAATATAACACGTAGAATAAACACCGTTGTTTTCTCCCTAATAGTAACAGCACATTCAAAGTCTTAGGCCCTGTTTGTTTGGGCTTCTGCTTCTGCTTTTGGGTCAAAAAAGCAGAAGCCCAAACAAACAACCAAAAATTGCAAAGCGCTTCCGAGAAGCGGTGGCCCAAAATGCACTGAACAGCGAGCGAGAGCGGAAGCAGGGCGAGACCTGCTTCCCGAGCTTTTTTCTGCTTCCCGAGCGACAGGGGACGAAAATACCCTCACTAGTTTACCGTAATTACTTAAAAACTGCCACCCGGCGAAACTCGCAGCCAAAATCCACAGACCGGTCAGCCCCGACCTCATTTTCTCCCATTCCCCACGATACACACACGACAGAAAGGAGTGATGGCTAGGGTTCCTGCCTAGCGCCGCCGTGGATATGACGCCGCCGGCCGTCTAGCTCGACTCCCTCGCTATCTTCAGCACCCCTAGATCGAGGGTTCTCGAGCTCGTCTCCAACCGCCGTCTTGGCCAACTGTTCCGACGTCGTCGAGCCTGCCATGGCCCTCCGCCGTTTGGCCTCTCCTCTGCCTCTCATCGGCGTCCCGATATCGTTGTCCGGTCGGTCCGGCCATCCTTCAGATGCACTGGATCAGCAGCCCCCGTCTCTCTATTCTTTTTCTCTTTAGATCTAGCTGTGATTGTCGTCGGAGATCTAGCAGTCCCCAGATCGGTCCGGTCAGTCTGTTCTATTCCTTCAGATCCAGCAGTTCCCAGATCGATGTCTGGTTGTTGGAGACGTAGCATGCTTTTTTTTCAGGCTTCCGTGTACGTAGGAACCTACCTGTACGCATCTGTGATTGATGAATAATTGTAGATATACACTAGTTCCGGACGTATGTATACATGCGAGCTTATGTCGAAAGAATAAAATATGTGTATATAAATATGTTTGGAATATTGGCTTTACCAATATTTAATCAACATTATTTTGATAAATACATGTTTGCAATTATTTGGAAAAAATAGATAAACTACAATACTGATGATTGCCTACGATGTACACTAGTTCCGGACGTATGTATACATGCGAGCTTACGTCGAAAGAATAAATATATGTGTATATAAATAACCATGCAAAAAAAATGTGTATAAAAAAAATGTGTATATAAATATGTTTGGAATATTGGCTTTACCAATGTTTGCAATACTGAGATGATTTAGCTCCCTAAACATCGTAATAATGAATTAAATAAGTCAAAAACAATTGTTTTGTTTCAAATCGGCACTTATATAACTTCTTCAGTACTCAGGGGCATTCCAAACATTTCACCCAGAAAACCAACAGCAACAGCTACCAACAGCACTCCTGCCAAACATCAAATCTCTGCTTCCAACAGCTGCTTCTCACAGTTGCTTTTTCACAGCTCAACAGCTACAGCTGCTTCTCAAAAGCTACAGCCCAAACAAACAGACCCTTAGTCGTTTCTGTCAACTCAAGCCCAGACAATCGGAGGCATGAACCCACTATCTAGCATAAATATCCTCTCTTGAAGACAGTTGCAACTACTTGGCCAAAGCAACCACTAGCATCGAAGAGCATGCAAGATCATAAATAAAACATATATATAGATAGATGAACAAACTTGATCATAACGTCATAATTCATTAGATCCTAGCAAATACAACATGTAGCATTACATAAAGATGATCTTGATCATGTTAGGCAGCTCACAAGATCTAAACATGATAGCACAAGGAGGAGAGACTACCATCTAGCTACTACTATGGACCCGTAGTCCAATGAATAACTACTCACGCATCAGTCTGGAGGCGGGCATGATGGTGTAGAGCCCTCCAACGATGATCTCCCCCACCAGCAGAGTGCCGGGAAGAGCTTCAGAACCCTCCCGAACTAGGGTTGGCAACGGCGGCGGCCTCAGATGTTTTCGTGGAAAAGTGTTCGGGTATTTAGGGTTTTCGGGACGAGGAGAATATATAGGCGAAGAGGCGGCGCGAGGAGGCACCCGAGGAGGTGGGACGCCCCCGGCGCGCCCCACCTTTTGCCGCGCCGAGGTGGCGTCTGGGCCGCCTGGGTCGCCACCTTGGCTGCCCTTTGGACTCCGTCTTCGTATCTTCGTAAACTGGTCTCCGTGAAATTTCGTCCAATTCTAAGAATATTTCCTGACTAGCCTTTCTGAAACAAAAAGACAACAGAAAACATGAACTGTCACTGTGACATCTTGTTAATAGGTTAGTCCCAGAAAATGTATAAAAATGATATAAACTCTAAATAAAACATGTAGCATTTGGTATAAAACAAGCATGTCATATCAAAAATTATAGATACGTTTGAGACGTATCAAGACGTATCATCCTGTACCTGCTACATCATCATGTCCTGTCGCCGAAGTACGACTGTCTGGAACTGCTCGGGGGTGACGGGAATGGGCGGCTGCTTCGCCGTGGGTCAACCTACCCCTTTGGCAGGCGTTGGTCCAGTGGCACGAGCAGGCCGTACTTGGCGAACTGCTTTGCCTGCTCGACGATGAGACAACGACCCCGGAAGGCCGGAGCGGTCAGGAACAACCGTGGCGCCTGTGTGTTCGTGAGTGATGAAGGGGGAGAGAGATGAAGGCGCTGTGGCTAGATGGATGGCCTAGACCGACCACTTACGCCGCCATTAATCACGTCTGACCGGTGTTAGACACAATGGACCCACATGTCCGAGTGTGTGGCCGAACGTGTCTGACCCGTGCTTGTAGGAACGGCTTCTGATAGAATGTGTCTGGTTTATCTCGAAGAACCGGGGGAATCTATGTTCCAATGTCATTTTTTCTACTATGTTTAGTAGCTTTACAATGGTTTCTTGCCTTACCAGGAATGAGTGGTTTTGTGGCAGAATTAGTAGTAAAGCATAAAAGCATGGTACAAACTTTTATGCAACGATTACGTTCAATATTTTTAGAAGAATTTTTTATCGAAGAAGAGCTCGTTTTTTATTTGATGTTCACCAAAACAACCTTTTTTCTTTACATGGATCCCACAGTGAGCGTATTTGGTATTTAGCTGGCCCTGAAACTTAGGGACGGACAAGGGAATGCCGAACATTTTATGGGGAGCTGCCGATGGAGCTGCTCTTAGCTGCGATTTGATCCAAAAATTGTTCTTTTCTCCTCTTCGGAGAATATATTTTGCTTGGTTTTCGTTTGGAGGTGGAACGAAATGATATGTTCCGGGTATCCAAAAACCAACGAAATGATATGTTCCGGGTATCCAAAAACCAAGGACAAAAACCATTTATGAGCTAGCTGCTCGCGCTTTCGACGAACAGGAACAGGAGATCCGATGATCCAACGGCGAAAACGAAAGGAAACGACCGCAAGGAACCGCGTCCACGCGCGCGTGAGTGTGAAGGAAGAAGACCCGCTCGCCGCTGCCCACCCACGTAATATCCCCGCGCGAATATCCGCCACGTGGACGGTCACACGCGCGGAGCAGGGCTCTCTCGACCGCCTCCACCAATCACCACTCGACAGTCAATCCCCTCCTCCTCCTCTCATCACCACACTTCGCTTCCTCTCCCAGCCCACCTCTCCCCTCCTCTCATCTCCATCTCCTCCTCCGGCGTACGCGGCCCAGCTACGTAGCAGCTCCTACGCCGGCGAGAGCGCTGGCGTCGTCGGGGATGACCAGGCGGTGCTCGCACTGCAGCCACAACGGGCACAACTCCCGGACGTGCCCCAACCGCGGGGTCAAGATCTTCGGGGTGCGCCTCACCGATGGATCCATCCGCAAGAGCGCCAGCATGGGCAACCTCTCCCTGCTCGCCGGATCCACTGGCGGCGCCTCCCCCGCCGACGTCGCCCATGACGCCGCCGCGGAGGGCTACGCCTCCGACGACTTCGTGCAGGGCTCGTCCTCCGCCAACCGTGAGCGCAAGAAAGGTGAGCTACTCATCTCTCTCTCTATCTCATCAGTATCACAGCCTATCTAATAAAGCTCTTAATTTTCTGGTACCGTCCCTTAGCTGACACGAAACCTCACATACCAAGTAGATCAAAAATCATGTTCGTGTATACGGGGCTTCCGTGTGTAGCTTTCGATTCAGATGGTACAATCCGCCGCCAAAGATCCAACCTTCAGTTGTAATTTGTACTAGTATGGAGTAAGTATGGACTTTGATAACACACTTGGCCTGATACGTAACCAACTCCTGGCATTAATTGGCACAAGGATGACGTATAGACTGTGGAGGCCGTTTGATTGGATCATGACTCGGTGACGGCGCTTTTAGGAACTCAGCTCTAGATTCTTGTTGAAAGGGCTGTCAATTGTCTTGAGCAACGACGATATTTGATTCACTAGAAATTTGGCTTTGTTCAGTGCCTCCGAAAGCATGTACAGAGCCACATAAGCGCTGAGCTAACCAAGTACGTGTAGTATTACCTTTTGCAGATGCAATCTAAGCGTTTCTGGTCACCTGTATAGCTGCAATTAATGAGTATTGCTGATTGGTAGTGCACAAAGCTTGACTCTTCATTGGTTTTTATTGCTGATAGTTTCCTCTCATAATTCACAAGTAGATGATGACCAGTGATTTTTAGCCTCATGTGTTTAATTTCGGTTATTATGGAATGGGGGTTCCAATGTTCAAGTCAAGCAACAGTTTTGGAAATTCTTCAAAGCAAAACATATTACTTTGAGCGCCCACCATTAGAAATAACACACTAGAGGCGTTAATGACATAATGGGTTGCCATTTGCTCGTTTATTGTCCCTGACTGAGCTAGAAATTTGGTGTGCAGTTTGGTACTGTTATCTTCTTGACCTGTTATGTAGGAGTAAAAGAACAAATTTTTACATCCCCTTTTTTTTGTGTGGTGAAGACCTTTTTTAGTTTCCTTTATCTTGGATTCTCAACAGAGATCATCAATTCATAAGGCCACATTTTGTCTCCTTGTGTATGTTATTTCTGGGAGCCTATTTTCCTTCACCCACTTAGTATTTTCATGTGGTGATGGTAATCTCCTTGTACTGTTTCATACTTACATTTAGGCATATAAGCTTTTCTGTACTCTACTCTGATGTGGTTGCCAGATCATCTCTCTGTTCTCCAGCTTCTTGTAGCTTCATGTTCTTGCAGAGGTGTTTCTTCGTGTAGTTTTCAGTGTGTGATGATACATTCCTTGTTTTCAGTGTGTGATGATACATTCCTTGCATTGTTTCAATCAATACAATAATAATGTGCTGATTTTTCCCATACATATTTTTTAAATTAGCTTTATATCAGTATCTGTTCACCAGCCACATGTAGCTTTGGTTGTGTCTCCCTCACTGCATTGGCTGCATGTGGTGTTTTATGTGCGATGTTCCTGATTAAGACGTCGGCTTTGTGCAGGGGTTCCTTGGACTGAAGAAGAGCACCGGAGGTTTTTGCTTGGGTTGCAAAAGCTTGGAAAAGGTGATTGGCGAGGAATCTCTCGTAATTTTGTGGTCTCAAGAACACCTACTCAAGTAGCAAGTCATGCTCAGAAATATTTTATTCGCCAAGCCAATATGAGCAGAAGGAAAAGAAGGTCTAGCCTTTTTGACTTGGTGCCTGATGAGGTAGATTCTTGATCTTATTATTGATTACTACGCTTGTATGGCATAAGTTGTCCTGATTCTGTTTTTGTAGTATGTCAAGATGATTGCTCATTTCTTTGGTGGTAGTTTCAATATTGCTTCCTTAGTACCTTATGCTAGAACTTGCATGAACAGTTGTGGACACTATTTCATCTCGTATTTCATTAGGAAGATATTCCATTGCATTTGGACACTTGGTATATAATTCAGAACTGAATGGATCTTATGTGTTTTACAGTCTGACCTGCCACCCCTTCCTGGGAATCAAGAACTTGAGGCCCAAATATTAAATCAACCACCACTACCTCCACCCAGGGAGGAGGAGGAGGAAGTTGAATCGATGGAGTCGGATACTTCTGCCATTGCAGAGAGTTCTTCAGCTTCTGCCATCATGCCAGAGAATATGCAGTCGAGCTATCCAGTGCTAGTTCCAGCATATTTCTCACCATACTTGCAATTCTCAGTTCCTTTCTGGCAAAATCTGAATGATGGAGATGATTTTGGACAAGGAACACATGAGATTGTCAAGCCTGTTCCGGTTCATTCAAAGAGCCCGATCAATGTTGATGAACTTGTCGGCATGTCGAAGCTAAGCATAGGGGATTCTAAGCAAGATACAGTATCTACTTCTCTTTCCCTCAAAATGGTAGGAGGTCAAAGTAGACAATCAGCTTTCCAGGCAAATCTCCCAACGAGGGCTCTGGCGTGAACCCTCTCAGCACACAAACTGCATTTAGATGAGATCCTGGCAAAATAAGCTTTGCCTCTTCTTTTTCTTTTTAAGATTAACAGTGCTCTGTAGTCTGTTCCAATGTGCCACGTGTTGTAAGTTATGTTATGTATGAATGCATCTGTTGTTTGTATGGCACACATGATATATGCCACTGCATGTTAACAGAACAATTAATGTTAGTGCTGATCTCTGTGGTTGTATTGTAAACTCTTATATATGAAAAAAAAGCCAGTTTGAACTTTGAAGGGAACTCTGTTCATTCTGATCTATACAATGTTCATTGCTGAATGGGGTGCTGATGAATCACCGTCTTCAGTTTTTGTCAGGATATTGGAAATGTGGAGCTAGCTATGAAGTTACTTTCTCAGGTTTTTTTTGCAGGGTTCTCAGGATTTTCTTTATGGTTGCAAGAAGCCACGCTATATATTTTATCAATAAGCGCTGCATGATTTGCTCTTATTTAGTGTCATATGTTTTATGTATTTGTTGGCAAGTACAAACTGATTATTGGATTCTCCTTGTGGACATGCTATATTGGGACGTTCCCTAGGACTGTACCTTTCAATCGTGATCCTGGATTTGCACTCACTTCCATTATGCACCAAGTGTTGGGTGTGTGTTGGTGACAGTAGTGGCTAGTAGCAAGTCCCTTTCAGACAATGAGATATTTCCAAACTGTTGGGTTATGTATGAATCCATTATTTGACCAGCCAAGGACCTGTCCCTTCTACTTCGTACATCTTTAGCAAAAGTCATTACGCATTGCCTTTCAGATACGGTTTACTGATCTTTCCTCTAAATGAAAGTGATTTCATATCAGTAATCTTAGCATTTGAAATTGTCATTTGTAGTAACTGGCGACAGCAACTGCAGGGCTGTCAGGTAACATATAGTTAGGTGCAATTATACTTACAAACTCATCTGCTAATCAAATTACCTGTACTATGTTTTTCACGCAGGTTTCGTCAAGTACATTCGAATTCAGAAAGCGCTAGGAGCTCGGCAAGGCGATTTTCCCTGCTTGCCGCTCCTTTTCCTCACCTTCCTTGTCCTCTACCTCCCCAACAATCTTCTTCCAGAACCAATGACTCCTCCAGACCTGCTCCATCTGCTCCATGGGAAGCTTCTTTGTCTCCGGTAGGAACATGTAAATCAGCAGCGTCATGACACAAATCCACGCCGCGAACACGAAGAACGTCCCCGACTTGATGTGGCAGAGGACTGCGAGGAATGTCTGGCCGATCACAAATGTCATCAAGAAGACCACGGCAACCACAATGCTCTGCCCTGCTGATCTGATCTCCAGTGGGCAGATCTGAGTAGGGACCAGGAATGTCAGAGGTCCCCATGACCATGCAAAGCCCGCAACAAACACACACATGGTGATCAACACAAGGTAAGCATAGTCCTTATCCATCAGCCCATAGTCCTTGAACTTTGCAGTTAGGATGGCGCCAACAGCAAGCTGCGACAGGATCATCTGTATGCCGCCTACAAGGAAGAGCTTCCTGCGCCCGAACCTGTCGACCACTATCATCGCTACGATGTTAGCAAACGTTGCACAGAGACGCGTGACGACCGAGGACAGGAGGGACGCGCTCTCTTTGAGGCCGATTGTCCGGAACATCACCGGGGCATAGAAGTTTATCACATTGATCCCGGTGAGCTGGTTGAAGAAAGGGATCAGGAGCACCATAGTAAGCTGTGGCCTGTATTTCCTCTTGAATATGTTCCTGAATGGATATCTGGTTGCCCTTGAGAGGTTGCTAGCAGAGACCAAGTCATCCAGCTCATTCTGCACCGAGGTGGTTCGACGCAGCTTTTGAAGCAGGGCTCTCGCTTTGATGGTGTCGCCGTCACGCTGAATTATGAAGCTTGGTGTTTCGGGGAGGAAGATTGCACCGATGGTAAGGAACATAGCAGGGACTGCGGCCATGGATAGAGATATCCTCCAGCCCCACCCTGCTGTGATTTTCACCACACAGTAGTTAAGGTCTTAAGGATGTTTGCAATGAGAATGCCGATGCTGATGCTGAGCTCGAACCCGTTATTGATCGCACCACGGTGCTGTGGTGGCGCCATTTCTGACAGGTACAACGGGATCGACTGAAAATTTTAATTTCATGGTAAGGTATTGAGTTCAGTTCACAATGTCATTGCAAAAAGGAAAAAACATTCAGAAACATCACATGCACTTGCCACAAGATGAACAGATGACTTATCAGGTAATCAGGCAATAAAATGATTCTTTGAGAGGTAGAAATTTAAGTTATCATGGTGAACTTTCAGCTGTCTATTTTGATCAACTTAGAAGTTGGGACATATTACATCTACAAGAATCTTATGTCTGTAATGAATGAGCCCATGTCAGAGAAGCCTGTATCACTGTTTCTCAGGTCCACACAGCCGCACAAGATTTGTGAATTGATGCAGGGGGCCATGAAGATGATCATTCTATTATCCAAAATATTCTACACAAGTCTGACAATTCGCTTTTCTACTGATATTTTTTAATCTCTTGAACTGCTACATGTATACCGTGACACACACTGACTCAAAAGATGAATTTCTGCAGCGGGTGTTACCTGGTTAGTGAACCCGAGGCCTATCCCCAACAGGATCCGGTTGATGAGCAGCATGGGCACGTTGACGGCTGCACCGCCGAACACTGAGCCGGCGATGAAGACGGTGCCGCCGACCAGCATGGACGTGCGGCGCCCGAACCTCCTCGTCACAGACGACGCGATCAGCGTGGCGACGAGGCCGGCAATGTAGAGTGACGAGGTGAAGACGGTGAGGAGCTCGCTGTCGAACTGGCAGTAGTGGCTGACCTTGCTGTCCTGCTTGTGGCGGTAAACCTCCGGGAAGAATCTCTTCAGAAATGAGTCCATTGAGGTGACACCGCCTATAAATTGTTATTAGGAGTCATGAGTTCTCGTAATGGAAGTTGTTCTAAAAGAAGTTTAGTAACGAAAAAAAAAAACCTCCCAGTCTCTGCACATTTGGCTCCTACTGTATGTACCATTCAGTTAGCCTCCTTGCTATGAAGGAGCCAAGGAGGCGATATTGGCGGATAAAGGTCAGAGATGGGTAACTGAATGAGCATCTGGAAGATACTTCTAATATAATATAATCTCAAGTATCACTTGCATTGCAGCTCTCTGATGATTTGTTGCTCTCTGGTTTGCTTAATTACCATGGGCCCACCTGATTAATTACTGGTTAAAGGTGCTAATCACTGGTTTTGACCGGTTTTGTGTTCTGTGCAAACAAGTACCCCAAATAGTGTTGTTCTGCGCAAAAAATGTTTATCGTTGCGGTTTTGTGCAAAAAATGTCCCAACATGTGGTGTGATCTGCAATTACCTCTCTCTCAGTTCTATTGTCTTCATTGGACATAACAAAAAGCTCAACTTGGTCCAGTCTGCAGGCAAGTGAGTTAAGATATTTTTTTTCTTTCGATGGAAGAGGCAAGCTATTTCTGATTCAGTAGCAAAGTCCTAAATGGGCAACGATACGTAACATTAGTTTTATCATTACATTTTGTTAGTTATAGTAATATACTATTTCCCTCATCACATTTTGCAGGTCTCCTCAAAAGTTTACTGATCTGAAGAAGATTAAGACTTTGTGTCACAAATGACAAAAAAGGGATTGGTAGATGCTCAAAGCAATCTTAGGAAAAAAGGAACAGGGAAGAAGTAGGTCTAGCCAATGTTCATTCATAACGCTGCATGCAGTTCAGGAAGAATTTTCTGTTTGCCTTATTTAAGATAAAACAGCCAGGTTCCAAAATGCTGTCAAAAGTTTTTCTGGTGACACTGATTGATTGCCTCTTAAATACAGGAGGAAGTGGCTTTTTTGTAAGTCTGTCATATACTTCAGCTCTATATTGTATCGCAGGCTCACTCTTATGAATTATTTACGACAAGTAGGAAATGAGCTATTTACAAAATAAAATGAAGTACAACTTTGCCAAACTTCACTAGCAAATGTATAGCATATATACCTTTATTTTGAAGGCCTTTCTTTTTTCTTTGTCTTTTGTGTGTGAGAATATCCTACGTGCTCCCTCCGTCCATTACTCTTGTCGTGGTTTTAGTTCAAAAGACAAGAATTATGGAACGGAGGGACTAGTTGTTATCAAACGGGTACATTGAATTGATGCACGGTGGGTGAAATGATGCATTTCTCGCGATCCCTGCCTATAAAAAGAATAAATGCATGGTGGGTTAAATGATGCACTTCTCGCAATCCCTACCTATAAAAAGGATCTTGGGACTCAGGGTCTCTGCATTTCTTACTTGCGTTCCAGCACTCGTTTCTTACATTCATTTCAGCTCTCAGCACTTCAACAGCTAGCTGGGTTTGGTCAAACGTGAACCGGTTAGCGTTCGAGTTCCGGTGGTAAAGCACAAGGAGTGATATGGGCAGGATGCTAGAGCGCAGGATGCGTACATAGGAATGAGAGGTGTCAGGATGACTTGACTCACCAAACAACTCGTGCTCAGAGAGAATCGATGTTCCAGACATCTCCTTTAAGCCGTGGTGTTTCATGTTGCACTTGTCAAATCCGGGAGGTGATCCTGTCGATCCTCCAAGGTCAGCCATTCCAGTTCGTACAAGCGAGTTGGGTTGCAGGGCTTGGTTCGGGGGCGCGGTCGTGCGAGGGCCTGCGGTGGTAGTTCGTTTTTCCCACTGTCCTGGAGTAGTCGCTCGCTGTCCTGGACTAAGATAACGCTCCACCATCTTTGAACTGATGGGCTAAATAACTTTCAGGCTAGATTATATGGCCAAAAGTACTGAGCGCAGAGAGAATGAGTTGTGGGCAGGATGCGCCGCATCAAGTTTTTCAAAACCTGCTGCAGCAGCTCGGGCTCTTCCTGCATGCCACAAATGGCCCACAAAAAAGAAGAATCCTAGAACAAATGAGAAGTCGATACCAACTTCTAGGATTGACATAAATAACTGCATTGATCTGGTAGCTACGTGACCCACAGAATTTAAAGAGCCTAAAGGGGCGTGGGTCATATATTTGCTGAATGTCGTTCTTGCCAAGGTTGCATGTCTTTTTTCAACCTACTTAAGTCCAAATCGTTGGGGCCCCTTAGAGGTTCTAACCATGAAGCGCGAAGGCCC
Source organism: Poa pratensis (assembly GCA_947311845.1). Taxonomy (NCBI): domain Eukaryota; kingdom Viridiplantae; phylum Streptophyta; class Magnoliopsida; order Poales; family Poaceae; genus Poa; species Poa pratensis. The sequence continues at coordinate 36,793,764 of CAMZMU010000065.1, forward strand.
AAAAATGCATGGTTTCCCCTCCAAAGATAACCTCCCTAGTTGGGGAATGCATTAGATCAGACTGTTAATGGAAATCATAAAAATGTAAATTTCAAAGGATCGGGGCATTTATGAAGTACTATTTCCTTCCTGACAATATTCATGTCTCACATATGTTTTTTTGTTTGATTGTCTTCTCTCTTGTAAATTCCCTCCCTCGGTCCAGTAGTCGTGCAGTGTTCCATAGTCGTGCAGTGTTCCATGATGTTAGATAGTTAGTTTTTTTCGATTGATGAATAAAAGCTGTACACTGCATCTCAAATAGATGAAACTGAAATTTGTATGGAAAGTAAAATTTCTGATACCAGATTGCATGTATTTTCAAACTAAACCTGATATGCTCTAGCTAAGAAAACACATTTAGCAGTTTCAGAGGCCAACTACTTAATGTTGATTGCTGAAGCTTTTGCAACATGTATCACAAATTCGCAGCTACTAACTGTGATATATGGCGCAGTGCTAGGCAGATAAATAGTTCGGCTCTATACTGTATCATAGATTCACTCTTCATGAATCATACACGATAAGTAGGAAATGAGTTATTGACAAAAGATTATGTGGCATTTTTCGAACTTAACTAGCAAATGTAACATGATAATTTAAATCCCTTATTATACTCTTTTAGTCATGAGAAATGTGAACCACAAGTTTCTATTTTCTGCACACCTGATGATTGATTTTTTAAGTTGCCCTACTCTTTTGGTGAGATGATAATAACCACGACTTTGGTAGTGTTAGAGAAATCTTTTAGAGTTGTGCCTCAAATGATTAAACTCATCAACTACACCTCATTTCTTTATCAACAGTATCGCATCTACTAAGTGATACGATGCATTGCTCGGAAGATACAGAAGAAGGCGTCTGTGAAAAAATTATTGCGAACTGAACATAAACAAGTTCTAGTTGTAATGGAAAGATCTGCCCTGAAGCCATAATGCACAAGAAGTAAATGGCACGTCGTGGCATGCAAGCAGAAGAAAGCTTTTTCTTTCGACAAGGGAATTGGAAGGAAAAGAGAGCCGGAGAAAGCTTGTGCTGAAATTAATCCCTTTCAGCAGCTTCTGAAAGTTGCTGTATTTTCCTACACTCTCGATTCAGGATTTCAAGTGCAGAGAGAGGTAACACTTAACACGGTATGCTGGTGGAGTATAAAGATGAACGAACCGGAGATGCCAAGATCTAGCCGAAGAGTATGCCGCCGCTGCCGGCGACGATGCAGGTCAGCACCACGAACGGCGTCACCCGGCCGCTGTACCCCGCCGCCGCCGCCCGGCACCTCCTCCACGAACGCCCCTATCGCCATCACTCCCCTCCCTTCCTCTCCTAGTCCAAGGGCAGTGTCGTCTTCTACTGCGAAGAGAGAGGCAGCTACACTGGGAATGGATGCTGACGTAGTGACGTCCGCGCAGTCCGCGGAAACTGCCGCACGACGCCGGCGAGGTTGACTGACACCTTTGACTACTCTGGTCACACACTCACACTCGTTGGTGGGCTTTCTTGTTGTTGCGTCTGAACTTGACACGAACTCAACCCAATCGGCTCTACCTGGCCCATCTGAGCCCACGGTTCTATCGTTCAACTAACTCATTAGCTGGGCCTGGCAGTTAAACTTGGTACCCGGATGCAACTGAAGATCCGATCTGCCGGTCGCCGCCGGCGAG